>LKCN02000011.1:1138903-1176518 GCA_001633055.2 Ophiocordyceps polyrhachis-furcata BCC 54312
CTGGATCCTTTATATACCCTCCTAGCTATAGTTACCCCTACCTAATATAGAAGGGCGGAAAAAATAAAATCCGCATATCGCCCTAGCTTACTATAACCCGGGAATAAAATAAACTAATATAAACGCGCACCCCTATAATATCTATTATACTTATATACTATAATATACGCAGTGCGTTATAAATTATATATACTAGAAAGCTTACTTATAATAAACTATACTTTATAAAAAAAAGAATAATATTAATAACCCCTAGAGTAATACTTTTATAAGCAATAAGAGCCTTTATTATAAAAGGGGACTTAGATAATAAAGATAATACTAGGCTAGAAAAGGTCCCCTGCCTCTGCACCCTATGCATAAGAGACTTATATAATAATAGCGAAGTTAAATGCGTATATAGCTAGGGAGCCGCCTGCACGATATGCTATTAGTAGCGGAGATAGTGCTTATAGGAAAAGCACCTCTTTGCTGCTAACGCATATCTATAGCAGCTAGTTCGTAATCTATAAGAGATATTATAGGCAGGCTAGGCTATTTTAGTCCTAGCGCGGACTTATAGCAGTAATACTCCTAGTTAATACGCAGTCTTAATACTAGTATTTTAGGCCTGCGTAAAAAGGCTATAAAATATACTTGCTATAGCTTGCCTTATGCCCTAGCCTACTTAGAATGCATTCGCCCCCCTAGCCTTACCTAGTAATAATAATAATAATAATAGCAATACGTTAGTCCTAGCCTTTGCTATTATTATAATACCTGCCTACCTAACTACCCCCTAGTATAGAATAAACCTAGCTATAGTAGTAATGCATTAATAGCAATAATAGTAGTAAGGTTTAATCGCCTATAAGCTAAATAGCTTTACTATGCGTTAGGAGAAGGCTTTCTACTACTAGGCGGATATTTAATAAGCAATCCTAGATAACTAGGAGCAATAGCAGGCTAATATATACTAGGCTAATACTATAATACTCGCTGCCCTATAGGGGCTTATAGCTATTGCGTTTCCGCCTGCGTTAGCTAGGTTAGGGTTTACCCTATTCTTTTCTGCTAATTTCCTAATATAGCTATCCCCTGCCCCTTAACGCACTATTACTACTACTACTAGTACTATGTATAGCTATATATACTATAGCTTACTTAATATACTAACTTATGCCTATTAGATAAGCAATTTAAACCTATAGGGTTAGCTAGCATAGCTAGAAAGGGATAAGGCGGAAAAAATATAAGGGGAGGGAAGGAGGGAAAAAGGGATAAAATATAGGCAATAGGCAGTAAAAAGGGGAGAGGCAATAGTATAAGAGTATATAGCTAAATATCCTAGGGTCTATTATATATACGCGTATTATTAAACTAAGCCTTAAACTATAATAATGCTTTATAGTCTTATATATTTTCTAGAGGCTCTTAGGTTAGCGTTATATAGCTATACTACTTAATAAAGATAGAGCAGTATAGGAGTAAATTCGCTAAGCGCTACCCCTAAGTATTTTTAGTAGTAAGTACTTCCTTAACCTCCTACTTATTAAGAAATAGGTTATTATTAAATAAATAGAGAGAAGGGTCTAGCTAGGAGTCTATATATAACTAGGAGGGCAATAGGTCTAATATAGCACGCTTAAGCAAGTTAATATAAAAAGTAGGATAAATACCCTATAGCATATTAAGTATTACTATTAGGGGGGATAGGATAGTAATAACCTAGTACTTAGCCTAGAAATAGTTAAGCTTCCTAAAAGGATAATTAGAGCAAATATAATATATATCTAGCTAAATAAGATTACTAACTTAGAACTTCTTAGCTAGCTAACGCATAGTATTAGAAGAGTCCTGCTAATACTATTACGCCTATGCAATACTAGCTTGCGCTAAGTCTATCCTTTTTTTAAAGTATTAAAGAAAAGCAATAGCATACTTTTTAGGCAAGGCAGATAAAATAGGCAAGGACTATACAATCTTAATTAAGGGAATATTAAACTTATATAAAAAACAATTTAGGCTAAGCCTAGTAACTAATAACTCGCGGTTATTTAATATAAGCTAGTAAGCAGGGAGATAAATAGCTTAATCTAACTAAGAGAAGACTACTATATAGTAAAAAATAGCCTGCACCTTTTAGTTAGTACGCTTTATACTACTATCTATTTATAGGTAATAGGATATAGATAGAAGCTGCTAGACCCTAATAAAATAGTAGAGGGCAGACTAGAAGCTCTTAGTTTAATTCGAGCCGCAATTTAAGATAAGCTATATAGGGAAGCTATAAAAGCGCTACTAGGTAGAAATAAAATAATGCGTATAAGCCTTAGTATTTATAGATATTATAGCCTTAAGCTAGATATATTTAGAGAAATAGTCTATAATAACTATAAGAAAATATAAGAAGTTAGGAGAATTAGCAAAAAAGTTAGTTATAAAATTAATTAAGATTATAGACTAGAAATAGTTAGTAACTAAAAAGGGCTAGAAAAGGCCCTAGTAATAATAATAGCAAAGGTAATCCCTATAGTAATAATAGTTTTATATAAAGCGTATAATATCCGCAAATATCCCCTTCTAGTAAAAATCGCGCTAGAAGAGCTTAAATATAATATTCTTCCTAGGGTAGCTAGCAAAAAGCGAGTCGTAAATACGCTAGATTAAGGATATAGTAAGGGGTTCTTAATAAAGGACCTAGAAATAGCTATAGAACTATAAAAAGCTAGTAGTAGAAATAGCGCAATCTGCTACTTATTTATAAGTATAGGCCTTAGGGGGAAACTTCTACGCTGCTAAATACAATACGTTAAAGCGGATAGTATATAATAGGTCGTGCTATAGAGCAGAGCGCTATAACTCTTATAAATGCGTATTAAGGAAGGGGGTAGGGGAATAAGTAACGTTAAAAGGGGGAATAGAAGCTACTAATAGGGAGGAAGGATAGTCTAGTAAGGAGACTATTAATAGAGGTAAAGAGGGAACTCTAGTCGTAGGCTAGTAGTAAGCGCGCGCCTTCTAATAAGGAACGCGTACTTATAGCAGAGCTATCTAAAAAGCACGAATTAAGAGAGGCTATATTACTTAGCTAAAATAAAAGGGCATATTATAGTACTCCTAATTATATTAGGAAAAAGCATTAGGATGCGTAGCTTATAAGCTAGGGCAGTAATAAAAGTAAAAGTTAAATAAAAATAATATCTTAGCCTACTATGCCTAATATTCTAATATTTCCCTAGGGGTAGTAAAGTGCTCGAGGGCCTTATAGTCTATAAGGATTATAAAAGGTTTAGCAATACTATACAGCTTAGCCGATTATGCTTTTAAGCAGGAAATAATAGTAAGAAGCTCCTTATTATAAATAGTATAATTTCTCTCTATAGGCTATAGCTTCTAGGAAAAGTACGCAATAGGGCAGAGGATTTTATCCTGCCCTATCTATAATAAGCAACCCCTAAGGGCTTTACTAGAGTAATCTATTTTAATAACTATTAGCTAGGAAGGATCCTACTATACTAGGATAGAGTAAGTAATAAAAGCGGCCTTAAAGCAATTAAAGGCCGCTTAATACTTTTACTAAAAAAGCATACTATAACGAGTTAGATTAATAAAGAGGGCTATAATATATAAGAAGCAGGGGATAAAGTCGTAATAGAAGTTCGCAAAGCTAAGGAAACTGCGGATACCCTAAACACAGGAAGGCGCCTCTTAGTTATATATTATAGCTACTTTATCTAGGTTAGGACGTATTGCACGGCTAGCGTATATAATAAACCCTAGGTATTTAACCTCTTTAACTATAAAAGCGTACTTATTAATATCTAGAAATAAACCCGCGGCCTATAACTTATCTATAATAGCCCGGACTTTATGCTAGTAGTTAGTATATAACCCCTTAGAATAAATTAAAATATTATTAAGATACGCTATAATAAAATCGCCTAGGGAAGTCCTTAACGCGTTATTAATATATTGCTAGAAAAAAGCGGGCGCCCTAGCAAGGCTAAAGGGGCAAATAAGCTACTTATAAAGCCTAAACTAGGTACGGAACGCGGTTAGGTATTTATTGCCCTCTATAATATATAGCTTATAAAAGGCGGCGCAAATATCTAACTTTATAAACTAATAGGCGCCTAAAAGGCTATATAGCGTCTCCTTAATTAAGGAAAGCGGGTAGTAGTCCTACTCTATAACTTTATTTAAAGCGCAATAGTCGATATAGAAACGCTAGCTATTGCTAGGCTTCTTAGCAAGAAGGATAGGGGCGGCCGCTAATAATAAGCTTATATAAATCCACCCCTTATCTATTAAGTTAGTAATTTGCTAGCGAACCTCGAGGAGATATTCCCGCGGTATATTATATAAAGGGCCCTAGGGGAGAGCAGGCGAGGAGCTATCTAGGTTATAGCATAAGCGAATATAGTAATCCTAGCTGCTATAATAAGGTAGCAGGGCGCTAGCCTTCTCCTTGCTAAAGAGGTTAGTAAAGTTAGAGACCTTAGTTAGGAAAAAAAGTGCAGGGAGTGCTTTAGGGGATAGGGTAATATAGAGCGCTAATAAAATCTCGCGCAGGCTAGTTGCAAGGAACTAGAAACCCTTAGAATAATAGGTTTCTTAGCAAATAAGGCCTATAAAAGTCGAACTTATAATAGCAACTATAGGGTAAGATACCTAGCAGGCAGCGCTGCCCTAAATAACTAGGTTATTTGCGGAATAGATAATTAACTCCTGCCTACTAGTATAGATTAAAATATCGTAACGCGTAAACTATAGGGTGCTAAGAATAAATTCTTATATTAGCCTAGGGATTAGGTATATAATAATAGGCATAAGCTACTTATTAATATTAGCAATAAAACGCATAATCTCTTAAATTAATAACGTCTCTTTAAAATAATAATACTAGTCTTAACTAATAGATATAGCCGTCTAGACTATACGCAGTCGAGGAAGACGTACTCTTTTAAGCTAGTAATATTAAACTAGCGATTTGCTTATAGCAATATAGCAGTTATAGCTATTATCTACCTATGCGTTAATAAAAGTAGTAGAGTTTATAAGTATAGGAAAAAAAAGGGGCGTAGTATCTATATCCCTTTTAATTTCCTTAAATTATATTACTAAACTACTATTAATATCCTTAATATAACTCCCTGCCCCTAGCAAGAGACTTATTATAGGGGCAGTATATTTCCCGCCTAGCCTAGAGAAGCCTTAAAAACGTCTACTATATCTATAAAACGCACGCATAATATAGATAAGCAATGCGCTAGATAGAGGTTGCAGGACTTTAGGAAGTGCCTAGGGATACTATAGCAAAAGCATATACTATTAACGCAGCGCTATTTAATTATATTTAAGCTAACCTACGTTGCTTAGCAGCGGGTATTAGACTATTGCAGGCAGCGGGCAGCAGGTTAAGGGGAAGTGCCCGCGCTATAGATATCTATTATTAGGGTATTAGGGCGTAAATGCGTTTAGCTAGCTAGAGGAGCCCCCTTAGCGTTAAAATAAGCCTTAAGGCAGAAGGCTTCGATATTAATAGTAATAGACCTAATACGTAATACTGCCTAAGCGTAGTTATTATAGGGGATATCGCGCCTAATATAGTAATAATATAACTTAAATAAGAGGGAGCAATAAAGGCATTAGACTTTAATAACTTTATTCTATAAGGCCCTACTTAATAGGGATAACTTAGCCTTAAAGCGGATAAGAAAATCTAAAAAGGACTTAGTAGGGCGTTATATAAGTTTCTCTAGCTCTATTATAGCTATCTGCTAATAGTAGGGGTCTGCAAAAACGCTATCAAGGTAGTTAAGGAAGTGCCTTGTATTATAGGCGTATTCTTCCCCTTGCTCGAAAAAAAGGGCTACTTTAGCCTATATAAAAGGCGCGAGGTATTAGTATAAAAACACTTACTAATCGTAGGCAGTGCTAATAAATTCCTAGTTAGTAATAAGCTTATATACTATAAGCGAGCGCTATGCTAGGAATAGTATTTTATCCCTATTAAATAGCAATCTAGGCAGTAGCGGCTTATGCTTAGGGCAGCTTAACTATACTATCGCCTATTGCTCTAACTATAGCATAGTATCTTGCTATTATAAGACGATTTATTAGAGCTTAGCTACCTGCTAAGATAATTAAAGGTGTATATTAGAGTCCTTTATAGTAGAAAAAGAAAGCAAAAAGGGAATTAATCTTTATTATTTATAAGGGTCTGGCCTAGTGCTACTATAGAATAGCGACCTAAATAGTAAAAAAAAAAATAAAGAAAAAGAAAGGAAAGATATAATATATAGTAGGGAGGTAGGGCTATATGCGCGCGGCCCGCACGTGTGGATAAGTCATCCTCGCATAGTATAATAAGATCCGAGCAAAGCCCGGATCCTTTATAAAAAGCTTGTTATAAGCGGCTAACTGCTAGCTAGTCCCTTCTAGAAAGGGGGAGTCTATAAAACGCGGAGTTATATCGCTTATATTAAGGCAGAAAAGCAGCTACCTAAGCAGCAAATAGAAAGAATCCTATATAACTAGCGCGTGCTTTAAAAGGGTCCTATTAGAGCAGGGCAGGCTTAGGGGCCCCTTTTGCTATAAATAACTAACCTAGCCCTAAATATATACTATATCGCCTAGTTATAAGGGTTGTTTTCCTAGCCTAGTGCGATTAGTATTAGTATATACTACCCTGCCTTATATTATGCGCTAAAAATAAATTAATATATATAAAACAGAGGCAGAGCGTATATAACTAATCGCCTAGCCTATCCTAGACTATAACCTTTATAGCTAATCTATAAATCTCTTACGCCTTATTACCCTAGTTAAAAATCTCTACTTTGCCCCTAGTCCTTTCTACTAGCCTAGGATCTAATACTAACCTAGTAATCTAAGATTTCGCGTATAGCTAAAAGCAGTTATATTAGAAATAACTAACTTAGTTATATTTATAGTAATACTTATACTAGGGTATACTAGAAGCGCTAGATTTAATAGAACTAATATCTATTAAGTTAGCCTTAGTATAAGGCGGAAGATTAAATATTATTACGGCCAGGCATAACAAGTAAACATGTATTAGGCACTATAAACGAATATTCTTAGATAAAGAAGAAAGAAAAGAAAACAGGCAAAAGAGAGCAGAGTCCGTGGCTTTTTATGCATGCGCGGACTAGGGCAAGTTATATATTATAACCCCTTTATAATAGCCCCGTACTATATAACTAGTGCTTTTATCGAGTTCTGCTATCTTCTATTAGATTATATAACTAAATATACGGATTAGTTAGAGGCGCGGAATATTACCCCCTGCTAAAGGCCTTAATATATATATTATAACGGCCTTGAAATAACAAGTGAATGTATTATAGGCACTATAAACAAAGATTCTAAGATAAAGAGAAAAGAGGAAAAAGGGGGCATAAAGCTGTGCGCACTAAGGACGGCTATATACACTGCTACACGTAACCCAGGGTCTATTAGGGCTTTAATTAAATAGTTCGTGCCCTTTTAATTAGTCTTATAAATATATGGCCTAAGAGTTAGTATATATAGCGCGTAATACTACCCCCTGACTAAGGCCTTAATATGCCTATTAAGGTATATATCTACGGACCTGTAGTAATAAGCCTAGCTTAGCGGCATAGTTATTATTATTATTATTGTTATATAGCTTATCCGCTATAGCCGCCTTGATCTATGCTATTAAGTTAATAAGGGGTCCTAAGGCATTAACGTAATAGTTATAGTATTCCTTTAAGGCGATTAGCGCGTTCTTAAAGTTCTAAGCAGGATACTATATATAATTAGGATTATAGCCTTGCTATTATACTTAATACTCTAAGCGTTTGTTCTTTCTTATAATACGAGAATAGAGAACGCGATCGACTTCCTATTTAGGCGTACCTTAGATATCTTTAGGTTTAGGTGCAGGGACTATTTAATTAGGTAATAGATTATCTAGGGCTTTTTAGAGTTAGTTAGCATAGAATAAATTAGTTATCTTATAGCTATCTAGCAGGTCGAGAATATAGCTAAAACCCTTTTTAGCCGTAATTATAAAAGGTCCGGACTACTAAGCATCGAGGCGAGTCGTTAGGGCAATCGTGCTAAATCCCTTTTATTATAGGAAGACCCTATTACTAATAGTAAAGTCTATAAGGCGTTTTTTTTATTAGCCTATTGCTTTTGCTATTCTTAAGTCCAAGCTATAGTATTGCGAGCCTATTACTGCACTTTCTATATATAGGTAATAAGGCGTAAGGCAATATAAGCAGGGTCGATAGATTTATTAGGAGTCGAAAAACTATTTAATCGAGGCAAAGAGAAAGGGTTCTAGACTACTTTGCTAAGTGCTATAGTTAGTAAGGCTATACTAATAGAGGCGTGCTAGGACGAGTTATACGCGAAGTTTAGGGCTAGTAAGTAATCGCTCTAATCGTTTTAATATTTATTAATATAAAAGCATAGCCTTTAATCTAGATACTAGTTAGTAACCTTAATACTACCCTAGGTTTATAAATAGAGGGCACTACTATAATAATGCTTTATGCTAGTAAGTTAGTTAATTCTTTATAGGAATAAAGAAATAAAAGGGCTAGCATTATCTATAATCTAAGCAGTTAGCAGGCTAAAAAAGCAGTATAAGTGCTAGAAGTAATAGCTAGCGAGAGTCTCTAAGGTATTATCCTTCCTGCTAGGCAATATAGCAATAATCCGGCTAAGCTTGCAGATAAAGGTCTAAATATAGTTATATCTATAGCAATCCTTAGGCATAGTCTTTCTATTATAAGCAACTTATTCCTAAATAGCAGTTAGTACTAGCAAAGGGTGCAGGAGGCTAGGGGTTTTATTATATAGGGTCTTTTGCGATTTCGAAATAATTTCGTAATATTTTATTAAAAGCATTAGACTAATTTTATATAGGTATCCTAGCCTCCTTATTAAGCAGCTTGCTATTAATACCTCGGGCTCTAAAACGCATACTACTGCTAATAATACTAAGTCGTTGCCTATTCCTAGCTATAACTACGCTAAAAACTCTAACAATAATAATAAAGACTCCTAAAACGCTAGGCAAGTTATGCTAAAATCCTTTAACCCTAAGTTATAGGCATCCGTATAGGGAGGTAATAAGGATAGTCCCCTATTACTAGTATAACTTCTATCTAGCTTAGTAGCCGCTTACAACTAATGCTTATTAGGAATAGGATTTAGCTATAGTTAAGAGTTGCTTTTACTGCTTATTGCAGGGATTAAAATACGAGATTATAAGTATCCCTTTCTAATATCGAGACGATTCTTAGCTAATATTAGGTATAAAGCTAGTACTAGAAGCAGGATACGCTATATAGGCTCTAGCAGTATTTATCTAGATAAACTACCCTTTTAATAAGTTTTAGAAGGGTAAGTATACTAATTTAGCTTAAGCAGCTATATAAGCCTATTAGGAGTTTAGGACGAAAAAATAATCCTATAATATAGCTTGCTAGCTAGGCTCCTAGGGGTAAAATTAGCAGGGAAATTTAGCAAGGAGGGCAAAAAAATTTTAAGAAGCAAAGCTAGGCAAAAATAATTTTAAGCATAGCTAGGTATAAAAAAAATTTTAAATAGATTTAGCTAGGCAAATATTTTTTATTTACTAGTTTACCTAGGCTAAATTAAGAAAAGAGATTCTTGCTTCCTAAACGTAATAAGTATAGTTTAATTATATATCCGTATAAAAATATTTAGGATATAAAAACGTAATTTTTTCGAAATAAAAAGAAAATAAGCATAGTATAGAGGCAATATTTATCTAATTTTAGGTCGGTATTAAAACAAAGTATTCTAAAAGTTATAAAGAGTAAAAATAAAAGTAAAAGAGTAATCGAAAAGGTTTCCCTAGAAAAAGAAATAAATCCCTCTAGGTATTTTAATTATTATCTTAAATATTCTAAGTATAAGTCAAGGTCCTTAAGAGATTAAAACCGCGGGCTATAAGAGTCTATTCCTTCCTAAGGATCTTAGCGTTATTTAAGGTCGATTTAGTCTTCCTAAACGTTCTAGGTATAAGTCGAGGTTTTTTAAGAGATTAAAACTACGGGCTATAAGAGTCTATTCTTTCCTAAGGGTCTTATTATTATTCGAGGTCGATTTAGTCTTCTAAGCAGCTATTATACTATCTAGTACTATAAGAGATTAAAACTGCGAACTCTAGGAGTCCGTTCCTTCCTAGGGTAAAAGTCGTTTCCTAGCTTAGGTCCGGGCATTTATTTCCTAGCTAATCTATATTTTATTAGATATAGGACTTATATTAATAGCTAATAGTAATACTAATTAGTATAGGTAGGGCATTAATATATATTAGTATAATATAAAAAAGGACTCTGCTTAAGTTAGCTTAAGTCCTTAATCTATTAATATCTGCTTATATCTATCTCTCTTCTTCCTTTATAAGGGAAGAAAGCAGAGTTTATATATATATTTCCTTAATCCTAATCCTCTTTTCCTGCTTTATCTTCCTAATCTCCTTACGATCTGCTTCTAATCTTAGACTAAATTCGATCCGATTATACTACGAGCACTGCCTAACTATAGCCCTATTGTATAATTAAATGCTTTATCTATGCATACCTATCCCTAGTTATTTCCTTTAGGGGCAGACACGCGTTAAGACGCATAGACGATTCGTGTTATGCATAGTTTATACAGTTATTTTAGCTATAAGAGTCTATATAGTCTTTATATTATCCTATATAGGCTTAGACTATACTAAAAAAAAGCTATCTTTTTAAGTTATAGTTATAAATTTATACTAATAGGAAGGGTTAGGGTTAAAGTCTAGTCTAGGGTTATATTTTACTACTCTAGTCTTATTAGTATAAGCAAGGGGTTTTTTAAAGCAATTCTAGTAGAGCAATAAACTAGTGCGTTTTTGCTAGATATAAATCCTTAAGTCGTAAGGCTATAATAGTCTTATTATTACGCTAGGTTAGGGTTTATAGTTATACTAATAGATAAGGTTAGTTAATAGTTATAGCTAATAATAACTCTATTAGGAGTCGTAGTTAACTCTAGTAGTTTTATTACTAGAAGTCTAGGTATAGTAGTTTTTATTTTCTATAAAACGTAAAAATAGAATGCATATTTAATTAAACGCTTACTAGCGGGAAAATAATCTAAGAATAGTATTACGGCTAAGCATAACGAGTAATATATTAGGTACGATAAACGAATATTCTTAGATAAAGAAGAAAAAAAAGAAAATAGGCAAAAGAGAGCGGAGTCTATAGCTTTTTATATATACGCGGACTAGGGCAAGTTATATATTATAACCCCTTTATAATAGCCCTGTACTATATAACTAGTGCTTCTATTAAGTTCTACTATTTTCTATTAGATTATGCAACTAAATATGCGGATTAGTTAGAGGCGCGTGATAAATATTACCTAAAATATATCCTTAGAGTTAAATATACTATTAAAGCTCTTTAAGAGTAATGCAAAAGCTAGATATATTATAGGCTATATTATCTCTTAATCTAGTTGCTTTTTAGGCTTAGTATAAAGACTAGAAGCTAATATAATAATCTTAGTATAATTAAACTAGTATTACTATCTAGCTTTAAAGAGAATATATTCCTATTATATAATATATATGCTAAAGGACTCTAATATCTCCTATAATAATATAACTAAAGAAAGACCTATGCGTTACTTTTTATATAATTTGCTAAGAGTCTTATCGATATATACTAGGAAGGATTTAGGCTAGTTAGCAAAATTATTAATATATAATATATATAGAAGGAAACTTTACTAAAAAGTACTAAGTTATAAATAAATATAGAAGAACTAGGAGTAACTATCCCTAATTATAACTCTATTAATAGCAAACTTCGCCTAAAGAAAGGCCAGCTATATTAGAAGTCTAGAGCGAGATTTTAATATATTAGGGGTAGGCAAAATTTAATAGCGTTCTAAGGTTATACTTTCCGCGTTATAGTTATAAATAGAAAGGAGTTCTATTTAATATAAAGGAATCGATAAAAAGATAATACTAAGTCGAACTAAAGAGGAGTAATAAATAGAACTACTAAGAAGAGAGAGAGAGGAAGGGAGAGAAGCTCCCTGCTAGCTAGCTGTATACCTTATAAAGTCGGCTATTAGTAATAAGCCTGTATTAATATAAGCCTATTATATCCTAGTCGAGCTAGAGAGCCTGCTAGTTATATACCTATAATCCCCCTATATAGATATAACTAGGTTAAAGACCTAAATCTTTATACTAAGTTATAAATAAATATAAAAGAACTAAAAGTAACTATCCTTAATTATAACTCTATTAATAGCAAACTTTACTTAAAAAGAGGCTAGCTATATTAAAAGTCTAGAATAAGACTTTAATATATTAAGTATAGGCAAAATTTAATAGCGTTCTAAGGTTATACTTTTTATATTATAGTTATTAATAAAAAGGAGTTCTATTTAATATAAAGAAATTAATAAAGAGATAATACTAAGTAAAACTAAAGAGGAGTAATAAATAAAACTACTAAAAAGAGAGAAAGAGGAAGGGAGAAAAGCTCCTTGCTAGCTAGCTGTAACGGCCTTAAAATAACAAGTAAATATATTATAGGCACTATAAATAAAGATTCTAAGATAAAGAGAAAAAAGAGGAAAAGGGGCACAAAGCTATGCGTACTAAGGACAGCTATATACACTGCTATACATAACCCAGGGTCTATTAGGGCTTTAATTAAATAGTTCGTGCCCTTTAATTAGTCTTATAGATACATGGCCTAAGAGTTAGTATATATAGCGCGTAATACTACCCCCTAACTAAGGCCTTAATATGCCTATTAAGGTGCATATTAGCGGACCCGTAGTAATAAGCCTAGCTTAGCGGTATAGTTATTATTATTGTTATTATTATATAGCTCGTCTGCTATAGCAGCCTTAATCTACGCTATTAAGTTAATAGGGGGTCCTAGGGCAGTAATATAATAGTTATAGTATTCCTTTAAAGCAATTAGCGCGTTCTTAAAGTTCTAAGCAGGATACTATATATAATCCGGATTATAGCCTTGCTATTATACTTAATACTCTAGGCGTTTATTTCTGCCTATAATATAAGAATAGAAAACCTAATTAACTTCCTATTTAGGCGTACCTTAGACTTCTTTAGGTTTAGGTATAAGGACTATTTAATTAGGCAATAGATTATCTAGGGCTTTTTAGAGTCGGTTAGTATAAAATAAATTAGTTATCTTATAGCTATTTAGCAAGTTAAGAATATAGCTAAAACCCTTTTCGGCTATAATTATAAAAGGTCCGGACTACTAAGCATTAAGGCGAGTCGTTAGGGTAATTATGCTAAATCCCTTTTGCTATAGGAAGACTCTATTACTAATAGTAAAGTCTATAGGGCGTCTCTTTTTATTAGCCTATTGCTTTTACTATTTCTAAGTTTAAGCTATAGCGTTATAAGCCTATTGCTATACTTCCTATGCATAGGTAATAAGGCGTAAGGCAATATAAGCTAGGTCGATAGAGTTATTAGGGGTCGAGGAACTATTTAATTAAGGCAGAGAGAGAGGGTTTTAGACTACTTTGCTAAGTACTATAGTTAGTAAGGCTATACTAATAGAGGCGTGCTAGGACGAGTTATATACGAAATCCAGGGCTAGTAGGTAATCGCTTTAATTGTTTTAATATTTATCGATATAGAAGTATAGCTTTTAATCTAGATACTAGTTTATAACCTTAACGCTGCCCTAGGTCTATAGGTAAAGGGCACTACTATAATAATGCTTTATGCTAGTAAGTTAGTTAATTCTTTGCAGGAATAAAGAGATAAAAAGGCTAGCGTTATCTATAATCTAAGCTATTAGCAGGCTAAAAAAGCAGTATAAGTGCCGGAAGTAATAGCTAGCAAGAGTCTCTAAGGTATTGTCCTTCCTACTAGGCAATATAGCAATAATCCGGCTAAGCTTGCAAATAAAGGTCTAAATATAGTTATATCTATAGCGATCCTTAGGCATAGTCTTTCTATCGCAAGCAACCTATTCCTAAATAGCAGTTAGTACTAGCAAAGGGTACAAGAGGCTAGGGGTCTTATTACACGGGGTCTTATTTCTCTAGCAGTTATAATAGTTATAAATATACCTTTAGATATCCTGCTTTATACTAGGCTAGTAGTAGTCCTGCTATAGTACTTTAATTATCTTATTCTAGCCTTTATAAGCAAAGATAGGGGGTTTATAGGCCTTATAAATTAGGGCTATATAGAGGAATATTTATCTATTAGCAGTCTATTCTAGAACGATTAAATAGTTGCTATAGTAGCTAAGTTTCTAAACTATTTTAGCGGTGCTAAAGGATATTCGAGAAAATAAGGGCGAACGACTATATCTAATTAAGTCAAGAGGGCTAGGAACTAATTAATTAAAAGGGTCTTTATTAGCTTCCTCTCTTGGGTAGCAGTAATAGGCGCGCTTATCTCGCCAATAGAAGGATGGCCTTTGCTAGAACGAGAAAAGCAGTTCTTAAGACATATATATTAGGACTAGCTACTACCTTTAGATATAAAGATAAGCAAGTTTCGCCCTTAGACTTAGCTTTAAGCTATTACTAAAAGCCGTTTATCGCACTTTTTTAGTCCTAGGGAAGACTATAAATAAAAACTCCGCCTTTTATTATCTTTAATAAATTACTAAACCTTTAACCCTTATAAATATTTTAAGATATATTATACCTCTTAAACCTTTTAATTAAATGCTTTGCATGCTTTATTATATTATTTCGTTCTCCCTTACCTACTTTTTAGACTTTATTGTTTTTTAGAGTTTTTCCTATTTACGATATCTATGCATACTAGTATATAGAGATCCCTTATGTGTTCTAACCGCTAATACAAGTATTACTAAGGGAGTTACGCCCCTTAGAGTCGGCTGCGCGTGCTATAGGTGCCTTCCTCCCCTCGCCAAACTATATTCTCTTCTTAGATAAGTATAGCAAGGTTAGTATTATAAGGGGTTATAGCGTTAGGTATACGAATCGAGGCAATAAAGGGGGTAACTTTTAGGAGGTTAAAACTAAAGGACTCTAGCTTAATTAAATAGTTTATCTATTCTTTTTTCTCTCTAGCCTTAACTATAGGGAGTTCGACTATCTTGCGCAAGAAAGCATTAGCGGCTATATTTAGTCGGCTAGGGCAGTAGAAGAAACGGATATCGAATTAAGCTAGGAAGTCAGACTAATAGACTTATTAGATCGAGAGCAACCTTTTTATTAAGAAATATATTAAGGCCTTATAGTCTATAATAATATTGAATTTCTAACTAAGGAGTTCTAAGTAGAAGTATTTAAGGCTCTAGATAATAGCGAGGAGCTTATAGTCTTAGATTAGATAAGCGCGTTTAGTAGGGGATATAGTCTTAGAAAAAAAGCCTATAGGCTTCTAGGTTAAGTCGGTCTATTATTGCTATAATATACTAGCAGTTATATTTTAAGAAGCGTTAGTCTTAAGTCGGGTTAGTAGTTTAGGATAGAAGAAGGCAAGAATAGGAGCTTCTATTATAAGCTTCTTTATTTAATTAAATACTTTACGCTATTCTAGTCCGAGTTTAAAAAGCGTGTTTTTTTTAAGCAGTTAGTTTAAAGGTTTAGCGGTTGCGCTAGCGTAATAGCAGAAGATCCAGATAAAGTTACAAAGACTTATAAAAAAGCGTATAGCTTTATAGTCTCTAAGGTCTTTAAATTTCTAATCTATAATAGCCTATACCTTATAGGGGTTAATACTAAGTCCTATACTAGCGTATAATATTACGCTAAGGTAGTTAACCTTAGTAATATTAAACTAAGACTTTTTAATATTACCCTGCAGATTAGCCTAATAAAAGCGCTAGATAACCTTATAGTATTTAATCTAATAGTCTTCCTCGTTATTATTATCTATATAGATTAGGACGTTATTTGCGTATATACTAGTATATTAATTAAGGAGGTTATAGAGTTAAGCATTAATAAAGTTCTAGAACTAAGCAAGGCTAACCTTTAATCTAAATAAAAGGACTAACTAATAGAACGTACTAAACCTAGTATAGAATACTATTAGGTATTCGGAAGCTAGGTCGAGATAGAGGCAGTAGAATGCCTAAATAACGTTAATCTTAGAAAAGCGTTTTGCGGATTAGTAGTTAAAAGCAGTACTATTAAAAAAAAGGGCGGGTAAAATACGACTCTTTAGGTAGTCGTTTATCTAATAATAGTCGATATAGAAATATTAGGCTATAGAGTATAGCTTTAGCGCAAATAGGATAGAGGCAGTATATAGGCTAGCGTTAGGCTTAATAAAACCTATCTCGAGCAGATAATCTATAGTCTCTTTCTCTAATAGCAAGTATTTAACTAGAGTACAATAAGATAAGGGACTAGCTAGGTAGAGGGGTTTCTTAAGTTCTAGCATAATATTATAACTAGGATAGGGACTCGCAAGAGTATATGCTTCCTTCTTGCTAAAGAAGCCTTCTATATACGCAAGGGGCTGCGGAATTAGGCTATAGACTAGGGCAATATAATTAGGGTTTTTTCCTGCTAGGAATAGGATTTCTTAGCCTTAATATATGCGACTCGCAGGACTAAGCTTTGTAATTAAGACCTTAGGCAGGTCGGGGTCGTTTTCTAAGGGTATAGGCTAGGTTAGTATTAAGGGAGTTAATTCCTTCTATTATATCCGTTAGGGATCCTCTTAGACTGCTTAGATTAATTAGTCTTAGCAGTCCTAGTTATCTTCCTAAGGGTTAGTCGGGTTAAGGGTCTTAGTCTAGGTTAGGGTCTAGGCTAGCTTTTTTTTCTTTATAGGCTATATAAAGTTATTATTTTTCTATAAGTATTAAAGGATCTTATATTTCTTTTTATCCGCTTTAATTAATTAGTTCTAGCGTTCTATATTAGCCTAAATAGCTAGGTCGATCTGCTTATTAAGTAAAGGCGTCTTAGGCAGAAGGATCGAAAGGGAGTACTTAGCAAAAGCGGGGAGGTTATTAAGCTAGATAAGCTTTTAAGCAGTATAGTTAAGTAGTAGTTTCTTTTTAGCTAGCTAGTATAGGCTAATAAAGAGATCCTAGGTATAATTAGTAACTTAGAAAGTCTCCTAGGGAAAGGACTAGCTATTAATTATAAGGGTTATAATTAACTACTTACGCATAAGACTAGCTAGGCGGCTTTAGAAATCGACTAGGGGGATTAGACTAACTAGGACGAGTTTAGCATTAAGGCGTTTAATAGCCTGCTTAGCGAATTAGCAACTAATAAGGAAATAGAGATTTGCTCTAGTATTATAAAAAGATAAGGCTTAAAAAGCAATTCTATTAATTTAAACTTAACTATTAATAGTAAACGACTCTTTTACCTTCCTCTCTATATATAAGACCTTTAGGACTATTAAAGAGCCTTATAATAGTCCTACTCTTTTCCCGAATCCAAGTCTTTAGAGGCGGTTAGTAGTAGCGTTAGCGTCCTCCTTATACCTAAGATCTAAGCTTAGTTAGAGCAATCTTTAGCTATATAGCCCTTTTTTCTATAGATAAAGCACGTGCTATTATCCTAGTAGACCTTTTTTTTATTTTTAGAGAAAGCCTTGCCTTTTTCCTTAGATATTATTATTAGGGTCTTCTTATTTTCCCCTGCTAACTTATTTTTATAGCAGGGAGTATAACTACTTAATTACTAGGTCTCCTATTAAACAGTATCTCTTTTTTAGCAGTAGACCGAGTCCTTAATATAGCCGCAAAAGTCTTTATAAGAAAGGCTATTATCCTTAGTCTTAGTTAATAGGCTAGAGTCTAAGTTAGTTAGAAAGTAGTCCTAAAGCGTATACTTTATTTAATTAAATAGTATATAGGTCTTAGTAGCTAGGTTATCGAATTCTATAATAAATTCCTAGATCTCCTACTTACTAGAAATCGAGAAGTTTAAATAGCAGAGGCGCTTAGCAGCCTTTGCAAACTTATTTAGATTGCTATAAGCAGACTTAAGATACTAAATTATCTTAGCTAGTCTAGAGAAGGGTTATTCTATTAAGTCGTACTAGGTCTTAAGGGTCTTATAGGCCTTGCCTTTAAGAGAGTAAAATAAAAAGCCTATCCTATTTTCCTTATTCCGAAAGGTAGCCTTATTAGTCTTTATCTTATCTTTTAGGTTAGTTAGAAAGGCACTAAACTCGCCTTTCTTTCTAGAGAACGTTTTAATATCCTTATAGCGGGTCTTAGCTAAGTTAGAGTAAGCCGGGTTTAGTTATCTAATAGCAGTAAAAATAGGCTATATAGCCTTTCTAGAAGGGACGAAAATAGTAGATCGATCCGTAAAGGCTATTAAGGCTTCTCTATAGCAGGCGGGTTTAGGGGTTTATTAGCTCTATAAGTTAGCAATCTGCTGCTAGAGAGCTGCTAACTAGGACTATAAGTCCTAGTTAGTCGGGGTTATTAAGAAAGAAGCTATAATTAAATAGTCTTCGTCCTTAATATTATAATCTTAGTCTTAGGGGTTATATTCTAATTCTCTTAAGGCTAATCTTGCAAAGCGTTAAGGAAAGGTCTAGTCTTGGCTTCTAAATATATATCGGGAAGCGGTCTAAGTCTTAGGTCTTATTCCTTAGAGCCTAATTAAATAGTTTAACGGGTCTAGGAGTCTTCTAGGGTCTTAGCTGCCTATTTTAGCAATAAGAGGTCGTAGTCGTATTATATAAGTGTTTTGCGTCCTTATACAGGACGTAAGGTTAGTACGTATTTATAAACCGCTTATTAGCAATATATTAATCTTAGAATAGTATAATAGCCTTAAAATAATAAGTAAATATATTATAGGCACTATAAATAAAGATTCTAAGATAAAGAGAAAAAAGAGGAAAAGGGGCATAAAGCTATGCGTACTAAGGATAGCTATATATACTGCTATACGTAACCTAGGGTCTATTAGGGCTTTAATTAAATAGTTCGTGCCCTTTAATTAGTCTTATAGATACGTGGCCTGAGAGTTAGTGTGTACGGCGCGTAATACTAGCTATATACTTTATAAAGTCGGCTATTAGTAATAAGCCCGTACTAATATAAGCCTATTATATCCTTATAAAGCTAGAGAGCCTGCTAGTTACGTACTTATAATCCCCTTATATAGATATAACTGGGTTAAAGACCTAGTCCTTTATAAGAGTCTGCTTTTTTTGCCTATTTTCTTCTCTTTCTTTTTTATCTAAAAATATTTATTTATAGCGCTTAATACACGTTTATTTGTTATGCCTAGCTATAATAGTAGGGCCCTTAATTGCTATTTTTTCTTATAGCCCTGTTTTTTAAATTAAGTGCCTATTAGGCAAAAACACAAGCCTAGGACTTACAAGTAGTATATACGCATTTTATAAAGCTAGTAAAAACTTTTTTTACTAAGTTATTATATTAAGTTTATTTTATTATACTTATAATAGTTTTATTTTAACAAAAGACTAGTTTGTAAATAAAATTAAGTTAGTTTAGTATAATACTATTATATAAAGTAATAAATTACGAACTTTCTTTTAGCTATTATAATCCTAGCTTAAAACTGCTATAGCTATAATAACTAGTAGGGTTCTATATTTATACTAGAGTTAAAAGCTTAATCTATAAATTTAAAAGTACTTTTATTTGCTAAAATATTTAATTAAAATATTTAAAGTCCTTTTATTTTAAGCCTTTATATTAATTAAATTATTAAAATTAAATATATTATTAAATAGGTATTAATTTTTTAAGTTATATATATTAATTTATATTTACTTTTATAGAAAAATTCACTATACTTTTTATTATTAAAGGCCTATATAAAGTACTTAAGTAACTTTAAAATTAGTTAAGACTTTTTATGCCTCTATACTACGAAAAGGCAATAATGTTTTTATTTAACCTCTACTTGTATGTCGAATTCGTCGTCTGCTTATAATTTCAATAGTCCGAGAAAACCTGTGCTCTCTCCTAGCAACATGGCCCAAGGGTAATTATACTCATCCCTTCCCCGCTGCAGAAGCCGGTCGATATTGACGACTCTGACTCTACTAAGCTTTTCTATTGTTGTTGGTCTAATCGTCATTGCGGCGCTGTGCGCAGCGTCATGGCTGTTTGCCCCGAAGGGCGTAAATCAAGTGTTTGTTTTGCTTCCCTCCGGCAAGTTACTGAAGGAGCGTTTCGTTACGTGAGCTAATCCCTCCTTTCCTTATTTAGTCTATGGAGATCCAGTCTCATTCTTTCAATTGTCAGCTGCTACATCATGTGGGCAGTCACATTCTTGGCTCAGTTAAATCCGTTGATTGTTCCCAAGCGAAGCGACTTAAGGGAACATTTTCTGGAGAATTGAGTATGCACGAGCGGCGGAGAGGGTCACGATGATAACGATGGAACTTATTCCTCTTGTGTTTTGTGGCAAAACTCCTTCGTGGAGTACTCACGGTGTCCCAAAATATCGCTCGGCACTTCCACACGTCATGGCTTCCGGAGCCTTAAGTTATTGCGGATTCTGCATTATCCCTATACGTCGTCGCAACCTACTCATCCTGCTGCGTGTTTGAAAGGCAGAAGATGTAAACGGGTTCAAGATATATATGTATGTAGGTATGTGCTTCAAGCGCCGGCTGCCCAATACTTAGCCCATGGCCAACTGTCCAGCCCATTCTTTGACTAGTATCACCATGGCCCAGAGGGCTTTACCGTCGGCCGCCACACTGCTCTCGCCGATTGAATCTACCTCGCCGAGTCCCGCCAAAGTTAAGACCACTCGGCCCATGGCCCAGCGTGATGCCGCTCCTGCAAACGCTAAAATGCAGGCTGTGTGATACTTGCAGTCTAGGAGAATTCGCAGTGCCTCGACATTGTTGGCCACAACGGCCCACCCAAGAGACCGGGCCGCGGCAGGAACGTCATATTCCCATATCACCATCAGGATAGGAAAAAGCTTCGTCGATGACGATACGAGAAGTGCCGTAGAGATCGAGTTCGGTCTGGTTCGACGAGCCATAATACCGAGCGAGTGGAGAGGTGAGTGTGGAGAGGATGCTAAAAAACGAATGCTGGTATGAAAAGCGGTGGTGGACAGCGTGCATAATAATACTTGTTTGCTGTTAGCATTCAGCAACTCATAAGTATGGCTACAGATCGTGGCGTCAGATACGGAGGGAAAGCGTCACTGACAAAAAAACATGTACTGCAGGACAATAGGCTGTTGCGCGAGCCGCCCTAAATTACTTTCGCCAGGCGATATGGCAGGTATCGTCTGCTTTTCAATACGAGCCCATGTGAGATACACGTCGAACAGTAGCAGCAAGATCGCAAGGCGTATGATGGATGGCTTTGGTGTCGGTAAAATCTCAATCAGCCAACATTCGATTTCACCGGGCAGCGATAGTAGTTGGTTCGAGAAAATAGAGGGTGGACGACAAGAACAAGGCCTCGAAGCGGTGACTCACATCAAAGCCGTCCCAGTCGCGCATCAGGGTGTTGTGTAGCAAATGGCGATAGACCTCGATCGGCGGCATTAGGACCTCGACATCCCGTTGCTTCAAACAGATTTACCGAGACATACTTGCGGCTTGATAAGCACAAGATCGATGAAGAGGACAATGAAGTCATGTTCGACATATTTGTCGCAAAAACGACCACACTGACGGCATACTGTTAATCGAATGTTATGACCAGATGACTGGTCACCCGCGCCAGAATACTTCGTCCATAGCGTTTTCACATAATGTCGGCACTCGATACAGATAGGCATTGAGGTTGACTAAGTTAGTGCCTTTCCGATTTCATAGCGGTAATTCTGTATTCTGAGAAGTCGATAGATTAGTTCGAAGGCAACTGACCACTACCGGTAACGGTCAAGATAATTTGCGATGCTCGGAAATACAAGGATGAATCACGTAGAGCCGAGGGTACATACATACAGTGGCTTGAAAAAAGTTCCGACCAACTCTATAAAAAATCCTACTCTAGATAATATATCTTTACTTAAAAGTATTGAAAAATTTCTTAATAAGAATATAAAATATAAAAAAAAGTATCTAGTATAATTAAAAGGTTTTCTATAAAATAGTAGTTTTTATTTTTTTTAAGTATAATAGCTTATTTATAAAATCTTTTAGAAAATAGAGAATTTAATTAATTTTTAACCTATTTTATAAAAGATTTATTTAATATACTATATAGCCTTAAATAAAATAGTTTTTAAAATTTATACTTAACTTATTATATAAAGCTATCTATATAGTATTTTATTTATTTTTTAAAAAAAATCTTTTTATTTTTTTAGAAAAGAATTACTTTTTTAGATTTTTTAGATTTTTTAAAAACAATATTTATTTTTTATAAGCTTATAGCTTCTTATAAGAGTACTTTAAAAATTTAAAAAAAAACTGTTTATATAAATAAGCTTCTTTTTTAGTTAAATATTAATTTTTAGCTTTTTATAACTTTTTATAAGCTAGTTATTACTATTTTAAACTATAGGGTCTATTTTTTACTAGATTTTTAGTTGGTTGGAACTTTTTTCCAGTGACTGTATATATCCATGCGACTTTAACAAGGCTGTTAATAAAAGTTATAAATTATAATACTACTTAACTAGTAAAATAAGACTTAAATAAGTTTTTAAAATAACCTGACTACTTAATTTATATATAACTAATAAAATAAATTTATATATTTTATAATTACCGCTTTTATTATTAAATGTAAATGTAATATTATTATGCTTTTTTATTTAAAGATATATATACTCTTTTTATAACCTAGTTTTAGATTCTCTTTTTAAAGTTAAGCATATTACTTTTTGCAGTGCTTTTTAACAAGGCCTTTAGTAATACTATTAGGGTTTTAATAGTTATTAATAAAGAGTTTTAAAGGCTAGACTAGTTATATTAACACTTTTATTTAATTATTAGTTAATTTAATTATATATCTATCCGCCTTCTTATTGTACTTAAAAACTATAAAGCTATAACCTAGTCTTATATAAGCATAAATATGCTTACTTTTATCCTTATTATAATGCTTATAACTCTTTTTTATAATATACTTATTTTTATCCTTATTACAACTCGTATAACCCTAGTCTATATAAGGGTTTTATTCCTTAAAATAGGAAATAAGTGTAAGGGATTCGGTCTATGCCTGGATTTATGCCACACTATAGGATGCTGAGTTATTCCCACGCCTAATGCTAAGTTATCCCTGCGTTTAGCCAGCGCGCATAAGCCCTATATTTTATAACAGGTTTCTACTATATTTTTCCTTTTTTAATTACTTTTAGTATTTATTAAAATACTTATAGGAAACGCCCTAGGCCTTTTTTTTATAATAAGACTATAATAAAAGCAGTATAAAAAAGAAATAAAATACCCTTAAGCTTAATATAATAAGTATATATAAAGGACTATGTCTTTAACCTAGTTATATCTATATAAGGGGTTTATAGGTTAAAGTACGTAAGTAGCAGGCTCTCTAGCTTAGTTAGGATATAATATGCTTGTATTGGAAGCGGGCTTATTACTAATAGCCAACCTTATAAGGTATATAGCTAGCTAGCAGGGAGCTTTTCTCCTTTTCTCTCTCTTTTCTTAGTAGTTTTATTTATTACTCCTTTTAGGTTCAACTAAGTATTATCTCTTTATTAATCCTTTTATATTAAACAAAACTCCTTTCCATTTATAACTATAAGTAGGGCATTAATATATATTAGTATAATACAAGAAAGGACTCTGCTTAAGTTAGCTCGGGTCCTTAATCTATTACTATATGCTTATATCTCTATATATCTCTTCTTCCTTAAAGGAAGAGGCTAGACTTTATATATATAGTTCCCTAATCCTAATCCTTTTCTTCTACTTTATTTTTCTAATCTCCTTATACATAAATACAACTATGCATAATACGAATCGTCTACGTATTTTAACGCATATCTGCCCCTAAAGGAAATAACTAGGGATAGGTACGCATAGATAAAGCATTTAATTATATAATAGGGCTATATTTAGGCAATGCTTATAGTATAATCGGATTAAGTTCGACCTAAGATTAGAAATAAATTATAGGGAGATTAGGAAGATAAAGCAGAAGAAAAGGATTAGGATTAAGGAACTATATATATAAAGTCTAGCCTCTTCCCTTAAGGAAAAGGGAGAAGAGAAATAGATATAAGCAGATATTAATAGATTAAGGACCTAAGCTAACTTAAGTAAAGTCCTCTTTTATATTATACTAATATATATTAATACCCTACTTATACTAATTAGTATTACTATTAGCTATTAATATAAGTCCTATATTTAATAAAATATAGATTAGCTAGGAAATAAATGCTTAGACCTAAGCTAGGAAATAACCTTTACCCTAGGAAGGAATAAACTCCTAGAGTTTGCGGTTTTAATTTTTTATAGTACTAGATAGTATAATAGCTACTTAGAAGACTAAATCGACCTTAAATAATAATAAAATCCTTAGAAAGGAATAGACTCTTATAGCCTATAGTTTTAATCTCTTAAGGACTTTAAATTATACCTAGAATAATTACGATAATAATTAAGATACCTAGAGGGATTTATTTCTTTTTCTAGGGAAACTTTCTTAATTATTTTTTACTTTTGTTTTTTACTCTTTATAATTTTTAGAATACTTTATTTTAATACTAACCCGAAATTAGATAAATATTGCCTCTATACTATACTTATTTTCTTTCTATTTTAAAAGGATTATATTTTTATATCCTAAATATTTTTATATAGATATATAATTATTTTATAAATAAACTATACTCTTTATATTAGGAAAGCAAGAATCTCTTTTATTAATTCTTTTTAGCCTAGATAAACTAGAAAATAAAAATTATCTGCCTAGCTTAATATCTGAATTTTTTTTACGCCTAGCTATGCTTAAAATTTTTTTTTTGCCTAGCTATACTTATTTGATTTTTTTTATCCTAGCTACCTGCTAATTCCTGCCCTAGCCGCTAAGCTATTTATTAGGATTATTTTTTCGTTCTAAACTCCTAATAGGCTTATATTATAGCCTAAGCTAAATTAGTATACTCCTTTTTCTAGAACTTATCGAGAGGGTAGTTTATCTAGATAAATACTGCTAGAGCTTATATAGCGCGTCTAGCTTCTAGTGCTAGCTTTATATCTAATATTAGCTAAGAATTATCTCGATATTAGAAAAGGATACTTATAATCTTATACCTTAATCCCTATAATAAGCAGTAGAAATAGCTCTTTACTATTACTAAATTCTATTCCTAATAAGCATTAGTTATAGGCGGCTACTAAGCTAGCTAGGAGATATACTAGTAATAAAGGACTATCCTTATTACCTTGCTACGTAGATAACTATAACTTATAGTTTATAGGTTTTAATAGAACCCCCCTAGCGTTTTTAGCATCCTTATTATTATTATTAGCGTTTTTAGTATAGTTATAGCTAGGAAAAGGCAATAATTTAGTATTATAAGCAGTAGCATGCGTTTTAGGGCCTAAGGTATTAATAGCAAGCTGCTTAATAATAAAGCTAGGATATTTATATAAAATTAGTCTAATGCTTTTTAATAAATATTGCGAAATTATTTTAAAATCGCGATTAAATTAGCTAAAATTCTGCTTACTTTAACGCATACGCAGAGGAGGAACTAAAGCAATATTATTATTATTATTATTATTATTACTAATAACTATTATCTTTTTTATTAGGGTATCCTTGCCTAAAGGCCTACTTTCTCTACTGCTCTGCTTGCCCCTATATCCCCTCCCCCTCCCCCTACCCTTGCGTTTCTTTGCTTGCTTTAGTAGTATTTCTAGAATATTTATTAGCCTTGCATAATAATTTTAGAAAAGTACTACTGCTATTTCTATTTAAGTTATTTATATTTATTTTCGATAGTAATAATAATGCTTTGCTACTTTATTAGAAGCATAGAAAAAAAAAAGAAGAAGTATAAAAGGAAGAAAGAGAATAAATTTATTTTATAAGGTAAGTTATATATACACGTACGAAAAACGCGAAATATAGTAAGTATATACTATAACCCTACTATCTTATAAAAGACTAATTCCTTTACCCTTTTTTTTTTTATATACTTATTTATTTCCTATATAATTTCTTCTTTTTTATTTTTCCTATATATTGTTTTTTATTACCTTTCTTCTTCTTATTTATTTTTTTCCCCTATAATAATTTTATAATAAAAGGAGGACTGCTAGTATATAAATATAACTATATATAATATAAATCGTCTATACGTTTTAATGCGTATCTATCTCTAAAGGAAATAACTAGGGATAAGTATGCATAGATAAAGCATTTAATTATATAATAGGGCTATATTTAGGCAGTGCTTATAGTATAATCGGATCGAGTTCGACCTAAGATTAGAAGCAGATTATAAGGAGATTAGGAAGATAAAGCAGAAAAAGAGGATTAGGATTAAGGAACTATATATATAAAGTCTGGCCTTTTCCTTTAAAGAAGAGGGAGAAGAGAGATAGATATAAGCAGATATTAATAGATTAAGGACCCGAGCTAAATTAAGCAGAGTCCTCTCTTATATTATACTAATATATGTTAATGCCCTACCTATACCTTGCAATCCGCTTCTAATCTTAGGTTAAACTTAATCTAATTATACTATAAGTACTGCTTAAATATAGCCTTATTATATAATTAAATGCTTTATTTATACGTATTTATTCCTAGTTATTTCCTTTAAAGGCAGGAATATATTAAAACGTATAGATAATTCGTATTATATATAGTTATATTTATATACTAGTAGTCCTCTTTTTATTATCGAATTATTATAGGGGAAAGAAATAAATAAGAAGAAAAGATATAGAAGAAGAAACTATATACAGGAAAGATAGAAAAGAAGAAATTATATAGGAAATAAATAAACGAGCGTATAAAGAAGAATATAGGAATAGAAAAAGAGCAAAGGAATTAGTCTTTTATAGAGTAGTAGGGTTATAGTGCGTACTTACTATATTTTATGCTTTTTATATATATATATGTAACTTACTCTACGAAATAAATTTATTCCCTTTTTTCCTCTTATACTTCTTTTTTTCTTCTTCCTTTTATACTCCTAAGGGAGCGTGAAAAATTTTTACTAACTTTACTAATAAGTATAACTAAACTCTAATAGAAATAGCAATAGTACTTTCCTAAAATCGTTATATAAGGCTAATAAAATATTCTAGAAAGATTCTAGAAATACTACTAAAGATAGTAAAGAAATATAGTAATAAGGGGAAAAGGGGGGGCTATAGGGCTAGTAGGGGTAGTAGGTTAGGGCTAGGGGGTAATAAAATACCTATAACGCGCGAAACTATAATTATAAGCAGTAATAAAAAGGAAGATAATAATAACGAAGTTTCGCTAGTGCTTATTCTATGCATGCGTTAAAGTATATAGGATTTTAATTCGATTTAGTTGCGATTTTAAAAAAGATTTCGTAATATTTAAAAAAGATTTTTAGACTAATTTTATATAGCTCTCCCTGCTTCTTTATTAAATAGTTTACTATTAATACCTTAGCTATTAAAACGTTCCCTGCCTTCTATAATACTAAGTTAATGCCTTTTCCCTATTATATTAATGCCTAAAATATAAAGACTCCTGCTATTTAATCTAAGCCTTTTAAGGAACTAGGCTAATCTAATCTGTCTCTTTAGCCGCAAGGCCTTTGCTAGCAAACTAGCTCTATAGTTTATATAACTATATTGCTTATATTAGTTTAATCTCGCCCTTATATTATATAGGATAAAAGGTATTACTGCCCCTTAAGGGCGGACTGCTTTTTATTTACTAACGCTACCCTAGAAACGCTATCGACTATTACTTATCCCCTAACGCTCCCCTGCTATGCTTACTACGACTTTTACGCCTATATCCGCAACCTTATTTAAGGGGATATCTAGGCCCTTGCCTCGGGGTCTTCGCAACCTCTAGGGTTATAGCTAGGACCTCCTTTCTAGGCCCCTGCTCCTCTTTTATACCCCTTACTACTGCCCTTTCTTTTATTACTGCCCTCTCCCCTTCTACTACTATTTCCTCTACCTTTTGCCTTTTTGCTAGTACTTCTATTATATTGCTATTATTATTACTACTATAATTATAAAAGGCAACCCCTAGTTGCTTAGCTTTTATTATCTCCTCTGCTTTTAGTAGTATTTATTTATTTATTTATTTATTCTTACGCTAGGGACCTATAGCAGGTATCTAGGAAACATGCGGGGTAAAATTAGGCTAGAAAAACCAGGCTATACCCAGGGGAAAACTAGTCTTTTTAGGGGGCAGCGTGCTTAAAAAGGCAAGGAAACAGTCGTATATTAAAGTACTGTAAGCAGGACGAGTCCTAGTCCTATAGGCTATAGTAAAGGTAAGTAAAAGGGGTATATATATCTAACGTATTAGCAGGCTATAAAAGTATAAGGGTACTTCTAGCTAAAAGTATAAGAGTATATCTAGTTATATTAGTATAGGGGTACTTCTATATAATAAAGCATAGTATAGATTAGCTAGGTACGTAGTTACTTAGTAGCAGGGTATAAATTTATCGATTACGTTATATTTTGCTTTATAAATTATTACCTATTACTTTAAGTTATTACTATACTTAAGATAGGAAGAGATATAAACTAAAGAGATAAGCAGGAGGTCTTATATAATAAGTATATATCTTATATATATATAACGCATAGCTATATATTATTCGAAAGCTATTAGGATTAGGCTTATAAATAGTTAGAGTATTAACTAGTATTAGCTAAGCTAATATTAAGCAGTAGCGACTATATAAGTATGCACTTACTATATAAGGACTAATATTTAGTATTATTAGGTTAGTATAGTATAGGGGTTAAAGTAGGAAGTATATATTAATAGTTAGGCAGGTATACTTAGAGCTTGCCTATAATGCTAAAAAGCTCTATAATTGCTAGTAAATACGCAAAGAGCAAGAGGAGTTATTAGGTAGGAAGCTAACTACTATTAAGTTAGATAAGATTTAGGATATATTATAGCTAAAAGCATACTAGGCAGTAAATAAATATCGTTTCTCCTTTAAAGGCCTATTTAATTTACGCTTAAACTAGGTTGCTAATAACGCTATTCTAGTAGCTATTGCGAAAACTAATAATCTCCTAGGCAAAGTAATAAAGCAGCTAAATAAGATTATTACTATTTTTAAAAAAAGGCCTATAGCTTAGCCTTAGCCTATTACTAGTTAGCTAGCTAGAAATATAAGTCCTTTTTTTACTATAAAGAAAAGGTTATTTAAAGATATTATTAAGGCAGGCATTACTAAGCAGGTTGCTATAGAGCTATTGCCTTCCTTTATTAAGAAAGGCAAAAGTAAGGCAAAAGCATAAGCAGTAATAAAAAGTATTCCTTTAATAGCTCTAGCAATAGCTACCCTTTCGAAATAGCCTAAGGTATTTTTCTAGCTAAGTACTAAGGGGGAGCTAATAGATATTAATAATAGCGCTAAGGATAATAATAATAAAGATAAAGTTAAGCTAGTTAATAATATAGTATTAAGCAAGGCACTAACTTATCCTAGTAAAATACTAGCCGAGTTATCTTATAGCTATAATACTATAGCTCCTATAGCTCCTATAGCTCCTATTATTCGTCCTGCTATAACTACTCCTATTGCACTAATAGCTCCCCTTGCCCTAACTATGCCTAAGGTAAAATTAATATTTAAGGAGTAATATAATATTAGTAAGTCGATAGCTCTCCCTAACTTAGTTATGCGTAGTCTAAAAGGCAAGGAGGCGGGTAGATACTTAGCTAGATATTAGGCAGCTAGGGGTTATAGTCTAGGCAAAAAGCTACTTCTCGAGGTATAGCAGGCTATTTAGCAAGCTATAGCAAGATAAGCTATACTATAAACGCCTATAACTAATTATATAACTATATTTATTCCTATTATATTGCTAGTAATACTAATAGGCTAGGTATTAACTCTTTCTAGAGTATAAATAGGGTTATATAAATAGTCTTATTGTATAGTGCTTTATATTAAGTTAGATAATAAGCTTAGTAAGACTTAAGTAGGGGAAAGGTAGTAAGTAAAAAGGGGTAAAGGTAAGGGTTATATTAGAGTAGATTAGTATATTTAGGATAGTAAATTAAAAGATTAAGAAGTTAGATAAGTGCTTTTATATTAATAGTTAGACTTTTGCTTTTATAGTAGAGTAGAAAGAGGTTAATAGAGTCTATTAGCAAGGTTAAACTAGTATAGTTTTCTATATTATAGTATCTATTTAGCCAGGGTTACTATAGATCTATAATATTATAGCTTAGTATATAAGTTAATATTATTACGAAAATACTATAGTAATAAGTTATAAGTAGTAGTATATAATTAGCATCTAAGAAGAATATAGTATATAGTTTTAGGCTTATTACTATAGGGGCAAAAGGGAGTAATAATATCTAGGATATTACGCTAGAAAAGAAAAGCATATAGTCTAATCTTCCCTATATAGAGTTAGGTAATTATAGTGCTTATATATTTAGGCGTATTATAATATCTATCTAGTATTATAAGTTAATCGAAGCAGGATAAAGTACTAAAAGGGTATATAGTCTAGTAGTATTAGAGTTAGTAAAAGGTTTCCTTCCTATCCTATTATTATAACTATTTATTAGAAAGTAATCTAGCTATAGTCTTAGGAGGAGGAATATTAGCCTAGCTAGAATACGCCTAGACTTATATAAAGCATTCTTAAAAAGGGGGTCTATTGCGTTTATAGCGCTTAGGTTTATACTAGGGGAAGCGGAGAAAGTAGTATAAGACTGCTTTAGATATAGTCTAGATCTTATTAAGCATCCCTTAGCAATCGAGTTAAGCAAGAGTATTAAGTTTCCTCTAAGTAAAGTATAAGTTAATAAGCAGGGTCTAGGTTTTAGTCTTAAGATAGTAGATAGGTATAGCTCTATACGCGCTAGAAATAGTATAAAGGCAGGCAGATTGCTCTATAGCAAGTAACTTAGCTATACTAATAGGGTTTTAATCTCGTCTAGTAGGTTAGTAAAACGCTACTATAGTATAACTAATAAGAAAGTAAATAACCTTAGTATAGACTTCTTATATATAATTAAAAAAGCACTTTTAGGTAGAAGCAGTAAAGGAAGTAAGGGCAAGGTTCTATTTTTTAAGCTTATTATAGATAGCTTTTAAGTAAGCTTTCTACTAAAGGCAGTAATGCACCTAAACGCTAAGGAGCTAGGCCTCTAAAACAGGGTATATAATATATTATCCTAAGTAGATAGGGGTATTACTATTTTATCTATATTAAAAAAAGTATATAAGTTTACTCTTATCTAGTCTAAATTCTATACTATAATCTATTACTTATTCCTTATAAACCTACTATACTAACTATAGGTAGCGGGTTATAAAGCTAGTATCTAGGCTAATAGCAAGAAAATTAGTATTATTAGCAAACCTAATAATAGTAATACCTTTAACAATTTCTAGGTAGTAATAGAAAAGCATTATATAGAAAATAAAGAGAATTATAGATAAAGGTAATCCCTAAGGAACTCTAGTATAAATAGGAATAGGGCAAAAGGTATAACTATTAAAGCAAAGGGAGGAGGAGCAGTTAGTAAGGTAGCTAAGGAGGAAGGACTAGATTTATACTAGGAAGCCTAGGTATTCGATCTCTGCTAATAATTTAGTATACTAAACTGCGTTAAACGCCTTTTTAATATCGAGTTAGAGGAAGGAAGCTACTCCTTTATATGCTTATATAGCCTAAATAAGTTCTATAACTATTATAATAGCGATTTTAGTAAAGCAGTTGCGCCTATTGCCTATTTATCCCTCTAGGAGCAGGTTATTATCCTCTGCTATAGTAGCGATAAAGCAGCTAATAATAGCTTTTAAAATCTTACTAAAGTAGTATAAGAGTAAAATAGGGCAATACCCTACTGCCTGCTTATATACCTCTAGTCGCTTGCCTTGCTTGCAAAGTATAATAATAATAGCGTACTAAAGTTAGTAAGGAAAGTATCTAATTATAATATATGCCTAGAAAAAGATAGCTAGCTAGTTTATTAATAGATAGGAGTATATTTTAAAAAACCTAGCTAGGATACTATTATCCCTTATTGCTTTCTAAGATAGTATATAGGATAATATAGTATAGACGTCTAATAGGGAAATACTCTATAGTATATAAAACCTAGGTTTTAGCCGCCTGTTTTCCTATTAAGGGAGGGAATAGATAGAAGGGAAGAATTTAAGGCTAAGGATTATAGCCTTATCTTTAAAGGAGATAGTCTAACTTCCTACTATATTAGTAAGAGGGGGAATATAAATAGGATTAAGAGTAAATCCGCTTTAGCATTTAGCCTACTTCTTAGTAGACTATAGTTTTAAAGAAAAGGAAATAGTTAAAGCAAGAAAAGAACGCTAGTAGGCTTTTCTCGCTTTAAAAACGGCTTTTTTCTAGGCTTTTATTGCGTTTTATAGCTTGCCCTAGTCCTAATCCGTGCATATAAGTCGAAATCTATATTATGCTTTCTTAGCTATCTTAGTAGTAGAGGCAACTTCTAGCGTAAACTATTAATTGCCTTTACTAAGCTTTAGCGTAATAAATAGGACTATCTGCTAAATAATATTATTAAGTTTAGAGTAAAGGGTATTTAAAATAGTATTAATCTAGTCTAGCAAGATAAGCTATTATAGTATAGGGCTAATATAGGCTTTAGCCTCCTAAAAGACTGCTTTTAGGTTAGTCTATTGCTATTAAGGTCTAGGTTCTAGCTATATAAGGTTAGTTTAAATACTAATACTAATAATCTAAAGGATATAATTAGAACCTATAAGGTTAGGGTCTAGGCTAAGGAAAGTAGTATTAGTATTAGTAGTTGCTTATATAAGGTCTAAAGTACTATCTTAGTAGCTTTAGAAAATCCTTATGCACTCCTTTTTTAGGGTAAAAAGGTAAAGCTAGAGTTATTGCATATAAGCTAGGAGGTTAGCTATATATAGGCTATAGCGTTTATATTTATCCTATAAGGGGTAGTGCATATTAAAGTCGCTAATAAGGACTTAATATAGCGAAAATATAAGGGTAGATAGTATATTATTTATATAGGGTTAGAACGCGTTTAGTAGGGTATATATAGAGAAAATCTAGAGGCTATTAGTAAAAGTAATACTAGCCTAGTCTTCCCTTGCCTTAGAGCTCTATATATTAGGACTATAAACTTTATAAATATAGAGCGTATTCTATCTAGATATATAGATAAGTCGGTATAGGGAGGCTCCTAAGAGCAGAGAAGGAAGTCCAGGCTTAGTAATAACTTCTTATAGTATAATAATATTATAGTCGTGCTTATTATAAAGTATTAGGCAGGCAAGATTATAATGCTTATTAATATTTTAATAGAGGGCCTTTATATATATTAATTATATTAGCTAGGGAGGGGCGAGTTAGTAATATATTAAGGTATTAGTAAAAGTAGTATATAAATAAGCTAGAGTTAGTTTAGAGATAGGGTATAAAGTGCAGCTATAGTAAAACGAGCCTAAAAGGGCTAATCTAGTTATATTATAATAGAAGGATAGGGTATTATTAGGGCAGCCTATTAAATAGCTAGAGATAGACTAGCAGGGAGTAAGGCGCTCTAGGCTTATTTAAAGAAACGTCTTATAGCCTTAGGGGTATTACTAATAATAATAGCCTTAGCGGGCGGCCTAGCAGTATTTGTACCTTAAGTCTAGTCGAGTCCTCTTATAAGTACGGCCTAGGAGTTAGTAGGAAGCGGTTACTATAAGCGGGTCCTTTAGGATATTAGGCAAGGGGAAGTCGTATTAGCTTAGGGCTTAGCAAACCTTATTAGTTATTATTTATAGTTAGCTTTTGCCCTATCCTATCTCTATATTGCTATTAGGTATATCCTTAACTAAGATAGGTAGTCTCTATAGTATAAAATATAGTTATATAGAATCCTATTCTTGCCTGCCTTATAGTTAGTTTTATTCTTATATGCTATTGCTCTATAAAGGCTGCAAAGCTTAGCTAAAGTATAGACTTTAGCTATATAGCTATACCTATAGCAGTTATAATATTATTAAGGTTATACTAAATCTTTATATAGTTTATAGGTAAAAACTTATATATTAAAAGCAAGGCTTATATTATAGAGGCGGTTTGTATCTTAGGTAAACGCTAAACCTATAAGGACTGCTATCTTAGTAGCATTAGGATAAGCGCAGAGAGCCCTAATCTTTAAGACGGAAACTTTATTAATATATTTAATTTCTCGTATAAAGTTAGCCTAGTCTACTATAGTAGCTATAACTAGGATACCTTTAGTAATAACTATATATAATCGTATAGCTATTATTGCTTTATAACTAAAAACGCAATAGATCTAACTAATATCCGTAATAAAGTTAGCTATAAGTCTATTAAAAGTAACTACTATATCTCTGCTAAAGAGGCGTTTTATAGCAATATATAAAAAGGTATAGAGGATATTATTAATAGCCTAGATAGTATTTTTTAGGGTTTAGTTAACTATATTTTTAAGTAAGTTATTATTATATATTATAATCTCTCTCTTATATTAAGGTAGGATTCGCTTTTCTATATTAGAGTTAACTATTAACGCTAGAGCGCTAGCAACCTAGGCCTAGGTAAGGTTAGATCTAGTTAGAGCGTTAGTTAAGGTCTATAGTAAGTACTGCTAGAGTAAGTCGATAATTATCTTCCTAATAGCAGCCTTAATATTATTAATAAGTAGGGAGAGTCTAGAATAGAGCTTTATTTTACCGAATTCTTATACTATAGCCTAGATGCGTTTTATTATATTAGGGGGGATAAGTCCTACTAAGTTATTATATATAGTCTGCTTAATAGTATTAAAAGGGACTAGAGTAATGCTATTTAGTATATTTAATAATTCTCGATTAATAAGTAAGTATATTTACGCTATAGTATACTAGCGCTAAAGGGGGGGTCTAGAGGGAGCACGGCCTTTCGATATGCCGCCTCGCCCCTGGCTACTGTAATCCTAGGCTAGGATTACTATAGCTACTAAGCGGCGGGAGTCGCTTTAGAGTTCCTACTATATATTATATCCTCTCGATGCTAGAGTCGCGCTAGGGTTAAGCGCGAGTCGAGAAGTTCTTCCCTTTATAATAAGTATATAATATTGTCTTTTAATAGTATTAGGGCAGCTTTAAGTATATAAATTATTAGCTAGCCCTTAATATTAGGATTTGTAATAAAGGGCTTAATTAGTCTATTTATATCTAGAGAAAGGTCCTCTGCCCCCTAGGCCCTAAGGATAAATATTTCCTTATTTAGGTTAATACTAAGGAGGTTACTAAGAATCCTGCTAAAGCGCTAACTATTATATATATAATATATATTAATACTCCCCTAGTATGTTAATTATTTCTTCTAGATATAAAAAATTATTTTTAAGTATTAGCGCTTTTTATTTAACTCTTTTAGGATCTCCTAGCTTATAGCTTTTATAAAGCCTTTAAGCACTTAGACTAGACTCGTAATTATTATTATTATTATTAGTAAGTTCTTTATTACTATTAATATAGGCAGGACTACTATAGGCGTAACTAAAGCTAGGGCAAGCGTAGCTAGGACTAGGGGGAGTGCGACTAGGGGGACTATAGCTTATGCTATAAAACCCTTAGACTCCCTACTTTAGTACTAGTTCTACGCTTTCTATAACTCTTAACTAAGCTAATACTATTATTATTATTAAATTAAACTCCTATTCTCCTAGCTTAGAATCCTAGGATATACTTACTTTTGCTATATTAATAGTTCCTCCCTTAATAATAAATTTAATAGCTGCCTATCCTTTCTTTATAATAGTAAAGTCTATAATTTATTACTATTAGCCTTTCTCTTTCTTTATAAGCCTTTTGCTCCTAACTTACTATTTAGTATTTTTATTATAATATTATTTAATAGTTATAACTAGCTAAGCAAGTACCTGCTTTTAGTTAATTTTCGCTCCTACTATATAACTCCTAAGCATACTTATTAGTTTAATCCTAGTAAACCTGCCCTTTTTTAATAAGCCTATTAATATATGCCTTATAAAGCACTGCCCTTAGTCTATTAGGCTTTATAGCTATTAGAGTTAGTTATATAAGGATTATAGTAAAAAATAAGTCTGCTATTTTTTTTACTAAGTTAGAAATCATTATTATTATTATTATTATTACTATTATTAGGTTACTTGCTAGGTTATATATTAGCACGCTGCCCTATATAATTATATTAATTAACTTAATAGCAGGCCGACCTTTTAAGTTAAAAGGCCCTTACTTTATAAGATAATAAAAAAGGAAGAAAAAAGGAGAGAGAGAAAAGAAGGAAAGAAAGGTTTATATACCCCTTTTAGAGCAAATTTACTATTATTCTAATTCTACTGCCTTTTTGCCCTTACTACCCTCCCCTCCCCCTTCCCTACTTTCTATGCTAAGTTATCCCTACCCTTCCTTTATTTTTTCTTATCTCTTTTATTCCTAAGACTACCCTAGCAGGCAGCTGCCCCGAACCCTACTATACTATTACGTTCCCTGCCTTGCGACCTACTAGAGCGTAAGGCCTTTTTTTTGCCCTATCTGCTAGGGGTTTTTCCCTTTTTAGGGGTTTTTACTACTCGAGCTATATAGAGGTTCTAAATACTTATTATAGCCCCTAGCGTATAATTAATAATAATGCTTAAAACGCTAGCAATAATAATAAGGAAACTAAAAATACTTAGCAGCTCTTAGTATTATAATTTATAAACCTTAAGTTAGGGTTATCTATATAGCAAAGCTACTAGGATATTACTATACTTTTAATATATATCCTAGCTTATATAATAGCCCTTAATAACTAATACCTATTAGGAGTAGGATTTAGCAATAATAAAAAGTTGCTTTTACTGCTCTTCTTAAGGATTATATTACTATTTTATAAGTATCCCTTTCTAATATTAAAATAATTCTTAGCTAATATTAGATATAAAGCTAGTATTTAAAGCAGGTCGAGCTGCCTAGGCTTTAGTAGCTTTTATATAAACTAACTACCCTTTTAATAAGGGGTAAAAAGGCAAGTATATAAATTTAGCGCGCATAGCTATATAAGCTTAGCGGGAATTTAAAACTAAAAAATAATCCTATAATATATTTAGCTAGCTAGGGCGGCTAGGGGGGCAAAAAAAAAATTGCAGGTAATCTAGGCAAAAATTTTAAGTAAGTATAGCTAGGCAAAAAAAAATTTCAGTATAGCTAAGCGAAAAAAAATTGATAGATTAAGCTAGGCAGATAATTTTTATTTACTAGTTTATCTAGGCTAAAAAGATTTAATAAAAGAGATTCTTGCTTTCCTAATATAAATAGTATAGTTTATTCTAAAAATAATTATATATTTATATAAATATATTTAAGATATAAAAATATAATCCTTTTAAAATAAAAGAAAATAAGTATAGTATAGAGGCAATATCTATTTAATTTTAAGTAAATATTAAAATAAAGTATTCTAAAAGTCGTAAAGAGTAAAAATAAAAATAAAAAAATAATTAAA
>LKCN02000011.1:1176607-1203606 GCA_001633055.2 Ophiocordyceps polyrhachis-furcata BCC 54312
AAATAGTATAGTTTATTCTAAAAATAATTATATATTTATATAAATATATTTAAGATATAAAAATATAATCCTTTTAAAATAAAAAGAAAATAAGTATAGTATAGAGGCAATATCTATTTAATTTTAAGTAAATATTAAAATAAAGTATTCTAAAAGTCGTAAAGAGTAAAAATAAAAATAAAAAAATAATTAAAAAGGTTTTCCTAAAAAAAGAGATAAATCCCTCTAGGTATTTCGATTATTATCCTAAATATTCTAGGTATAAATTAAAGTCCTTAAGAGATTAAAACCGCGAACTCTAGGAGTCTATTTCTTTTTAAGGATCTTATTATTATTTAAGGTCGATTTAGTCTTCTAAGTAGCTATTATACTATCTAGTATTATAAGAGATTAAAACTGCAAACTCTAGGAGTCTATTTTTTCCTAGGGTAAAGGTTATTTTATAGCTTAAGTCTAGGTATTTATTTCTTAGCTAATCTATATTTTATTAGATATAGGACTTATATTAATAGCTTATAATAATACTAATTAGTATAAGTAAGGTATTAATATAGATTAGTATAATATAAAAGAGGACTCTGCTTAAGTTAGCTTAAGTCTTTAATCTATTGCTATATACTTATATCTTTATATATCTTTTCTTTTTTAAGGAAAAAGGCTAGACTTTATATATATAGTTCCCTAATCCTAATCTTCTTTTTCTGCTTTATTTTCCTAATTTCCTTGCGATTTGCTTCTAATCTTAGGTTAAACTTAATCCGATTATACTATAAGTACTGCCTAAATATAGACTTATTATATAATTAAATGCTTTATCTATGCGTACTTATCCCTAGTTATTTCCTTTAAGAGCAGGACTGCGTTAAAACGCGTAGACGATTCGTATTATATATAGTTATATTTATATAATAACTATAATATAGAAAGTATAACTTTAGAATACTATTAAATTTTGCCTACTTTTAATATATTAGAGTCTTATTCTAGACTTCTAATATAGCTAGCCTTTTTTTAACCAAAGTTTGCTATTAATAGAGTTATAATTAAAAATAGTTGCTCCTAGTTCTTTTATATTTATTTATAATTTAGTACTTTTTAGTAAAGTTTCCTTCTATATATATTATTACGGCTAGGAATAACGAGTAAACGTGTATTAAGCACTATAAACGAATATTTTTAGATAAAAAAGAAAGAGAAGAAAATAGGCAAAAGAGAGCAGAGTCTATAGCTTTTTATATAGGCGCGGACTAGGGCAAGTTATATATTATAACCCCTTATAATAGCCCTGTACTATATAACTAGTACTTTTATCGAGTTCTGCTATCTTTAGTTCGATTACGCAACTATATATATAGATTAGGCAGAGGCGCGTAATATTACCCCTTGCTTAAAGCCTTAATATATATATTAAAGTTAGGAATACTATTACCTGCGCGGAATATTACTTATAGAGGCTACTATATTATTATTATTATTATTATTATATTCTATATTTATTATAGTATACTTAATTTAGCGCTATAAATTAACTAGAGGTCTAGGTAAATCTAGATAGCGATTATAGTATAATTTTAATATAATTAGCGCGTACTAAAAGTTTCTTATAAAATACTATATTTTATTAGGATTATAACCCTACTAAGCGACCTAATACTATAGTTAGTAGTAGGCTTTAAATAAATAACTATAGAGAATACTTTCAACTTCCTAATTAGGCGTTTTATTAACGAGCTTAGGTTTAAGTAGCAGTTGCGTTTAATTAAGTATTAAGTCTTAGGCTGCTTTTCTTAGTTAGTCTATATAAAAAAGGTTAGTTATTTTATAGCTATCTAGCAGATCTAGTATATAGCTATAACCCTTTTCTATAGTTACTATAAAAGGTCTAGACTACTAAGTAAGAAGGCGAGTTATTAGAGCAGTTATAGCAAAACCTTTATAGCTAAGGAAGACCTTATCTCTAATAATAAAGTTAACCTCCTAATGCTTCTTATTAGCCTAATATTTTTATTACTGCTATATAGTATTAGATTAGTCCTAAGCCTGCTACTATACTTTTACTGCTATAGTAATAAGATTAGCTATAATAGCTACTAGCGTATTATCCGATATATTAGTATAGGAGACGATTAGGGAGAGCGAGTTCTATATATTTTTACTAAGGGCGATAGTTAGCAGAGCTATGCTAATAAATATATACTACAAAAAATTATACGCAAAGTTAAGAGCAGGAAGAAAATTACTCTTATCGTCCTAGTGCTTAGATATATAAAACTATAGCTTTTAGTTAAAGTACTAGTTTATAACTTCTATGCTTCCTTATATTTAAGGGTAAAGAGCGCTTTTATACTAATACTTTATACTAGTTAGATAATTAATTTCTATAAGAAATACTAATATAAAGGGTCTAGTATTATCTATAATCTAAATAAAAAGGAGACTAAAAAAGCAATATAATAACTAAAAGTATTATCTAGCAAGGATTTTAGCAGTATTAGTCTTCCTACTAGGCAGTATAGTAATAATCCTGCTAAGTTTATAAATAAAAGTCTAAATATAGTTATATTTATAGTAATCCTTTAGTATTATCTTGCTATTATAAGCTATATAGATAAAAAAAAGAATAATATTAATAACCCCTAGAGTAACTCGACTTGCGCTTAACCCTAGCGCGACTCTAGTATCGAGAGGACACAATATACAGTAGGAACTCTAAAGCGACTCCCGCTGCTCGGTAGCTATAGTAATCCTAGCCTAGGATTATAGTAGCTAGGGATAAGGCAGTATATTAAAAAGCTATACTCCCTTAAGATAGGGCCCTTAGCGCTAATATACTATAGCGCGAATATACTTACTTATTAATTAAGAATTATTAAATATACTAAATAGTACTACTCTAGTCTTTTTTAATACTATTAAGCAGACTATATATAATAACTTAGCAGGACTTATCCCCTTTAATATAATAGAATACGTTTAGGCTATAATATAAGAATTTAGCAAAATAAAGCTTTATTCTAGACTCTCCCTACCTATTAATAATATTAAGGCCGCTATTAGGAAGATAATTATCGACTTACTCTAGTAGTACTTGCTATAGACCTTAACTAACGCTCTAACTAGATCTAACCTTACCTAGGCCTAGGTCGCTAGCGCTCTAGTATTAATAGTTAACTCTAATATAGAGAAGCAAATCCTACTTTAATATAAGAAAAAGATTATAATATATAATAATAACCTGCTTAAAAATATAGTTAACTAAATCCTAAAAAATACTATTTAGGCTATTAATAATATCCTTTATACCTTTTTATATATTACTATAAAACGCCTCCTTAGTAGAGATATAGTAGTTACTTTTAATAGACTTATAGTTAACTTTATTATAGATATTAGTTAGATCTACTATATTTTTAGTTATAAAGCAATAATAGCTATATAATTATATATAGTTATTACTAAGGGTATCCTAGTTATAGCTACTATAGCAGACTAGGCTAACTTTATATAAGAAATTAAATATATTAATAAAGTTTCTATCTCGAAGATTAGGGCTCTCCGTGCTTATCTTAATACTACTAAAATAGCAGTCCTTATAGGTTTAGCATTTACCTAAGATACTAACTGCTTTTATAATATAGGCCTTGCTTTTAATATATAAGTTTTTACTTATAAACTATATAAAGATTTAGTATAACCTTAATAATATTATAACTACTATAGGTATAGCTATATAGCTAAAGTCTATACTTTAGCTAAGCTTTATAGCCTTTATAAAGCAATAGTATACGAGAATAAGACTAACTATAGGGCAGGCAAGAATAGGATTCTATATAACTATATTTTATACTATAAAAACTACCTGTTTTAGTTAAGGATATGCCTAATAGCAATATAGAGATAGGATAGGGCAAAAGCTAACTATAAATAACGACTAGTAAGGTTTGCTAAGCCCTAAGCTAATACGACTTCCCCTTGCTTAATATCCTAAAGGACCCGCTTATAGCAACTGCTTCCTACTAACTCCTAGGCTATACTTATAAAAGGACTCGACTAGACTCGAGGTATAAATACTGCTAGGCTGCCTGCTAAGGCTGCTATTATTAGTAATACCCTTAAAGCTATAAAACGTTTCCTTAAATAAGCCTAGAGCGCTTTACTCCCTACTAGTCTATCTCTAGCTACTTAATAGGCCGCCCTAATAATACCTTATCCTCTTATTATAATATAACTAGATTAGCCTTTTTAGGCTTATTCTATTATAGCTACACTTTATACTTTATCTCTAGACTAACTTTAGCTTATTTATATACTACTTTTACTAATACCCTAATATATTGCTAACTCGCCTTTCCCTAGCTAATATAATTAATATATATAAAGGCCCTTTATTAAAATATTAATAAGTATTATAATCTTGCCTGCCTAGTACTTTGCAATAAGCACGACTATAATATTATTGCACTATAAGAAGTTATTACTAAGCCTGGACTTCCTCCTCTGCTCCTAGGAGCCTCCCTATACTAATTTATCTATATATCTAGATAGAATACGCTCTATATTTATAAAGTCTATAGTCCTAATATATAGAGCTCTAAGATAGGGGAAGACTAGGCTAGTATTACTTTTACTAATAGCCTTTAGATTTTCTCTATATATACCCTACTAAATGCGTTCTAACCTTATACGAATAATATACTATCTACCCTTATATTTTCGCTATATTAAGTCCTTATTAGCGACTTTAATACGCATTACTCCTTATAGGATAAATATAAATACTATAGCCTATATATAGCTAACCTCCTAGCTTATATATAACGACTTTAGCTTTATTTCCTTACCCTAAAAGGGGAGTATATAAGGATTTTCTAAGGCTACTAAGATAGCACTTTAGACCTTATATAGGCAACTACTAATACTTATACTACTTTCCTTAGCCTAGACCCTAACTTTATAGGTTCTAATTATATCCCCTAGGTTATTAGTATTAGCGCTCGAACTAACTTTATATAGCTAGAACCTAGACCTTAATAGCAATAGACTAACTTAAAAGCAGTCCTCTAAAAAGCTAAAGCCTATATTAGCCCTATAATGCAATAGCTTATCTTGCTAGACTAGATTAATACTGCCCTAGATACCTTTTACTCTAAACTTAATAATATTATTTAGCGGATAATCCTATTTATTACGCTAAAGCTTAGTAAAAGCAATTAATAGTTTATGCTAGGGGTTGCCTCTGCTATTAAAATAGCTAAGAAAGCATAATAGAGATTTCGATTTATATATATAGATTAGGACTAGGGCAAGCTATAAAACGCAATAAAAGCCTAGAAAAAGGCTATTTTTAAGGCGAGAAAAGCCTACTAGTATTCCTTTCTCGCTTCGACTACTTCCTCCTTTTTAAAACTATAGTCTACTAAGAAGTAAGCTAGATACTAAAGCGGACTTACTCCTAATCCTATCTATATTCCCCCTTTTATTAATATAGTAGGAAGTTAGACTATTTTTTTTAAAAATAAAGCTATTTCCTTAGCTTTAAATTCTTCCTTTTTATTTATTCCCTCCTTTAATAGGAAAATAAGTAGCTAAAACCTAGGTTCTATATACTATAGAGCATTTCCCTATTAGATATTTATACTATATTATCCTATATGCTATCTTAGAAAGCAATAGGGGATAATAGTATTCTAGCAGGGTTTTTTAAAATATACTCCTATCTATTAATAAACTAGCTAGCTACTCTTTTCTAGATATATATTATAATTAAATACTTTCCTTACTAATTTTAGCATACTATTATTATTATACTTTATAAGCAAGGCAAGCAACTAGAGGTATATAAGCAGGCAGTAGGGTATTGCTTTATTTTACTCTTATACTACTTTAGTAAAATCCTAAAAGCTATTATTAGCTAACTTATTACTATTATAGTAGAGGATAATAACCTGCTTTTAAAAAAGCAAATAGGCAATAGGCATAACTACTTTACTAAAGTCGCTATTATAATAGTTATAGAACTCGTTTAGGCTATATAAGTATGCAAAAAAGTAGCTTTCTTCTTTTAGCTTAATATTAAAAGGCATTTAATATAGTTTAGTATACTAAATTAATAGCAGAAATTAAATACCTAGGCTTCCTAGTATAGATCTAGTCTTTCCTCCTTAGCTATTTTACTAACTGCTCCTCTTTCTTCTGCTTTAATAATTGCACCTCCTGCCCTATTCCTATTTATACTAGAGTTCCTTAAGGATTACCTTTATTTGCGATTCTCTTTATCCTTTATATAACGCTTTTTTATTACTGCCTAGAAATCGTTAAAAGTATTACTATTATTAAGTTCGCTAATAATACTAACCTCTTTACTATTAGCCTAGATACTAGCTCTATAACCTGCTGCTTATAGTTAGTATAATAGGTCTATAAGGAATAAGTAATAGATTATAGTATAGAATTTAGACTAGATAAGAGTAAACTTATATACTTTTCTTAACGTAAATAAAATAGAGATACTCCTATTTACTTAGAATAATATATTATATACCTTATTTTAGAGGCCTGGCTTTTTAGCGTTTAGGTATACTACTGCTTTTAGTAGAAAGCTTACTTAAAAGCTATTTATAATAAGCTTAAAAGATAGAACCTTGCTTTTATTTCCCTTACTACTTTTACCTAGGGGTATTTCTTTAACTATATATAAGAAGTCTATACTAAGGTTATCCGCTTTTTTATTAGTTATACTATAGTAGCGTTTTACTAACCTACTAGATAAGATTAGAACCCTGCTAATATAGCTAAATTACTTGCTATAAAATAATCTGCCTGCCTTTATACTATTTCTAGCATATATAGAGCTATACCTATTTACTATTTTAAGACTAAAACTTAGACCCTATTTATTAACTTATACCTTACTTAGAGGAAACTTAATACTCTTGCTCGACTCGATTACTAAGGGATATTTAATAAGATCCGGACTGCGTTTAAAGCAGTTTTATACTATTTTTTCTGCTTTCCTTAGTAAAAACCTAGGCGCTATAAATATAGCAGACCCCTTTTCTAAGAATGCCTTATATAAGTCTAGGTATAGTTAGGCTAGGCTAATATTCCTCCTCCTAAGACTATAGCTAGATTACTTACTAATAAATAGTCGTAATAATAAGATAAAAAGGAAACCCCTTACTAACTCTAATACTGCTAAACTATATACCCTTTTAGTACTTTATCCTACTTTAACTAACCTATAGTATTAGATAGATATTATAACGCGCCTAAATATATAAGCACTATAATTACCTAACTCTATATAGGGAAGATTAGACTATATGCCTTCCTCTTTTAGCATAATATCCTAGATATTATTACTCTCCTTTGCCCCTATAGTAATAAGCCTAAGACTATATACTATATTCTTCTTAAATACTAAATATATATTATTACCTATTACTTATTACTATAGTATTTTTATAATAATATTAACCTATATACTAAGCTATAATATTATAGATCTATAATAACCCTAGCTAAATAGATACTATAATATAGAAAACTATACTAGTTCGACCTTACTAATAGACTCTACTAACCTCCTTTTACTCTACTATAAAGGCAAAGGTCTAACTACTAATATATAAGCACTTATCTAACTTCTTAACCTCTTAATTTACTATCCTAGATATACTAATCTATTCTAATATAACCTTTACCTTTACCCCTTTTTACTTACTACCCTTCCCTTACTTAAGTCTTACTAAGCTTATTATCTAACCTAATATAAGGTACTATATAATAAGACTATTTATATAACCTTATCTATACTCTAGAAAAAGTTAATACCTAGCTTATTAGTATTATTAGCAAAATAGCAGGAATAGATATAGTTATATAATTAGTTATAGGTATTTATAGTATAGCTTATCTTACTATAGCTTGCTAAATAGCCTACTATACTTTAAAAAGCAGCTTTTTGCCTAGACTATAATTCCTAGCTGCTTAACGTCTAGCTAAGTATCTGCCTGCTTTCTTGCCTTTTAGACTACGTACGACTAAGTTAGGGAGAGCTATTAACTTACTAATATTATACTACTCTTTAAATATCGATTTTACTTTAAGCATAGTTAGGGCAAAGGGAGTAATTAGTATAATAGGAGTAGTTATAGTAGGATAAATAATAAAAGCTATAAGAGCTATAAAAGCTATAGGAGTATTATAGCTATAAAATAACTTAGCTAGTATTTTACTAGGGTAAGTTAGTACTTTGCTTAATACTATACTATTAACTAGCTTAACCTTATCTTTATTATTATTATCCTTAGCGCTATTATTAATATTTATTAGCTCCCCCTTAGTACTTAGCTAGAAAAATACCTTAGGCTGCTTTAAAAAAATAGCTGCTACTAAAGCTATGAAAGGAATACTCTTTATTACTAGCTATACTTCTGCCTTACTCTTGCTTTTATTAATAAAGAAAGGCAATAGCTTTATAGCAACCTGCTTAATAGTACCTGCTTTAATAATATCTTTAAATAACCTCTTTTTTATAGTAAAAAGAGGACTTATAATCCTAGCTAGCTAACTAGCAATAGGCTAAAGCTAAGCTATAGGCTTTTCTTTAAGAATAGTAATAATCTTATCTAGCTGCTCTATTACCTTGCCTAGGAGATTATTAGTTTTTGCAATAGCTATTAGAGTAGTATTATTAGTAACCTAGTTCGAGCATAAGTTAAATAGGCCTTTAAGGGAAAGATAATATTTATTTACTGCCTAGTATGCCTTTAGCTATAATATATCCTAAATCTTATCTAATTTAGCAATAGTTAGCTTTCTGCCTAATAACTCCTCCTGCTTTTTGCATATCTACTAGTAGTTATAGAGCTTCTTAGTATTATAAGCGAGCTCTAAGTATACTTGCCTAACTATTAATAAATACTTCCTACTTTAACCCTTATATTATATTAACCTAATAATACTAAATATTAGTCCTTATATAGTAAATATATACTTATATAGTTACTATTACTTAATATTAGCTTAGCTAATACTAGTTAATACTCTAACTATTTATAAGCCTAATCCTAATAGCCTTTAAATAATATATAGCTATATATTATATATATATATATATGTTCGCCAGAACTAGGGACGCAACTACGGAATGCGGAATAACTTATTCCCGCATAAGCCCCTTTCTCGCAACTAACTTAACGATAGTTATAGTTATAATGCACGCAAACCCCTTTCTGCTAGGTGTTTAATATTATCCCTATTATAGTGCATATTACCCCTTTCTGCATAAGTATCGTGCCCCTTTAGACAGGAGATAGGAGCATAATAAGGGCAGCATAGAAGGAGAGGTAGATTACCCCTAAACTTATTACAATAAGCATATAATATCGTAATAAGTTTATACTAAGATCGTAGCAATACTAGTTTAAAGGAGAAAGGGGGCGGCTATATATTTGGATTATACGGAGTTTAGGATAATTATATATTACCTCTAGTTTAACCTAGATGCCTTTAAGATTATATATATAGTTCGTCTTCCTCTCTAATAGAGGAAAAAAAGAGATAGATATAAGCAGATATTAATAGATTAAGGACCCGAGCTAACTTAAGCAGAGTCCTCTTTTATATTATACTAATATATATTAATGCCCTACCTATACTAATTAGTATTACTATTAGCTATTAATATAAGTCCTATATCCGATAATATATAGATTAGCTAGACTAGGTTGCCTGTTTCTAAGCCGAGAAAGCTAATAGACCTCTTAGATATAAACGGACTCCTAGAGTACGCGGTTTTAACTATCTAGGAACTTGCGGCTATATCGACTATTCGGAGGAGTAATATCGAGACTAAGGAGGAATAGACTCCTATAGCCCGCGGTTTTAATCCTTTAGAAACCTATCTCGATACTAGATAAAGATACCCGTAAAATTAATACGAATCCTTATCGATAATAACTAGGATATTAGCAGAAATTACTATAGAAGGTAATCGATAATAACTCTAGAATACCGAGTTCGTTTAGGAGATTATATAGATTAACCTCTAGGATCTCGCAAGAAAGATAAAAGACGCCTTAATTAAACGAATCGAAAACTAGGATAAACCTATCCCGAATTTATATTAAGATCCGACTAATATCGAACTCTAGATCTTGCATTTTGTAAAATTATCTAGGAGCTCTAGCATTTTTCTCCTTAAGGATTTTTAGGATGCCTTCGAAGGCTAGGACGAAAATATCTAGGAATTAGCGGATCCTAGAGTAACGAAATTGCTAAAAAGTTTCCTTAGAGGCAGAGGATTCTTTCTAGGACCTAGGAACGCAAGAATAGGACCCTTTTTCGTACGGATCCTAAACTAGGAATAACTCGAGTAATAGCTGCTTTTAATATATTAATAAGCGCAATTCGAAGAAGGCACTTAACTGCCTTACTATGCCCTTCTATAGGAGATATAATAACCTCTAACTAGAAACTTACCGAATTCGAATCTATCCCTATTGCTAACTAGAGGGCGAATACTACTAATTCGGAACCCTTTACTACTGCGTCTAAGAGAACCTTTACCTATTCCCTAAATAAACCCCTAGATAATTCTATCTGCAGAACCTATAATAGATAAGGATATTCCCTAAGGACGAACTTAATATCTAACGATATATCGATTTTAAAACCTACTTATGCAGGATATAACCCTTCTAGAATATAACTAGAATAATATACGAACTCTATAGGAAATCGCTTCGAGTTCGATCTAACTTCGGGAAAAGTCTAAATCGATCCTATTTAAATTTTATATTAAGTTACCCCCGAAATCGACTCCTAACTTGCCTATCGATAACGATATTACGACTAAATTTACTAAAGTCTAGGATAAGATAAAGAACTTTACGGGGAAACTATATAATTTGCTTAATAATATTATCTGTTTATTTTTTAACGTTTGTTTTTCCTTAAAGATTGCCCTTAGATACTTTTATTTAATTTTCCCTCGTATTTAGACTAGTCGCGTATAGTAGTACTTTATAGATTATATTAAATAGCATAATACTTTTAAGACGCAATATAACTAACTTAAAAAGCACTTCGAGTCGGATATTAATTACGTATACTATTTTACTAACTAGATATCGACTATATTTTAATCTATTCGCAGGACGAATTTAGAACTATCCCTATACGAAGTTCTCTAGAAATTATTCGATAAACTAGAGTTATATTAATAAGCCCTCGGAAAGGGATATAAAGGAGATACTCCCTTGCGCACGATACTTATTAATGCATGCCAAGGAGTACTAGAACTTGAATTTGCGCTATTCCGACTAGCTAAAGATATCGAGAACTTGCGAGCAGATTTGCAATCCGTACTAGAAATATCGATTGCAAAAAACAAAGCCGAATAGATATTATAACAGAGCGTAATTTATTATCTAGACTATAGATATTAGAATAATACACAAAATTAGTTAGAAGATAGTTCGAGAATAACCCGAGTCTAATCTGATTTTAGACTAAATAAGAACTAGACTCGGAAGTATTTTATATATAGCAAGGTTAGTTGCTAGTCGACTAAACACCCGCCTAAAGAATAAAAGCGGGCGAAGACCTTATATATAGCATACTGCGAATTTTTAGATAACGGCCCTTAGGACTTCGCGGCCTATATTATAGCATTCGAAGGACTTAAGATATATAACGAAGAATAGTACGCGATTAACGATAACCCTAAGGATATCTTAAGGCAATAGAAAGCCTCTTAGTTTCTTTCTACGTTAGCATTTATGCACTTTCTTACTAGATACGACCCGAAGTTAGACGTAATAGAACCCGTACTAGCTTCGCAATTTCTTCTTAAGGATCGATATTCCTAATAGTCTTTTTAGGGAATTATAATCGATACTAGTACTGCATAGATTTCGACTACTAGACGAAATTAAGTTAAAGCCCTATAGAAAACAATACTATATCTTATAGTTAACGAAGCATCTGCTAGCACTAATTCTATTAAATTCGGCAAAGGATAAAGCGTACTTATACTTAGCGATATAACTATTAAAACTCCGTTTAGCAATATTATTTTTTACGTTCTTACTTTGCCTACCCCTTTTCTTCTTTCTTTAGCAGATATAGATCGCTTAAAGATTTTCTTCCGGAATATAATAAACGAGCTTATTAGCTAGGATAAAACGCTACTAGTCGTTTGCAAATAGGGATACCCTTAGTTCTTCCTTTAACCCGAAGACGCCGCGATTTCGTTCCTAACTAAATCCGAAATTAGGATAATCTACCGCTAATTTAAACACCCTATAGCATAACGGTTATACTAACTTCTTTCTAGAGCCGGATATAAAATACTAATATCTACTCTCGAAAGCATCTCGAAGTTCTGCTAATATTATTAGTTATATAGCAAGGCACCTAGCCGATTTAAGTTCACGCTTTATAATAATAAAGAGTTTAATTTCGAGATTATTATAAACGTTATATACCTAAGTGGAAAACTAGTTCTTTATATTATCGACGCTATAATATCTTTTTAAGCCGCCCGATTCCTGCATTCGATATCGATAAAGGATACCTAGGAAGCGTTAAGGATAATATAGATCGATACGTACTTAGGACCCCTAGATTCGCTCTAATACGATATAGGCACGAACTTTTTATCTAAGGAATTCTAGAATAAATTAAGATAAATAGGAATTACCTGCTAGCAAGTACTAGTAGAAGCGCATTAGTCCGTAGGGAAGGTTAAAAGATACTATACTCCCCTCCGCTAGGCATATAAGATCCTTAGCACTAAAATCGGAGCAATAACGGGAAGAGATTCTATTCTCTAAATAGCGGTTAAAGCTGTAAATAATACTGCTAGCCTGGATAGTTTAGTTCTAACTCTGCTTGTTTTCGGTGCATATCTAAGGATTACTTAGGATTCTCTACCCTTGAAAACTACTCGAGAACGGGCCGAAGCTATTTAGAAAGCAATAATAAGTCTTCGATAAATTATAGCATCTCGATAACTAAAAGAAGCGCTATCTACTAGGAACGGCCCCGATATAATAATGCTCTTTTAACTTCCCTTGCAAAGCTAGGTTAAAGTCTGGAGAGAAAAGGACGGCTAGACTAGTCCTTTTACCCTTAAGGCTATCGATAGCTACGATATTACGATCCGGTCCCCGACTAGTCTCTAGGTATTTTAGTTAATATGTGTATAGCCTTATTTTTTAGACAATCCCTAACTAAAGGCTGCCTAGGAATAGGATAAAAACAACCCGTAACCTGCCCGAATATAGACCCGGCCCTTATAGCGTTTAGAAGTTTACCTGCTACGGTTACTAAAGACTTCGACCTAATTTATATCTAAGAAAGAATAGGACGACTTTGCGCTCTCTCTTCGTTTTCGTGCTAAAGGCAGGATTATAACCCCTAGACCCCTGTTTAAAGCGTTAGACTAAAAGGAGATTATAGACCTTATAGGCTAAGGTGTTTTCTCTTTCGAATAGTTCGATCCTACCTAGTATAAAGGAGTTCGGATTTTTCGTGCTAGGCTTATCCGAGAAGTTAAGGATAAAATAACTAATTACCTATACGAAAAATTACGACTAATTATTACGGGATATAACGATAATAGAAAGAAGGAGATCCTTACCTAATCTCCTATAATCTAAAGGGTTAGCTAATAGTTGCTTTTAGCTCTAGCCCCTACGTGTATTGCTTAGGGGATAAAGTTATACTTTCGCAATATTACCTAGGCTTACCCGTAATCCTAATTAATACTAGTACGAACTATACTCGCAAGCTTTCTAAAGGAACTCTAGGATAAGTACCCTCCTTAGACGATTATCCGAGTTATTAAGCCGTTATATAGTATTGCCGAGTCCGGTATTTATTAGTTCCGCACCTATTTCGAGCATTATATTTAACGACTTTATATATAGCCCTCTACGTTCGATAACTGCCTTCTTTTCTCGTATTCTAGCCGCACTTATTTTAGTCTTATTAGGATGCAAACTAACAATACGATTATTCTTAGCATTAATTCTTTCTGCGAATAAGAAGAGGCCGAGCTAAATTCCGCCCGAATTCGCTCGAAACCCTAGGTAAACTTAACCCCTAGTAGCGTAACGGATTTTAATAGTTCGCGGCTATATCTTATATCGAATTCGCTAGCGATTCGATAAAAAGGCTAAGCTGCTAAGATTAAAGTTATTAATTATTCCTAGCCTGATTTTGCTTAAAGCTATCTTAAATAACGTACGCGAGGAGGCTATATTGCATCCGTTTGCTAACTAGAGGCTGCGTTCGACCTGTCTATTACCGCCTAGTAATACTAATCTACTAAGGAAGACTGCTAGAGGATTAATAAACGGCTATAATAGCAAAAGGATAATTAATAGCGTAGATTAATATATATCCCCTTTAACTTTTTAGCACTTAAATTATTTATTTTTACGGATAGATTACTCGCAAATAATAATAACTTATCCTTATAGATTAGATATATTATTATCCTAGGCAACGAAGATAGGATAGTAAATAAATTCGTACTAAAAGGAAATATTGTCTATTAGAGTTCTACGAAATATAAGAGGATTACCTAGAGTATCCTTACTTTAGAAATATATAGTATATTATTAGGATTCGATATTAGGATCTCCCTAGCAATAATACTAAATCGCATTATAGCCGAGCTAGGATCGGCCCGAGTTCCTATTATATTATGCACGGATTCTTTCTCGCTATACGAGTGCCTTGTTAAGCTTAGAACGATAAAAGAGAAACGACTTATAATCGATATTATATTTATCCGAGAATTATACGAGGGGCGAGAGATCGATAAAATCTAATAGATCGCGGGAAAGGATAATCCCGCTAATGCTATAATAAAAGCAACCCTAAATAAAACGCTAGAACGTCTAGTAAATATAAATAAGGCTACTATCTCGCTAGAGGGATTTATAATAAGGAAGGAGGTAAACCGGCATAATATTAGTTCGAATCCGAATAAGATTCGATCCGATAAAGAAAGAACTGCTAGTATATGTTCGCTAGAACTAGGGACGTAACTACGGAATGCGGAATAACCTATTCCCGCATAAGCCCCTTTCTCGCAACTAACTTAACGATAGTTATAGTTACAATACACGCAAACCCCTTTCTGCTAGGTATTTAATATTATCCCTATTATAGTATATATTACCCCTTTCCGCATAAGTATCGTGCCCCTTTAGATAGGAGATAGGAGCATAATAGGGGCAGTATAGAAAGGGAGGTGGATTACCCCTAAACTTATTACGATAAGCATACGATATTATAATAAGTTTATGCTAAAATCGTAGCAATGCTAGTTTAAAGGAGAAAGGGGGCGGCTGTGTATTCGGATTATACGGAGTTTGGGATAATTGTGTATTACCTCTGGTTTAACCTAGATGCCTTTGAGATTGTGTATATAGTTCGTCTTCCTCTCTAATAGAGGAAAAAGAGAGATAGATATAAGCAGATATTAATAGATTAAGGACCCGAGCTAACTTAAGCAGAGTCCTCTCTTGTGTTATACTAATATATGTTAATGCCCTACCTATAATATAATATATACTTATTATATAAGACCTTCTTCTTATCTCCCTAGTTTATATCTTAGCCTATCTTATATATAGTAATAGTTTAAAGTAATAAGTAAAAGTTTATAAAGCAAGGTATAATATAATCGATAAATTTATACCTTACTATTAAGTAACTATATACCTAGCTAATCTATACTATACCCTACTATATAGAAGTACCCCTATACTAACGCGACTAGATATACTCTTATACTTCTAGCTAGAAGTACCTTTATACCTCTATAGCCTGCTAATATATTAGATATACGCACTCCTTTTTACCTACCTCTACTATAGCCTATAGGACTAGGACTCGTCTTGCTTATAGTACTTTAATATACGACTATTTCCTCGCCTTTTTAGGCACGCTGCCCCCTAAAGAGACTAGTTTTCCCCTGGGTATAGCCTGGTTTTTCTAGCCTGATTTTACCCTGCTTGTTTCCTAGATACCTGCTATAGGTCCCTAGCGTAAGAATAAATAATAATTATAAGCTATATACTCCTAAATAGTTATTAGAATTAGCAGAGGGTAGAGAAGCCTAGGGGTTTTATTATAAGGGATCTTATTCCTCTAGCAGTTATAGTAGTTGCGAATATATTAGCAAATATCTTGCTTTATACTAGGCTAGTAATAATCTTGCTTAATAAGATTTCACGACTTATTCTAGCCTATATATGCGAATATAGCGGGCTTATAGGCAGCGCGGATTAGTATAGTACGGAGGAATATACTATTAGCAGCTTTCTCCGGGATAATTAGCAAGGTGCCTTAATAACTAAGGTTCTAAGCAGTATTTTCCTTCTAGATTAGATTAACTAGGTCCGTTCTAGTTAAAGGGGTTACTATATAGATAGTTATAAAAGCTATAGTTAGGGAGTTAGTTAAGGGTATATTAAATCTAAGTTTTTCTAGCAGGATTATACTAAATATATGCTCTTTTTTTCTCTAGCTTTAATAGTAGGTAACTTAGCAGTCTTTTATAATAAAGCATTAGTAATTATATTTAAATAGCTAGGGCAGTATAAGAAACGTATATTAAATTAAGCTAAAAGGTTAGACTACTATACTTATTATATAAAAAGGAGCCTTTTTATTATAAAATACACTAAAGCTTTATAATTTATAATAATATTAAACTTCTAACTAAGAAGTTCTAAGTAAAAGTACTCGAGGCTTTAGATTACTATAAGAAATTTATAGTCCTAGATTAAGTAGGCGTGCTTAGCTAGGGTTATTATCTTAGAAAAGAATCTAGTTAGCTTTTAAGTCGAATTATTAGGCTACTACTACTATAAAACTCTAGTAGTAGTATTACGAAATATATTAGTCTTAAAGCAAATTAGCAGTTTAGGTTAAAAGAAGGCTAGGACTAGGGCCTTTATAGCAAGCTTTTTTATCTAAGCAAAAGCATTATGCTATTTAGGTCTAAGGGAAAAGTTGCTATCCTTTTTTAATAAGCGGTTTAAAAGTTTAGTAGCTTTACTTATATAGTAATAGAAGATCTAAATAAAGTTGCAAAGGCTAAGAAAGGAATATATAGCCTTTTTACTATAAAAGTCCTTAAATTTCTAGTTAATAATTGCTTAAATCTTATAGGGATTAACGCTAATTCCTATACTTATATAAAGTATAACTCTAAGATAGTTAACTTTTATAATATTAAACTAGGACTTTTTAATATCTCCTTATAGATTTGCTTAGTAAAAGCGCTAGATAACCTTATAGTATTCTTCCTAGTAAGCTTTTTCCTTATTATTATTTAAGTAGATTAAAATATTATTAGTATAAGTACTAGTATACTAGTCTAAAAGGTTATAGAGCTAGGTATTAATAAAATTCTAAAACTAGGCTAGGCTAACTTTTAAGCTAAAAAGAAGGACTTTTTAGCAAAATATGCTAAATCTTATATAGAATATAGTTAGATATTTAAAGTTAGGGTTAAGATAAAAATAGTAAAAGGCTTAGATTATATTAATCTTAGAAAAATATTAGGCTTCCTAGTAATTAAATATAGTGCTATTAAGAGAAAGCGCAAGAGAGATCCGGCTTTTTAGATAGTTATTTATCTAGTAGTAATTAATATAAAACCTATAAATAGTCGAGTATAGCTTTAGAGCAAAAAGAATAAGAGCAGTATATAGGCTAGTATTAGGTTTAATAAATCTAATTAAAAAGAAGTAGTTAATAGTCTTTTTTTCTAATAGTAGATATTTAACTAGCGTTTTATATATAAAAAGGCTAGTAGGATTAAAAGGCTTATTAAGTTTAAGTATAATATTATAACTAAAGCAAGGGCTAGTAAGGGTATACGCTTCCTTTTTACTAAAAAAACCTTCTAGGTATATAAGGGCTAGAGGAATTATACTGCATATAAGGGTTATATAGTCCGGGTCCTTACTAGTAGGGAAAGGAATATTCTGCCTAGTATATATAACGCTAGCTAGAGCGAGTCTTGCAATCTCCTTACTAATTAGTACGGAGTCTAGTTTAAAAGGCATAGGTATAATTAGTATTAAAGGCGTAAGATCCTTCTAGCAAGCCTATTATAAGTCTATTTAAAAGGATCCGATTAATTATACTTAGAGGAGTTTATTATTTAGGGCAGCGTTATTATTATTAGTTATAGTTAAGTTAGGGTTATTAGTTAGGGTTAGGCACTTTTTCTTTAAACTAGTAAGTAATACTAGGTTATTAATCTACTATTATTTCTGCAGGATTTAGTAGTAGTAGTTATTACGCGCCTCTGCCTAATCCGTATATTTAGTTGCATAATCCGACTAAAAATAGCAAAACCTAATAGAAGCACTAGTTATATAGTACAGAGCTATTATAGAGGGGTTATAATATATAACTTGCCCTAGTCCGCGCCTATATAAAAAGCTACGGACTCCGCCCTCTTTTACCTGTTTTCTTCTCTCTCTTCTTTATCTAAGAATATTTATTTATAGTGCCTAATACACGTTTACTTATTATAGCTAGCTATAATACTATTCTTAGATTATTTTCCTACTAGTAAGCGTTTAATTAAATACGCATTCTACTTTTATATTTTATAAAAGACGAAAACTACTATACCTAGACCTCTAGCGATAAGACTGCTAGAGTTAATTATAACCCCTAATAAAGTTATTATTAGGCATAACTATCGACTAACCTTATCTATTAGTATAATTATAGACCCTAACCTAGTATAATAATAAGACTATTATAGCCTTATAACCCGAGGATTTATATCTAGCAGAAATGCACTAGTTTATCGCTTTGCTAAAATCGCCTTAAAAGACCCCTTGCCTATACTAATAAGACTAGAGTAGTAAGGCACGACCCTAGACTAGACTTTAACCCTAACCCTTCCTATTAGCATAACCCTATAACTACGACCTAAAGAGATAGCTTTTTCTTTAGCATAGCTTAAGCCTATATAGGATAATATAGAGACTATATAGACTCTTATAGCTAAAATAACCTAGATAAGAAAGGAGATAGACTAACTATATTACTCCTGCTCTCCTAACTAAGACTATAACTATTCCTATAGGAAGGCCTTTACTGCTTTTAGAGGGCCTTTTATAGGAAATTTTATAGCATTAGGCAAGGCTGCCTAGCGGACCTTTACTAAAATAGGCGACTCGAACCCCGACTACTAAGATAAAGCTAAATCCCGCTATAATAATATTAGGACCTTTTCTAGGAAAAAGGGCGAGTTTAGTGCTTTCCTAGTAAAGTTAAAAGATAAGATATAGACTAACTATTTTATATTCTATAATAAAAAAGACTAGATATTTTTTCTCTTTTAGGCTTTTAAAAGCAGGGCTTAGAAGACTCTTAAGACCTAGTACGAGTTAGAGACCCGCCCTTTTTCTTGCTTAGCTAAGATTATCTAAAGCCTTAAGTTAGCGTATAGTAACCCGAATAAATTTACTAAATCTATCGAAAGGCTATAAAGATTAAACTTCTTAATAACTAGTAAGTAGGATATCTAGGAGTTTATTGCAGAGTTTAATAACTTAGCTATAAAGACCTGGATTCTTATAAACTAGTTAAAGTATTCCTTCTAGGACTACCTGCTAGCTAGCCTTAACCTAAGCCTTTTAACTAAGGCTAAAAACGACTGCCTTTTATACGAGGAATACTATAAGGCTATTAAAAATACTATATTCTACTGCAAGAAAAAGGCAGTATAAAGAGAATCCCGCCCCCTAGCACGCGCTCCCTAATATAATAGAGTTCCTACGTCTTCCCCCTCTAACTAGAAAAGAGCGGTTAGAGCTAAAGATAAGGGGCAGGTACTTATAGAAGACGAAAAACAGGTATATTAGGAAAATAGCACTTATTTTATCTATAGAAAGAAAGGGCACTAGGCTAAAAACTGCCCTAACTGCTAGAAAGTCTCTAGGTTAAGGAGATAAGTAACGCTCCTACTTATAGCGAAGAAGATAGACTCTAATAGTAATAAGTCGGGAAAAAAGTAGGACTAGTATAAGGCTCCTTAATAGTCCTAAAGGTATTAGTAGAGAAAAGCTTAGGAAAGTTATTTACTATTAATAGTATAATTTAATCTAATAGTATTAGCCTAAATACTTCCTCTCTCTATAATACTAGAGCAGAAACTTATCTTATAGTATCCTAAAGATTTGCTAAGAAGGCTATAAAAAGCCTTAGGGCTAAACTTTCCTTTATCCGCTTATTTCCTCTTATCGATTTCTAAGGCCGTAATATAAGTATTATAGACTAGCACTTAACTACTACTTTTATAATTAATAGTCGTACGTTCCTATAAAAAACGTTCTAAGTTACTAATTATAACTAGGATATTTATATTAGACTTAAATAGATAGCTAAAAAGTACCTCTTTCTTAACTATTCCTCTTAGCGTTTTATATAGCCTAATAACTTGCCCGTGCTCGCGAAGTATTCCCTAGCAATAATTTTATAGAATCTAACTCTTAGTAGTAGAAAAATCAATCTAGCTATATAGATAGATATTAAATAACGGGATAAGTTAATAAAGAAGGACGACTACTGCTACTAGATCCTACGGAAGTAGTAGTAGAATAATAACCTAGTATTCCCTGCTAGTCCGAAGAAAAAGTACCTAACCCTAACTAATAACCCTAACCTAACTAATAATTCTAACCTAACTATAACTAATAATAATAATACTGCCCTAAATAATAAGCTCCTCTAGGTATAATTAATCGGATCTTTCTAGGCAGACCTATAATAGGCTTGCTAGAAGGATTTTACGCCCTTAATACTAACTATTCCTATACCTTTTAAACTAGACTCCGTACTAATTAGTAAGGAGATTATAAGACTCGCCCTAGCTAGCGTTATATATACTAGGCAGAATATTCCCTTCCTTGCTAGTAAGGACCCGGACTATATAACCCTTATATATAGTATAATTCCTCTAGCTTTTGTATACTTAAAAGGCTTCTTTAGCAAAAAGGAAGCGTATACTCTTGCTAGCCCTTGCCCTAGTTATAATATTACGCTTAAACTCGATAAGCCTTTTAATCCTGCTAGCCTTTCTATATATAAAACGCTAGTTAAATACCTACTATTAGAAAAAAAGACTATTAACTACCTCTTTTTAATTAGATTTATTAAACCTAATACTAGTCTATATACTATGCCTATCCTTTTTGCCCTAAAGCTATACTCGATAGCCTTTAGGTTTTATATTAACTACTACTAGATAAACGACTATCTAAAAAGCCAGATCTCTCTTATGCTTTCTCTTAATAGTATTATATTTTATTACTAGGAAGCCTAACGTTTTTCTAAAATAAATATAATATAAGCCTTTTACTATTTTTATCTCGACCCTAACTCTAAATATCTAACTATATTTTATATAAGATTCGGTATATTCTGCTAAAAAGTCCTCCTTTTTAGCTTAAAAGTTAGCCTAGCCTAGTTCTAAAATTTTATTAATACCTAACTCTACGACTTTTTAGACTAGTATACTAGTGCCTATGCTAACAATATCTTAATCTACTTAGATAATAATAAAGAAGAAGCTTACTAGAAAAAATACTATAAGGTTATCTAGCGCCTTTACTAAGCGAATCTACAAGGAGATATTAAAAAGTCCTAGTTTAATATTATAAAAGTTAACTATTTTAGAGTTATGCTTTATATAGGTATAGAAATTAGCGTTAATCCTTATAAGATTTAAGCGATTATTAACTAGAAATTTAAGGACCTTAATAATAGAAAGGCTATATATTCCTTCTTTAGCCTTTATAATTTCGTCTAAATCTTCTATTATTATATAAGTAAGGCTGCTAAACCTTTAAACTATCTATTAAAAAAGGATAGCGACTTTTCCCTCGGACCTAAATAGCATAACGCTTTTGCTTAAATAAAAAAGCTTACTATAAAGGCCCTAGTCCTAGCCTTCTTTTAACCTAAACTGCTAACCTGCTTTAAGACTAATATATCCTATAATACTACTACTAGAGTTCTATAGTAGTAGCAGCCTAATAATTTAACCTAAAAGTCGACTAGGTTCTTCTCTAAGATAATAACCCTAGCTAAGCGCGCCTACCTAATCTAGGACTGCGAATTCCTTATAGTAATCTAGAGCTTTAAGCACTTTTACTTTGAACTCCTTAGTTAGAAGTTTAATGTTATTATAGATTATAAAGCTTTAGTATATTTTGCAATAAAAAGGCTCCTCTTTATATAATAGGTATAGTAGTCCGATTTTTTAGCTTAATTTAATAAATATTTCTTATACTGCCCTAGCCGTTTAAATATAGTCGCTAATACTTTATTATAGAAAACCGCTAAGTTGCTTACTATTAAAGCTAGAGAAAAAGAGGAATATATATTTAGTATAATCCTAATAGAAAGACTTAGATTTAATATACCCCTAACTAACTCCCTAGCTATAACTTCTATAACTATCTATATAGTAACCCTTTTAACTAAAGCGGACCTAGTTAATCTAATCTAGAAAAAAAACACTGCTTAGAACCTTAGCTGCTAAAGCACCCTGCTAATTATCCCGGCGAAAGCTGCTAATAGCATATTCCTCCGTACTATACTAATCCGCGCTGCTTATAAGCCCGCTATATTCGCGCATGCAGGCTAGAATAAGTTATTAAATCTTATTAAGTAAGATTATTACTAGCCTAGTATAAAGCAGGATATTTGCTAATATATTCGCAACTGCTATAACTGCTAGAGGAATAAGATTCCCTATAATAAAATACCTAGGCTTTTCTATCCTCTGCTAATTCTAATAACTATTTAGGAGTATATAGCTTATAATAGTAAGATAATATTAAAAGATTGCTATAAATATAACTATATTTAGACCTTTATTTGCAAACTTAGTAGGATTATTACTATGCTGCTTAGCAAGAAGACTAATACTACTAAAATCCTTGCTAAATAATACTTCTAGTTACTATATTGCTTCTTTAGCCTCCCTTTTATTTAGATTACGGATAATACTAGACTCTTTATATTAGTATTCTTTATAGAGATTAATCGTCTAACTAGTATAAAGTATTAGTATAGAAGCGCTCTCTACCCTTAAACGCAAGGGAGTATAGAAGTTATAAACTAGTACTTTAACTAAAAGCTACGGTTTTATATATCTAAGTACTAGGACGATTAGAGTAATTTCCTTCCTGCCCTTAACTTTGCGTATAATTCTTTATAGTACGCCTTTATTAGTATAGCTTTACTAACTATCGCTCTTAGCAAAAATATATAGAACCTGCTCTCCCTAGTCGTCTCCTATACTAATACGTTAAATAAAACGCCTATAGTTATTATAGCTAATCTTATTACTATAGTAGTAAAGGTATAGTAGTAGGCTTACGACTAATCTAACGCCGTATAGTAATAATAGAAATATTAGGCTAATAAGAAATATTAGGAGGTCGACTTTATAATTAGAGAGAAGGTCTTCCTTAGTTATAAGGGTTTTGCTATAACTGCCCTAATAACTCGCCTCGATACTTAGTAGTCCGGACCTTTTATAGTAACTATAGAAAAGGGTTATAGCTATATACTAGATTTGCTTAATAGCTATAAGATACTAACCTTTTTTATACGGACTAACTAAGGAAGGTAGCTTTAAAATAATGCCTAACTAAATATAGTAGCTACCTAAACCTAAGCTTATTAATAGAACGCCTAAATAAGAAGTCGAACGTATTCTCTATAGTCGTTTATTTAGAGCCTGCTGCTAACTATAGTATTAGGTCGCTTAGCAGGGTTATAATCCTAATAAAGTATAGTATCTTGCAAGAAACTTTTAGCACGCGCCTATTATGCTATAATTATACTATAATTAATATTTAGATTTACCTAGACCTTTAGTTAATTTGCAGCGCTAGATTTAGTATACTATAGCGGATATAGAATATAATAATAATAATAATAATAATATAGCGGCCTCTATAAGTAATGCTTCGCGCTAATAATAATATTCCTAACTTTAATACGTATATTAAGGCCTTTAGTAGGGGGTAATATTACGCGCCTCTGCCTAATCCGTATATTTAGTTATATAATCCGACTAAAGATAGCAAAACCTAATAGAAGCACTAGTTATATAGTGCGGGGCTATTATAGAGGGGTTATAATATATAACTTGCCCTAGTCTGCGCCTGTATAAAAAGCTACGGACTCCGCCCTCTTTTGCCTGTTTTTTTCTCTTTCTTTTTTATTTAAGAATATTCGTTTATAGCGCCTAATATACGTTCACTCGTTATGCCTAGCCGTAATAGTAGTTATTCTTCTTTATTAACTTATCCTATTATTTAATATCTATCTATATAGCTAGATCGATTTTTCCGCTACTAAGGGTCGGATTCCGCAAAATTATTACTAGGGAATACTTTGCGAGCGCGGGCAGGTCGTTAGGCTATATAAAACGCTAAGAGGAATAGTTTAAAAAGGAGGCGCTTTTTAGCTATCTATTTAAGTCTAATAAAAATATCCTAGTTATAATTAGTAACTTAGAACGTTTTTTACAGGAATGCACGACTATCGATTATAAAAGTAGCGGTTAAGTGCTAGTCTATAATACTTGCGTTACGGCCTTTAAAGTTAAGTAGTTTGCTTTTAATACCTTAAGTACTAAAACGCACTCTGCCCCTTATTATACTAAGTTAATATCTTTTCCTTATAGCTATAATACTAAAAACTCTAATAATAATAATAAGGACGCTAATAACCCCTAGGGGTTTATAGCGCTATAATCCGCAAACCCTAAGTTAGGGTTATTCGTATAGCAAGGCTACTAGGATAGTGCTTTGCTTTTTATACGTTTCCTAGCTTATATAGTAGCTACTAATAATTAATGCCTACTAAGAGTAGGATTTAGTAATAGTAAAAAGCTGCTTTTACTACTTATTATAGGGATAATATTATAACTTTATAAGTATCCCCCTTTAATATTAAGATAATTCTTAGCTAATATTAAATATAAAGCTTATATTTAAAGCAGGTTAGGCTGCTTATACTTTAGTAGCTTTTATATAAACTAATTACCCTTTTAATAAGGTATAAAAAGGCAAGCATACTAACTTAGTATAGGCAGCTATATAGGCCTAATAGGAATTTAGAACTAAAAAATAATCCTATAACGTGCTTAGGCGGCTAGGGGGGGGGCAAAAATTAGCAGGCAATTTAGGGCAAAAATTTTAAGCAAGTATAGCTAGGCAAAAATTTTAAGCATAGCTAGGCGAAAAAAATTAGATAAATTAGGCTAGGCAGATAATTTTTATTTACTAGTTTATCTAGGCTAAAAAGAATTAATAAAAAAGATTCTTGCTTTTTTAATATAAAGAGTATAGTTTTACTCTAAAAATAATAATATATTTATATAAATATATTTAGGATATAAAAATATAATCCTTTTAAAGAAGAAAAAAAATAAGTATAGTATAGAGGCGATATCTGTAAGAGTCTGGCCTAGTACTGCTGCAGAATAGCGACCTAAATAGTAATAATAAAGATAAAGAAAAAGAAAGGAAAGATATAATATATAGTAGGGAGGTAAGGCTATATGCACGCGGCCTATACGCGTAGATAAGTTATCCTAGCATAGTATAATAAGATCTAGGCAAAGCCTGGATCCTTTATATACCCTCCTAGCTATAGTTACCCCTACTTAATATAGAAGGGCGGAAAAAATAAAATCCGCATATTGCCCTAGCCTACTATAACCCAGGGATTAAAATAAACTAATATAGACGCATACCCTTATAATATCTATAATACCTATATACTATAATATATATAGTGCGTTATAAATTATATATACTAAAAAGCTTATTTTTAATAAACTGCACTTTATAAAAAAAAAGAATAATATTAATAACCCCTAGAGTAACGCCTTTATAGGCAATAGGAGCTTTTATTATAGAAAGGGACTTAGATAATAAAGATAATACTAGGCTAAAGGAGGTCCCTTGCCTCTATACCCCGTGCGTAAAAGACCTATATAATAATAGCAAAGCAGAATGCGTACGCGGCTAGGGAGCCGCTTATATAATATACTATTAGTAGCAGAGATAGTGCTTATAGGAAAGGCACCTTTTCGCTGCTAATATATATTTATAGCGGCTAGTTTATAATCTATAAGAGATATTATAGGCAGGCTAGGCTATTTTAGTCCTAGCGCGGACTTATAATAGCAATACTCCTAGTTAATATATAGTCTTAATACTAGTATTTTAGGCCTATATAAAAAGGCTATAAAATATGCTTACTGCGGCTTGCTTTATACCCTAGCCTACTTAGGACGCGTTTGCCCCCCTAGCCTTGCCTAGTAATAATCAGGGTTAGAAAAAAATCACTTATGAGTGATTTGTGAGTGATTTTTTAATGATTTTTTTTTGTGATTTAAATCACTTATAAGTGATTTTTTCAGGGCTATGATTTAAATTATTAAAAAAAATCACATTATGAGTGATTTTTTAAAAAAATTATAAAAAAATTATGAAGATTTTTTCTAAAAATAGATAAATATAATTTTTTAAAACTAATAATATATACTTATTTTTAAAAACGACTTATAAAGTATACTATATATTTCTATAGAAAGATAAAAAATTAATATAGAAAATAAGTTTTTAAAATATAATAAAGAAAAGAAAGTATATTTAAAAAAAACCTAGGAATAAATAAAAAAGCTTTCTCTTTATACGTAAGGCTTTAGTTTATTTTTTAGTGTTTTTTTATTTTTTTACAAAAAACTCCTTAATATAATATAAAAATGTTAGTTGCTTTTATATATTTGTATTAAAAAATTTATTAAAACTTATATGCTTAATATTAGGAAGTAAGGAAAGTAATTATAAAGGCTTTATAACTTATAAAACTTTAGTCTTATTTTAGTTTTTTTTTAGATTTTTTTT
>LKCN02000011.1:1203637-1240161 GCA_001633055.2 Ophiocordyceps polyrhachis-furcata BCC 54312
TTTTTTATTTTTTTAAAAAAAACTCCTTAATATAATATAAAAATGTTAGTTGCTTTTATATATTTATATTTAAAAATTTATTAAAACTTATATGCTTAATATTAGGAAGTAAGGAAAGTAATTATAAAGGCTTTATAACTTATAAAACTTTAGTCTTATTTTAGTTTTTTTAGATTTTTTTTAGTATTTTTAAAGTAGGGTTTTAATACCTACCCTATAGGAAAAAGTAGTACTACTAATATTTAATTTAAAGACTATATAATATTATATAAAATATAAAAAAAATATAATTTAGTACATACTTACTATAAAAAGCTTATAGAGGGTTTTTAGCTTCCTATCTTCTTTAATAGGCTATATATTAAATAAAATCTCTTTTTTACTCTTTTTTAAAAAAAGTATTTTTTTCCTGCATAGAAACTCTTAGTAAAGGTTTACCCTAAAAAGTAGTTTTTTTCTAATTTAGTAAGTAAGAGACTTAAAATTAAACTAAAATATTCTAAAAATACCTTATAACATTATAATATTTTAAGAATTTTTTAAAAAATTTAATTCCCTTTTTACGCTATTTTATTATTTTTTTTAAAATAGAAATACTTTAAAATACTTAGTATATATAAGTTTCTTTTCTATTTATATAGCCTAAAAGTATTTTATTTTAGGTAATTTTTGGAATATAAGCTCTTTATATAGTTAATAATAGCATAAGAATTATACTTTCTATTTTAGGTAAGTAGGGCCTTTTTTTTCAGGGTATAAAGATAGAAAAAGTACAAATTCTTCCCTAGGCCTACAGTACTTATAAAAATACGAGGTAATATACTTTTGCTAATACTACTACCTATTCTTACGAGAAAAAAATAACGCAGGTACTTCTAAAAAGTAGCAAAATACTAGAAAATACTAAAAGCTTTGGCGCTTTCCAGCTATATACTTTTTGTACTAAAGTTTTGCTTTCCTAGTAGTATAAGGTAGAGAATTTCCCTTATAACTTTTCTTTCCTTTCTTTTCTTCTTTTTTTCCTTACGAATTCTTCGTTTCGCAACTAAATTTAATAAAAAAAATACTATTTAAAAGCTCTTTCTCTCCTCTTTTAAGTTTTTTAACCTACTCTATAACTCTTCGCAATATCTGCTCCTTATAAGCCTTCTATTGCTTCGGCTGTTTCCGAGGGTGATTCCTTTAGAATTATTAAGCAGGGCCCTGAGCCAGGGCCTAACCCGGGGCTAAGTAAAGCTTCCTCGTTTTTTCAACGTTCTTCGCAGCCTACTTTAGGCACTAATTCGCAAGGTTCTTTTATATCTGAAAAAGAAAAAGTTATTATAAAATCAGTTTTCCACGGTCCTCGCCGGGTTACTATTACTATTAGTAACTATACTAAATAGTAGAAACTAATAAATTATATAGGAAAAAAATTAAAAAAGGAAAAAATCTTAAAAAATAAGTAGAAAAAACGGATTATTTAGCTTTAATTTATAACTAGCCGGATTTTAAATTAGGCCCTGATTTAGAGCTTAAGCCTTATATTTTTTAGCAAAAGCTTTTTACTAGAAAGCTTTTACTAATTAACTTATAGCAATAACGCCGAGTTTTATATACTTATATAATATAAGTAAACTTACTTATATTCCTTTTACTTTCTAACTATATTTACTAATTATTTTAGTTATAATAAGACTTTTAAGTATGCAATCGATTAGAAAATTAACTCTAACTTAAGTAGGCATTATTTTCTTTGCTACGAAGGCATAGCTTTTAGTAAGGAAAGTAAAAAACAAGGAAGAAAAAGAAGTAAGTTTATTTATTTATTTATTTACTTATTTACTTATTTACTAATTATTTTTTTAGAGCTCTAAGGAGAAAGACCGGATTTTTTTAAAGAATATATAGCAAAAAAACAATAACTTTAGTTTAATTTAACCAAGGCTTATAAAAGGATTTTATCCTTTTTAATAAGCAATAATATTTCTTTTAACGCTATAAGCTCGGACTCTTTTTTAGAGCTTTTAACGTTTTATAACTAGTAAGTTATTTTTAAGTTATTTTATTTATTTATTTATTTTAACTTTTATTACTAATTTTTAAAATAGGGACTATCTAAAAATCTACCTAGCAAAAATTAAAGAGCTTTTAAGTAAAGAATTCGAAGAAAAACGAAATTTGCTTAATAATAAGCTAAATTAACATATTAAAAACTTCGGATTATTTAACTTAACGTTTAATATCTGGACTTCTAATACTCAGGCTGCGTATATTAGTATTATTTTAACGTATATCTCTTCGGATTTTACGTTAAACTATTACCTTATAAGTAAGTTTATTTTTTTAATTTTTTTTAAACTAATATTAAAAAACCTAGGCTTCTACGAATTATCCGAATAATATATTAGCGTTTATATTCTTTAAGAAGCTCTTTTAGCTTTAAGCCCTTATCTAGCTTTAAATTATTCGACTATTTTTAGGTATGTTTTTTTATACTTACTAGTTTTTTTTACTAATTTCTTATAGCTTTACGAGAGATAACGCTAGTAATAATAATACCTTTGCTAACTCGTATAAAGAGGCTTATTATAGCCTTTTTTCGGAGAGCTTTAAAGGTAATATGCGCTATATAGCGCATATTATTAACCTTATAGCATAAGATATGCTTAAAGCCTTTCTTTCCTCGGCTATAAACGATATAATTCTCTCTAACTATATTAATTCGGATTTAATAGCCCTAGAAACTAATAATACAGAGATATAAGTTAAAGATAATAACTTTTCTAGTAAGTTTTTTTTACTTTTATACTTATTTTACTAATTTTTCTAGCTCTTTTTAACTAGCTTTAAAGAGTTATTATAATTTTAAAGTATAATATAGAGCTAAAAAAGCTATTTAAAGAAGGCATTAAAAGAGCAAAAAATCAGGGTTAAATTCCTTCTACTTTAAATAAGGAAAAAATACCCCTAGGTAAGTTTTTTAGTTTTTTTCTTTATATTTTTACTAATATTATTTTATAGATAACGCTACTAGGTAGAATTCCACCTATAATATGCTAAATACAGCTATTTAACTTAAGCCGGCTATTCTTTACGCTATTAATAATACGGCTAATAAGGAGCTGAAAAAAAATAGTATATCCCTTAGCGAATAGGATGCTTTAGTCGACCTAAAGGAATTATTCGAAATATTTCTTAAGCCTTCTATAAGGCTATAAGGTTAACTTTATACAATAGCTTTAGAAGCGCTCTTATATATCTATTAGATATATAAAAAATTAAACAACTTATACTAGGACTATAGAATTAAAGCCAAGCATATAAATCTAGTACCTAGACTAGTAAGTATTTTTTACTTAAGTTATTACTATTTATTACTAACTTTTTTAGTTAAACTATTATAACCTTTTTATTTCTAGTATTTTACAAGGAAAAACAAAGCTTGAAAAATACTTTCCGGAAAAACTAACTAAAACTAACTTTAAAACTTATATACTATACTTATATAGTATTATTTTAGATCCCCGGCTAAAACTAGCCTATTTTAAGGAGAAATAACTCCTAGGATTTTATCCTACCTTCGAAAAGGACCTTCTTAACTGCTTTAAAGCAGAATACTTTAAGTAAGTAATATTTCTTTGTTTTACTATTTTTTTCACGATTTTTTTACTAATAATACTATAGAATAAAAAAAGAAGTAAATTAGAAAAATACTTCTTTTTCCCGGGCTTATAGCCCTGCTAAATCTAATTATTCGGACGACTTTTTTATTAGTGCGGATAAGGAAAATACGCTAGAAGAGTTTATTTTCTATTTTTCAGAGCTATTACTTAAAAAAAAAGTAAGTACTTATTTTTTTTATATTTTTTAACTTAGCTAATAATTTCAGGATAATAATCTCGACTACTAGAAGCAGAATAAGGCTAGATTTCCTATTCTAGCTATTTTAGCTTAACAATACCTTTCTATTGCAGCAACTTCGGCTTTAATTAAAAGCGCTTTCTCTATAAGCGCTAATATAATTACTAAGTTAAGAAACCAGCTAAACTCGGATACTATTAAGTAGTTAATTCTGCTAAAGAGTTGGAAAAAGGACTTTACTTTACTAGAAGAAAAATATAAAGAAGGTAAAGAGGAGGAATAAGTTATTTTTACTAATATTTATTAGCTAGTTTTTTTATTTAAAATTATTTTAAGTTTATACTAGGGTCTATTATATATACGCGTATTACTAAACTAAGTCTCGAACTATAATTATTGCGGCTAGCAAAACGAGCAAATATATATTAGGCACTATAAACAAATATTCTAAGATAAAGAGGAAAGAAAGAACTAGGAAAGGGTAGTCGGGCTATAGGCCCTTTTATATGCGTTATAAAGGGCTTATTACCTAATATAATAGGTCTACTATAGGCCTATAGGGGTTAGGGGTCCTGTATTCTTCCTCGTACTAGGTACTGCAGTATGCTAGGGCGTGGCGCGTAATACTACCCCCTGCTTACGGCCTTAATACGCCTATTAAAATAGGTATAGGGTAGGTTAGTAAATATAGCCGAAAAGCACTAAGTTAATCGGGGGGGGGGGGTATTGCCTAGTACAATATAGGCGCTATAAGTCGATTTAAAGAAAACGCTATATAAAAAGTGCGAATTCCTAATAAAAAGTAGCCCTTAAGGCTAGCCCGATATGCGCGCCCCTAAGATATAGCTGCAGGAACTATAAGAGGGGGTAGTAGCAGGAGGAAGACTAAGTCGGGCATAAGTAGGTATAGGCGGCAGTATAGGGGGTAATAGCAGTAGTAATAGCGGCTTAGGAGGGGGTAATAGCAGTTAGTATAGGTAGCTTAGAGGAATAATAGCGGCTAGTATAAGGGGCTTAGAGAGGTAATAGCAGCGGTATAAGCAGCTTAAAGGGGTAATAGCAGTAGTATAGGCGGCTTAAAGGGGTAATAGCAGTAGTACAGGCGGCTTAGAGGGATAATAGCAGCTAGTATAGGGTGCTTAGAGAGGTAATAGCAGTAGTATAAGCGGCTTAAAGGGATAACGGCAGCAGTACAGGCGGCTTAGAGGGGTAATAGCAGCAGTATAAGCGGCTTAGAGGGGTAATAGCAGCCGGTATAAAGGGCTTAGAGAGGTAATAGCAGCAGTGCAGGCGGCTTAGAGGGATAATAACGGCTAGTATAGGGGGCTTAAAAAGGTAACAGTAGCAGTATAGGCGGCTTAGAGGGATAATAGCAGTGGTACAAGCGGCTTAAAGGGGTAACAGCGGCAGTATAGGCGGCTTAAAGGGGTAATAGCAGCCGTATAAGCGGCTTAGAGGGGTAATAGCAGCTGGCATAGGGGGCTTAGAAGGGATAAGAGCATTAAGATAGGTTAGAAGCAGGGGCCGGGTTATTGCAGGCGTTATAAGTCGATTTAAGGAAAATACTATATAAAAAGTACAAATTTTCGATAAAAGTAGCCCTTAAGGCTATCCCTATATGCGTATCCCTAGGAAGTGCCTAGAGGGATTATAAAAAGGGGTAGGTAGTAGTAAAGGATCTAGTCGGATAGTAGTAATAATAAAAGGACTATTCGGCAGCTAAGCATAACGCTAGGCCGTATTCTAAGTTATAACTAGTAGTTAAGGGTATTATAAGCTATATAACTAGCGTATTCTGCCTAGGGCGATAATAATAAAAGCGGTTAGTAGTCGAGTATAGCGCTAGCCCGTTCTAAGTCGCAGTTAGCGGTTAAACTTGCTTTAGCAGTTAAACTCGCTATAGTAGTAACTCGTTATAAGCTAGAAAGCTAGTGCGTAAGGTTGCTAGTAAAGGTGCTATAGAGGAGCAAGGCTCTATAGTATCCTTTATAACGAGTTATAAAAGGACGGCAGAGCGTAATAGCATCCTAACCTATAAGGGGCAGGGGGTCTAGCCCCTCTTAAACCTTATAGGTTAGGTATTAAAGCAGTCTGCAGGCTAAATACGGGCTTATATAATATCCTAAAACAGATAGCCGCCTATAAGCTAGTTTCGATTAGACCTAGTAGGCTATATAGCTCTTAGTATATATAGCTAGATAATAGCAGTTAATTAAGCCTAACTTATTAGCGCTCTTAGGGGTAGGCTATATCTAAGGCTTATGCTAATAGCGGATCGGCCCTACCCTAACTATAATTGCAATTAGCGTGCTATAGGAGTAGGCTGCCCTACCCTATAGTATATAAGATTAATAGGAACGGGTCCTAGCAGGCGCTATATTAGTATCCTGCTAGGGTAGCCTAACCCTAAGGTTATTGCCTCTAGGCAGCTAGCTGCTAAAAGAAAAAAGGCGGGGCGAGGAGAGGTATCTTACGGCTTTAGAATCGCAGAGCTTAAAACTAAATAGGTAGCTAAGAAGGTATAGCTCTTATAGCTAGGAACTAGAAGCTAAGACCTGCTAGAATAACGTTTCCTCCTATTATCTAAGAGGCGATATAGGGGGGGATAATATTTAAGAGTCAGGGTTAGTTATAGAGAGAGAGAGAGAGAATATATAGGCGTAAAAATATCTTCTAATAGGTCTGTCCTAGCTTGCATATAACTAATAGGCGTTGCTAGTAGCGTTATACGTGCTTGCGCTAGCAGGTAGGGGCTCCTATTAAAAGGGCCAAGTCGTTATTATTATAGTTATTATAGGGCTTATTAGCTATAGTAGCGTTAATCTATTATTAGAGGTTAAGAGGAGGTCCTAGGGTATTAGGGTATTAGTCGTAATATTCGCGCAGGGCTATTAGCGCATTGCAGAAGTTCCTAGCTAGGTACTAGGTCTTATCGGGGTTATAGCCCTGCTAAGCAACCTAGTACTCGAGGCGCTAGGCTTATCCTAATAGCCTGCTATAAAGCACTTTATCGACTTCTTATTTAGGGGTGCTATTAATATTATTAGGTTTAGGTAGTAGCTAGGACTAGTTAGGTAGCGGGTTATTAGCGGCTTTTTAAAGCCAGTTAGTATAGAAGAGGTTAGTTATCTTATAGCTCTCTAGCAAGTCTAGTATATAGCTATAGCCCTATTCTACTATAATCTTAAAAGGGCTAGACTACTAGGAGTTAAGGCAGGTAGTAAGTGCTATAGTGCTAAATCCCCTCCTGCTAAGAAAGACGTAGTCCTTAACCTAAAAGTTAGCAGATTAGCGCTTCTTCTTACTCTAAAGCTTCTATTACTGCTATATAGCAGCGGACTTCTCTTAGGCCTATTACTATACTGCTCGTGCTTTAGCTATAAGGTCTTAGGCAGTAATAGCAGGCGCTAAGTCGGGTGCTAGTTAGTCGCTAAGGGTAGTACTAGGCGAGAAGGGGTTCTATACTAGCTTCCTAAAGGCGATAGAAAAAAGGGCTATATCGAGCAAGGCATACTATAAAGAGTTATAGGCGAAGTCGAGTACTAGTAAGAAATCGCTCTAGTTACCCTAATACTTATTAATATAGAAGCATAACTGCTAATCGAGGTACTAGTTAGTTACCTCTATACTGCTTTATAACTAAGGGTAGAGGGCGCTACTATGCCTATGCTTAGTGCTAATAAAGCGGTTAATCTTAGCAAGGAACTTTGAGATAAAAGGGCTAGCATTATTAGTAATCTAAACTAGGGATATGCTAAAAAAATAGTAAAAGGAGCAGAAGTAGCGGCTAGCAAGGACCTTAGCTATATTATTCTTCCTAGCAGGCAGCGTAGTAATAATCCTGCTAAGCTTATAAATAAAAGTCTAGACGTAGTTATACTTATAGCAATTAGTTAGTATTATCTTTCTATTGCAGGCTACGTGCTCCTAAATAGCTATAGGGATTAGGAGAGGGTAGAGAAGTCTAGGGGTCTTATCCTAGGGGACCTTATTCCTCTAGCAGTTATAATAGTTGCGAATATAATATTTAACGTTTCTCTTTATACTAGGCTAGTAGTAGTCTTGCTAAAGAAGCTTAAGGGTCTTATTCTAACTACTATAGGCAAAAATCAAGGGTTCGTAGGCAGCGTGGATTAGGGCTATACGCAGGAAAATCCTATTATTTGTTTTCTCTAGTATAATTAGCAGGGTATCCTAGCAGCTAAGGCCCTAAGCGGAGTTTTCCTTCTAAATAAGGTTAGCTAGGTTAGCACTTATTAGAGTAGTTATCGCCCCTATTATTATCTATTATTATAGAGGTTCTAGTTAATAGGGTCGAGTTAAGGGTAGTTAAAAGCAGGCTAAAACTAAGTTAGCTAGGCGGGATTATACTAAAGGTACGCTCCTCTCTTTCCCTAGCCTTAACTATTAGCAGCTTAGCAGTCTTTCGAAATAGGGCGTTAGCGACTATATTTAGGCAGTCAGGGCAGTAAAAGAAGCGTATATCGAATTAAGCTAGAAAGTCGGACTAGCAGACCTATCTAATAGACAGGAGTCTTTTTATAGCGAAATATACTAGGGCCTTATAGTCTATAATTATATCGAACTTCTAGCCTAGTAACTCTAAGTAAAAGTATTCGAGGCTTTATATAATAGCAAGGAACTCGTAGTCTTAAATTAAGTAGGCTTATTTAGCAGGGGTTTTTATCTTAGAAAAGAATCTAGTAGGCTTCTAGGTCGAGCTATTAGGCTATTATTGCTATAGAACTCTAGCAGTAGTATTATAGGAAGCATTAGTCTTAAGGCGGGTTAGTAGTTCGGGCTAAAAAAAAGCAAGAATAGGTACTTTAATAGCAAGCTATTTTATCTTAGTAAAGGCATTATATTATTTAGGTCTAAGAGAAAAGTCGCTATCCTTCTTAAGCAGATAGTTAAGGGGTTTAGCAGCCTTGCTAGTATAATAGCAGAAGATCTAGATAAAATTATATAGGCTAAGGAAAAAATATATAGCCTTTTTATCGCAAAGGTCTTTAAACTTCTAGTCGATAATCGCCTAAGTCTTATAGGGATTAATACTAATTCTTATACTAGCCTAGAGCATAACTCCTAGGTAGTCGATTTTTATAATATTAAAGCGCGATTTCTTAATATTTCCTTATAGGTTTGCCTAATAGAAGCGCTAGATAACTTTATAGCATTCCTTCTAGTAGGTCTCTTTGCTATAATTATCCGAGTAAATTAAGATATTATTAGCGTATATGCTAGTATATTAGTCTAGAAGGTTATAGAGCTAGGCGTTAATAAAGTTCTAGAACTAGGCAGGCCTAACTTATTAACTAAAGGGGAGGACCTTTTAGCAGAATATACTAAACCTAGTATAGAAGGCTATTAGGTACTTAGAGTCGGGGTTAAGATAGAGATAGTAGAAAGCCTAGATAATATTAATCTTAGAAAAGCGCTAAGCTATTTAGCAGTTAAATATAGTACTATTAAGGGATAGGGCTAGTAAGATCTAGCTCTTTAAATAGTCGTTTATCTAGCAGTAGTTAATATAAAACCTGCGCGCTATTAAGTATAGCTTTAGGGCAAATAGCATAAGTATAGCGTATAGGCTAGCGTTTAGTTTAATAAACCTAATAGAAAGGAGGTAGTTAACTATTTCCTTCTCTAGTAGTAGATACTTTACTAGTATCTAGTATACTAGTAGGCTAGCAGGGGTTAGAGGTTTCTCGAGCTTAAGTATAATATCGTAACTTAGGCAAAGGCTAGCAAGTATATAGGCCTTCTTTTTACTAAAAAAACCTTCTATATATATAAGGGCTAGGGGAATTAAACTGCGTACTAGGGTAATATAGTCTAGGTCTTCTCTAGCAGGGAAGGGAATCTTTTATCCTACGTATATAATACTAGCAGGGGCGAGTTAGGCGATTTCTCTTCTAGCAGGCATAGTATCTAGCTTAAGAGGGATAGGAATAGTTAGTATTAGAAGAGCAAGGTCCTCCTAGCAAGCTTATTATAAGTTAGCTTAGAGGGATCCGATTAATTATGCTTAGAGGAGTTTATTATCTAGGGTAGTATTAATATTATTAGTTATAGTCGGGTTAGGGTTATTAGCTAGGCACTTTATTTTCGGGCTAGTAGGGAATATAAGGTTATTATTTTACTACTATTTCTGCAGGATTTAATAGTAGCAATCGTCCTTTTTATTAACTTATCCTATTATTTAATATCTATCTATATAGCTAGGTTAGTCTTTATACTACTTAAGGTCGGATTCCGTAGAATTATTATAGGGGAATACTTTATAAGGGCGGGCAGATTATTAGGCTATACAAGATAATAGAAGGAATAGTTAAGAAGGAAATGCTTTTTAGCTATTTATTAGAGTCTAATAAGAATATCCTAGTTATAGTTAGTAACTTAGAAAGTTTCTTAAGGAAATATACGATTATCGATTATAAAAGCAGCGGTTAGATACTAGTCTATAATACTTATATCGCGGCCCTAGAAATCGATAAGAGGAAACAGGCAGATAGAGGAAAGTATAGCTTTAAGGCTTTTTATAGCCTTTTTAGCAAATCCTTAGGATACTATAAGACGAGTTTCTGCTCTAGTATTATAGAGAAAGGAAGTATTTAGACTAATACTATTAGATTAAATTATACTATAAATAGTAAAGGATTTTCCCAAGCTTTTTTCTATTAATACCTTTAGGACTATTAAGGAGCCTTATAATAGTCTTACTCTTTTCCCGATTCTAACTTATCAGAATCTATATTAGCTATATCTTATAAAAAATCCGTGCTTTCTCTAACTAAGGCGACTTTCTAGCAGTCTAAGCATTCCTTAGCTTAGTAACCTTTTCTACTATAGGTAAAATAAGTGCTATTATCCTAGTAGACCTTTTTTTCCCTCTTAGTTAGAGCTTAGCTTTTTAACTTAGCGCTTAGTAGTCTTTTTAGGTCTAAAGCAGGCAACTTATTTTCTTTAAGGGGTTATAAAGGTTAGCAGGATTTATGCTAGGTAGTATTTTTCTTTTAGCAAAAGACCGCGTTTTTAACTGCTTTATAATACTCCTCGTAAGAAAGTAAAGTATCTTTAGCTTTTATTAAAAGGCTTAGGTTAAAGTTAGCTAGCAGATAGTCCTAGAGCGTATACTTAAGCTAGTTAGTAGGAACCCGGGTTTTTACTACTAGGTTATTAAATTCTACTAGGAATTCCTAAATCTCCTATTTGCTTATAGGCGAGAAATAGAGTCTTTATAGTCTTTTAATCGCTTTTGCGTACTTATTCGGGTTGCTAAACGCTAATCCAAGGCACTAAATTATTTTAGCTAGGCAAGAGAAAAGGCGGCTATTTAAAGTATACCTTATCTTAAAGGCTTTCTAGGCTCTGCTTTTTAGTATATAATAGAGAAAAGATATCTGCTTTATCTTATTATAAAAAGTTATAGTATTAATTTGCATTTTATCTTTTAACTATATAAGAAAACTATTAAACTTGCTTTTTTTGCTAGAAAAAGTCCTAATATCTTTATACTAGGATTTTGCTTTCTCTAAATAGCCTAGGTTCAGGGTGCCTACTATCCTAAACTTAGGCTAGGCTGCTTTCCTAAATACTAGGAACGTATTTAGGCTGCTAAAAGCTATAGACCCTATACGTTTTATATAATCCTAGTCTTAGGATAGCGACTATTAGTTTAGTTAGTCGATTTCTGCTCTAAGCTAGGCTATATCTACTAGCATGCTCTAGATTACTTTTAATAAGTCAGGTATAAAGTAGGTAAAGCTATTACTAGGGGAGTCTAGGGCTAGGGAGGCCTTATTATATCTTATTGCTCTAATCTTATTCGAGCGGGTAAAGGAGTCTTTAATATAAGCCTAGCAGATTAATAGGGTTGCTTATCTTAGCTAGATATAAATAGACTCGGGTTATACTAACTGCTTAGTTAGGGTTATAATTTTTTATAGTATTTAGCGTCTCTATAAAACGTAAAAAGTAGTTATATATTTCTTAAACGCTTATTAGTAGAGAAGAGATCTTAGAATAGTACTATAGCTAGCAAAACGAGTAAATATATATTAGGCACTATAAACAAATATTCTAAAATAAAGAGGAAAGAAAGAACTAGGAAAGGGTAGTCGGGCTATAGGCCTTTTTATATGCGTTATAGAGGGCTTATTACCTAATATAACGGGTCTACTATAGGCCTATAGGGGTTAGGAGTCCTGTATCCTTCCTTGTACTAGGTGCTGCAGTGTGCTAGGGCGCGGCGCGTAATAATAATAATGCTTTATAGTCCTATATACTTTTTAAAGGCTCTTAAGTTAGCGTTATATAGCTATACTACTTAATAAGGATAGAGCAGCGCAGGAGTAAATTCGCTAAGTACTGCCCCTAAGTACTTTTAGTAGCAAGTATTTCCTTAACCTCTTACTTATTAAGGGATAGGTTATTATTAAATAAATAGAGAAAAGGGTCTAGCTAGGAGTCTATATATAACTAGGAGGGCAATAGGCCTAATACAGTAGTATACTTAAGCAGGTTAATATAAAAAATAGGATAAATACCCTATAGCATATTAAGTATTACTATTAGGAAAGATAAAATAGTAATAACCTAGTACTTAGCCTAGAGATAGTTAAGCTTCTTAGAAGGATAATTAGAGCAAATATAATATATATCTAGCTAAATAAAATCGCTAACTTAGAACTTCTTAGCTAGCTAACGCATAGTATTAAAAGAGTCCTGCTAATACTATTATACTTACGCAATACTAGCTTACGCTAGGTCTATCCTTTTTTTAAGGTAGTAGAGAAAAGCAATAGCACGCCCTTTAGGCAAGGCAAATAAGATAGGCAAGGACTATATAATCTTAATTAAGGGAATATTAAACTTATATAGAAGACGATTTAAGCTAAGCCTAGTAACTAATAACTTATAGTTATTTAACGCAAGCTAGTAAGCAAGGAGATAAGTAGCCTAATTTAATTAAGAAAAGGCTATTATATAGTAGAGAATAGCCTATACTTCTTAGTTAGCATACTCTATACTGCTATCTATCTATAAGTAATAGGACGTAGATAAGAGCTGCTAGACCCTAATAAGATAGTAGAGGGCAAACTAAAAGCTCTTAGTCTAATTCGAGCCGCGATCTAAGATAAGCTATATAGGGAAGCTATAGAAGCGCTACTAGGTAGAAAAAAAATAACGCATATAAGCCTTAGTATCTATAAACGTTATAGCCTTAAGCTAGATATACTTAGAGAGCTAGTCTATAATAACTATAAGAAAACGCAAGGAGTTAGGAAAATTAGCAGGAAAGTTAGTTATAAAATTAATCGAGATTATAGACTAGAAATAATTAGCAATAAAAAAGGGCTAGAGAAAGCCCTAGCAATAATAATAGCAAAGGTAATCCCTATAATAATAATAGTTTTATATAAAGCGCGCAATATCTATAGATATCCCCTCCTAGTAAAAATCGCGCTAGAAGAGCTTAAATATAATATTCTTCTTAAAATAGCTAGTAAAAAGCAAGTTATAAACGCGCTAGATTAAGGATATAATAAGGGGTTCTTAATAAAGAACCTAGAAATAGCTATAAAACTATAAAAAGCTAGCAGTAAAGATAGCGCAATCTGCTACTTATTTATAAGTATAAGCCTTTTAGGGGGAAACTTCTGCGCTGCTAAATATAATATATTAAAGCAGATAGCGTATAATAGGTTATACTATAGAGCAGAGCGCTATAACTCCTATAAATGCATATTAAGGAAAGGGGTAAGGGAATTAGTAATATTAAGGAGGGGAATAGAAGCTACTAAAAAGGAGGAAGGATAGTTTAGCAAGGAGACTATTAATAGAGGTAAAGAGGGAACCCTAGTCGTAGGCTAGCAGCAAGCACGCGCCTGCTAATAAGGAACGCGTACTTATAGCAGAGCTATCTAAAAAGCACGAATCGAGAGAGGCTATATTACCTAGCTAAAATAAAAGGGCATATTATAGTACTCTTAATCGCGTTAGGAAAAAGCATTAGGACGTATAGCTTGCAAGCTAGGGCAGTAATAAAGGTAAAAGTTAAATAAAAATAATATTTTAGCCTACTATGCCTAACGTTCTAATATCTCTTTAGGGGTAGTAAAGTGCTTAAGGGCCTTATAATCTATAATAATTATAAAAAGTTTAGCAATACTATATAGCTTAGCTAACTATACTTTTAAGCAAGCAATAATAGTAAAAAGCTCCTTATTATAGATAGTATAATTTCTCTCTATAGGCTATAGCTTTTATAAAAAGTATATAATAAGGCGGAGGATTTTATCCTTCCCTATCTATAATAGGCAACCCCTAAAGGCCTTATTAGAGCAATCTGTTTTTATAACTATTAACTAGCAAGGATCCTACTATGCTAGGATAGGGTAGGTAATAAAAGCAGCCTTAAAGCAATTAAAGGCCGCCTAATACTTAGCCGTTTACTAAAAAGGCACGCTATAATAAGTTAGATTAATAAAGGGGGCTATAATATATAAAAAGCAAGGGATAAAGTCGCAATAGAAGTTTGCAAAGCTAAGGAAACTATAGATACCCTAAATATAAGAAGGCGCCTCCTAGTTACGTATTGCGGCTACCTTATTTAGGTTAGGATATATTTTATAGCTAGCGTATATAATAAACCCTAGGTACTTAACCTTTTTAACTGCAAAAGCGTACTTATTAATATCTAGAAATAAACCTATAGCCTATAACTTATTTATAATAGCCTAGACCTTATACTAGTAGTTAGTACGCAACCCTTTAGAATAAATCAAAATATTATTAAGATATGCTATAACGAAATCGCTTAGGGAAGTCCCTAACGCGTTATTAATATATTGCTAGAAAAAGGCAGGCGCCCTAGCAAGGCTAAAAGGGCAAATAAGCTATTTAAAAAGCCTAAACTAGGTATAAAACGCAGTTAAGTATTTATCGCCTTTTATAATACGCAGCTTATAAAAGGCAGTATAAATATCTAACTTTATAAACTAATAGGCGCTTAAAAGGCTATATAGCGTCTCCTTAATTAAGGGAAGCAAGTAGTAGTCCTGCTCTATAACCTTATTTAAAGCGCAATAGTTAATATAGAAACGCTAGCTACTACTAGGCTTTTTAATAAAAAAGATAGGGGCGGCTGCTAATAATAAGCTTATACGAATCTACCTTTTATCTATTAGGTTAGTAATTTGCTAGCAAACCTCGAGGAGGTATTTCTATAGTATATTATATAAAGGGCCCTAGGGGAGAGCAGGCAAAGAGCTATCTGGGTTATAGCGCAGGCAAATATAGTAATCCTAGCTACTATAGTAAGGTAGCAGGGCGCTAGTCTTCTTCTTGCTAAAAAGGTTAGTAAAGTTAGAGACCTTGGTTAGGAGAAAAGGTATAAGGGGCGCTTTAGAGGATAGGGTAATACAGAGCGCTAATAAAATCTCGCGCAGGCTAGTTGCAAGGAACTAGAAACCCTTAGAATAATAGGTTTCTTAGCAAATAAGGCCTGTAAAGGTCGAACCTATAATAGCAACTATAAGGTAAGATACCTAGTAGGCAGCGCTGCCCTAAATAACTAGGTTATTTGCAGAATAGATAATTAACTCCTGCTTGCTAGTATAACGGCCTTAAAATAACAAGTAAATGTATTATAAGCACTACGAATAAAGATTCTAAGATAAAGAGAAAAGAGAAAAAGGGGCATAAAGCTATGCGCACTAAGGACGAACATATATACTGCTATACGTAACCCAGGGTCTATTAGGGCTTTAATTAAATAGTTAGTGCCCTTATAATTAGTCTTATAGATATATAGCCTAAGAGTTAGTATATATAGCGCGTAATACTACCCCCTGACTAAGGCCTTAATATGCCTATTAAGGTATATATCTACAGACTCGTAGTAATATGCCGAATTTAGCAGTATAGTTATTATCGTCGTTATTATTATATAGCTTATCTACTATAGTAGCCTCGATCTATTTAGTTAAGTTTATAAGGGGTCCTAGGGTATTAATATAATAGTTATAGTATTCCTTTAAAGCGATTAGCGCGTTCTTAAAGTTCCTAGCAAGATACTATATATAATTAAGATTATAGCCTTGCTATTATACTTAATACTCTAGGCGTTTATTCCTCCTTATAATATAAGAATAGAGGACGCAATCGACTTCTTATTTAGGCGTACTATAGATTTCTTTAGGTTTAAGCGCTAGGACTATTTAATTAGGTAATAGATTATCTAAGGCTTTATAGAGTTAGTTAGCGTAAAATAAATTAGTTATTTTATTACTATCTAGCAAGTTAAGAATATAGCTAAAACCTCTCTTAGTAGTAATTATAAATAGACTAGACTACTAAGCATTAAGGCGAGTTATTAGGGCGATTATACTAAATCCCTTCTATTATAGGAAGACCTTATTACTAATAGTAAAGTCTATAGGGCGTTTCTTTTTATTAGCTTATTGCTTTTGCTATTCCTAAGTTCGAGCTATAGTATTGCGAGCCTATTACTATACCTTTTATATATAGGTAACGAGGTGTAAAGCAATATAAGTAGGGTTAATAGAGTTATTAGGGGTCGAGGAACTATTTAATCGAGGCAGAGAGAAAGGGTTCCTAACTGCTTTGCTAAGTACTACTATTAGTAGGGCTATACTAATAGAAGCATGCTAGGACGAGTTATATATAAAGTCTAGCGCTAGTAGATAATCGCTCTAATTATTTTATCATTTATTAATATAAAAGTATAGCTTTTAATCTAGATACTAGTTTATAACCTTAATACTGCCCTAGGTTTATAAATAGAGGGTACTACTATAATAATGCCTTATACTAGTAAGTTAGTTAATTTTTTTTAGGAATAAAGAGATAAAAAGGCTAGTATTATCTATAATCTAAGCAGTTAGTAGGCTAAAAAAGCAGTATAAGTGCTAGAAGTAATAGCTAGCAAGGGTCTCTAAGGTATTATTCTTCCTGCTAGGCAATATAGCAATAATCTGGCTTAGCTTATAGATAAAAGTCTAAATATAGTTATATTTATAGCGATTTTTAGGCATAGTTTTTCTATTATAAGCAACTTATTCTTAAATAGCAGTTAGTACTAGCAAAAGGTGCAGGAAGCCAGGGGTCTTATTATATAAGGTCTTATTTCTCTAATAGTTATAATAGTTGCAAATATACTTTTAAACGTCCTGCTTTATCCTAGGCTAGTAGTAGTCCTATTATAGTACTTTAATCGTCTTATTTTAGCCTTTATAAGCAAAGATCGGAGGTTTATAGGCCTTGCAAATTAGGGCTATATAGAGAAATATTCGCCTATTAGCAGTCTGCTCTAGGATAATTAAATGCTTGCTATAGTAGCCGAGTTTTTAAACTATATTCTCTTTTTAGATAAGCATAGCGAGGTTAGCACTATAAGGGGTTATAGTATTAGGTATACGAATTAAGGCGATTAAGAGGGCAATTTTAAAAAGGTCAAAACTAAGAGACTCTAGCTTAATTAATTAGTTTATCTATTCTTCTTTCTCTTTAGCCTTAACTATAAGGAGTTTAACTATTTTGCATAAGAGAGTATTAGCAGCTATATTTAGTCGGCTAGGGCAATAGAGGAAACGGATATTAAATTAAGCTAGGAAGTTAGATTAATAGACTTATTAAATTAAAAGCAGCCTTTTTATCGAGAAATATATTAAGGCCTTATAGTCTATAATAATATTAAATTTCTAACTAAGGAGTTCTAAGTAGAAGTATTTAAGGCTTTAGATAATAGTAAGGAGCTTATAGTTTTAGATTAGATAGGCGCGTTTAATAGGGGATATAGTCTTAGAAAAGAAGCCTATAGGCTTCTAAGTTAAGTTAGTCTATTATTACTATAGTATACTAGCAGTTGCGTTCTAGGAGGCATTAGTCTTAAGTCGGGTTAGTAGTTTAGGATAGAAGAAGGCGAGAATAGGAGCTTTAGTTATAAGCTTCTTTATTTAATTAAATACTTTGCGCTATTCTAGTCCGAGTTTAAAAGGCATATCCTTCTTAAGTAGTTAGTTTAAGGGTTTAGCAGTTACGCTAGCGTAATAGCAAAAGATCCGGATAAAGTTGCAAAGACCTATAAAAAAGCAATCTTCTATACTATTTAGCGTCTCCGTAAGATATAAGAAGTAGTTATATATTTCTTAAACGCTTATTAGCAAAGAAGAGATCTTAGAATAGTATTATAGCTAGCGAAACGAGTAAACGTATATTAGGCACTATAAATAAATATTCTAAGATAAAAAACAAAGAAAGAACTAGGAAAGGGTGGTTAGGCTATAGGCCCCTTTTGTATGCGTTATAGAGGGCTTGTTACCTAATATAACGGGTCTACTATAGGCCTATAGGGGTTAAGGGTCCTGTATCCTTCCTTATACTACGTGCTGCAGTATGCTAGGGTGCGGCGCGTAATAGTAACTATATTTAAATAGCTAGGGTAAAATAAGAAATATATATCGAATTAGGCTAAAAAGTTAAACTACTATACTTATTATATAGAAAGGAGACTTTTTATTGCAAAATGCACTAAAGCTTCGTAATTTATAATAGTATTAAACTTCTAATCGAGGAGTTCTAAGTAGAAGTGCTCGAGGCTTTAGATTACTATAAGAAATTCGCAGTCCTAGATTAAGTAGGCGCGCTTAGCTAGGGTTATTATCTTAGAGAAGAATCTAGTTGGCTTTTAAGTCGAATTATTAGGCTATTACTGCTATAGAACTCTAGTAATAGCGTTATAGGATGCATTAGTCTTAAAGCAGGTTAGTAGTTTAGGTCGGAAGAAGGCTAGGACTAGGGCCTTTATAGCAAGCTTTTTTATCTAGGCGAAAGCGTTATACTATTTAGGTCTAAGGGAAAAATCGCTATCCTTTTTTAATAAGCGGTTTAAAGGTTTAGCAGCCTTACTTATATAGTAATAAAATATCTAAATAAAATTACAAAGGCTAAGAAAGGAATATATAGCCTTTTTATTATAAAAGTCCTTAAATTTCTAGTTAATAATTACTTAAATCTTATAAGGATTAATATTAATTCCTATGCTTATATAAAGCATAACTCCGAAATAATTAACTTTTATAATATTAAACTAGGACTTTTTAATATCTCTTTATAGATTTGCTTAGTAAAGGCGCTAGATAACCTTATAGTATTTTTTCTAGTAAGCTTCTTCCTTATTATTATCCGAGTAGATTAAGATATTATTAGTATAAGCACTAGTATACTAGTCTAAAAAGTTATAGAGCTAGGTATTAATAAAATTCTAGACCTAGGCTAGGCTAACTTTTAAGCTAAAAAAGAGGACTTTCTAGCAGAATATACTAAATCTTATATAGAATATAGTTAGATATTTAGAATTAGGGTTAAAATAAAAATAGTAGAAGGCTTAGATTATATTAATCTTAGAAAAATATTAGGCTTCCTAGTAATTAAATATTATACTATTAAGAGAAAGCATAGGAAAGATCTAGCTCTTTAGATAGTTATTTATCTAGTAGTAATTAATATAAAACCTATAAGCAGTTAAGTATAGCTTTAGGGCAAAAAGGATAGGCATAGCGTATAGGCTAGTATTAGGTTTAATAAATCTAATTAAAAGAAAGTAATTAATAGTCTCTTTTTCTAATAGCAGATATTTAACTAGCGTTTTATACGCAAAAAGGCTAGCAGGATTAAAAGGCTTATTGAGTTAAAGTATAATATTATAACTAGGGCAAGGGCTAGCAAGGATATACGCTTCCTTTTTACTAAAAAAACCTTCTAAGTATATAAGGGCTAGAGGAATTATACTGCGTATAAGGGTTATATAGTCCGGGTCCTTACTAGTAGGGAAGGGAATATTCTGCCTAGTGTATATAACGCTAGCTAGGGCAAGTCTTGCAATCTCCTTACTAATTAGTGCGGAGTCTAGTTCGAAAGGTATAAGTATAGTTAGTATTAAGGGTATAAAATCCTTTTAGGAAGCCTATTATAAGTCTGCTTAAAAGGATCTAATTAATTATACCTAGAGGAGTTTATTATCTAAAGCAGTATTATTATTATTAGTTATAGTTAGGTTAGGGTTATTAGTTAGGTTAGGGTTATTAGTTAGGGTTAGGCACTTTTTCTTTAGACTAGCAAGGAATACTACGTTATTATTCTACTACTGCCTTCGCAGAATCTAGTAGCAGCAGTCGTCCTTTTTTATTAACTTATTCTATTATTTAATATTTATCTATATAGCTAGATTAATCTTTCTGCTACTAAGGGTTAGATTCTGCAAAATTATTACTAGGGAATATTTTACGAGCGCGGGCAGGTTGTTAGGCTATATAAGACGCTAGGAGGAATAGTTAAGAAAGAGGCGCTTTTTAGCTATCTATTTAAGTCTAATAGGAATATCCTAGTTATAATTAGTAACTTAAAATATTTCTTGCAAGAATATATAACTATTAATTATAAAAGTAGCAGTTAAGTACTAGTCTATAATACCTGCGTTATAGCCTTAGAAGTTAAAAAAAGGAAATAGGCAAATAGAGGAAAGTTTAGCCCTAAGGCTTTTTATAGCCTTTTTAGCGAATTTTCGAGATACTATAAAACGAGTTTCTGCTCTAGTATTATAGAGAGAGGAAGTATTTAGGCTAATACTATTAGATTAAATTATACTATTAATAGTAAAAGACTTTCCTAGTCTTTTCTCTGCTAATACCTTTAGGACTATTAAAGAGCCTTATAATAGTCCTACTCTTTTCCTAACTCGTTACTATTAGAGTCTATCTTTTTTGCTATAGGTAAGGGCATTGCTTATCTCCTTAACCTAGAGACTTTCTAGCAGTTAGGGCAGTTTTTAGCTTAGTGCCCTTTCTTCCTATAGATAAAATAAGTACTATTTTCCTAATATACTTGTTTTTTATCTTTTATAAGCGCCTGCCTTTTATCCTTAGCCCTAACCGCTCTTTTCTAGTTAGAGGGGGAAGACGCAGGAACTCTATTATATTAAGGAGCGTATATTAGGGGATAGGATTCTCTTTATACTGCTTTTTTCTTATAGCAAAATATAGTATTTTTAATAGCCTTGCAGAATTCCTTATATAAAAGGCGGTTATTTTTAGCCTTAGTTAGAAGGCTTAGGTTAAGGCTAGCTAGCAAGTAGTCTTAAAAAGAATACTTTAACTAGTCTATAGGAATCTAGGTCTTTATAACTAAGTTATTAAACTCTATAATAAACTCCTAGATATCCTATTTACTAGTTATTAAAAAGTTTAATCTCTATAGCCTTTTAATAGATTTAGCAAATTTATTTAAATTGCTATATACTAACTTAAGGCTTTAGACTATCTTAGCTAAGCAGGAAAAAGGGCGGGTTTCTAACTTGTACTAGGTTTTAAAAGTCTTTCAAGCCCTGCCCTTAAAAGCCTAAAAGAGGAAAGATATCTAGTCTTTTTTATTATAGAATATAGAGTAGTTAGTCTATATCTTATCTTTTAACTTTACTAGGAAAGCGCTAAACTCGCCCTTCTTCTTAGAAAAGGTCCTAATATCTTTATAGCGGGATTTAGCCTTATCCGAGTAGTCGGGGTTTAAGTCGCCTACTATAGCAAAGGTCCGCTAGGCAGCCTTGCCTAATACTATAAAATTTTCTATAGAAGGCCCTCTAAAAGCAGTAGAGGCTTCCCTATAGGAATAGTTATAGTTATAGTTAAGAGAGCAAGAGTAATATAGTTAGTCTATTTCTTTTCTTATCTAGGTTATCTTAGCTATAAGGGTCTATATAGTCTTTATATTATCCTATATAGGCTTAGGCTATGCTAAAAAAAAGCTATCTTTCTAGGTTATAGTTATAGAGTTATGCTAATAGGAAGGGTTAGAACTAAAGTCTGGTCTAGGTTTATGCCTTGCTGCTCTAGTCTTATTAGTGCAGGCAAGGGGTCTTTTAAGGCAATTTTAGCAGAGCGATAAACTAGTGCGTTTCTGCTAAATATAAATCCTCGGGTCGTAGGGCTATAATAGTCTTATTATTACGCTAGGTTAGGGTCTATAGTTATACTAATAGATAAGGTTAGTCGATATAAGTTAAGGGCTAATAGTCTTATTATTAAGCTAGGGTTTTTTATTATACTAATAGATAAGGTTAGTTAATAGTTATACTTAATAATAACTCTATTAGGGGTTATAGTTAACTCTAGTAGTCTTATTGCTAGAGGTCTAGGTATAGTAGTTTTTATCTTCTATAAGATATAAAAGTAGAATGCGTATTTAATTAAACGCTTGCTAGCAGGAAAATAATCTAAGAATAGTATTATAGCTAGGCATAACGAGTAAACGTGTATTAGGCACTATAAATAAATATTCTTAGATAAAGAAGAAAGAGAAGAAAACGGGCAAAAAGAGCGGAGTCCGTGGCTTACGGGCGCGGACTAGGGCAAGTTATATATTATAACCCCTTATAATAGCCCTGCACTATATAACTAGTGCTTTTATTAAGTTCTGCTATCTTTAGTCGGATTACGCAACTGCGCGTGCGGATTAGGCAGAGGCGCGTAATAAAAGTTATTTCCTAGCTTAGGTCTAAGTATCTATTTCCTAGCTAATCTATATTTTATTAGATATAAGACTTATATTAATAGCTAATAGTAATACTAATTAGTATAAATAGGGTATTTTAATATATTAATATAATATAAGAGAGGACTCTGCTTAACTTAGCTTAGGTCCTTAATTTATTAATATTTGCTTATATTTGTATATATTTCTCTCTCTTAAGGGAAAAGGCTAGACTTTATATATATAGTTTCCTAATCCTAATCCTTTTCTTCTGCTTTATTTTCCTAATCTCCTTGCAATCTGCTTCTAATCTTAGGTTAAACTCGATCTAATTATACTATAAGTACTGCTTAAATATAGCCTTATTGCGTAATTAAATGCTTTATCTATGCGTACTTATTCCTAGTTATTTTCTTTAGGGGCAGGAATGCGTTAAGATGCATAGACGATTCGTATTATATATAGTTATATTTATATAGTCTTTTTACTAGGCAGTAAAGTAATAATCTTACTAAGTTTATAAATAAAAGTCTAAATATAGTTATATCTATTGCAATCCTTTAGTATTATCTTACTATTATAAGCTATATATTCTTAAATAGTTATTAGATTTAGCAAAGAATAGAAAAGCCTAGGGGTTTTATTATAAGGGATTTTATTTCTCTAGCAGTTATAGTAGTTGCGAATATATTAGCAAACGTCCTGCTTTATACTAGGCTAGTAATAATTCTGCTTAATAAAAATTAACGACTTATTCTAGCCTATATGCGTAAATATAGCGGGTTTATAAGCAGTATAGATTAGTATAGTATAGAGGAACGTGCTATTAGCAGCCTTCTCTAGAATAATTAGCAAGGTGTTTTAGCAGCTAAGGTTCTAAGCAGCGTTTTCCTTCTAGATTAAATTAACTAAGTCCGCTCTAGTTAAGAGGGTTACTATATAAATAGTTATAGGAGTTATAGTTAGGGAGTTAGTTAGGGGTATATTAAATCCGAGTCTTTTTAGCAGGATTATACTAAATATACGCTCCTCTTTTTCCCTAGCTTTAATAGTAGGCAACTTAGTAGTTTTCTGCAATAAAGTATTAGCAACTATATTTAAATAGCTAAGGCAGTATAAGAAATATATATTAAATTAAGCTAAAAAGTCGGACTACTATACTTATTATATAGAGAAGAGCCTTTTTATTACAAAATATACTAAAGCTTTATAATCCGTAATAATATTAAATTTTTAACTAAGGAGTTCTAAGTAGAAGTGCTTAAGGCTTTAGATTATTATAAGAAATTCGTAGTCTTAGATTAAGTAGTCGCGCTTAGCTAGGGTTATTATCTTAGAAAAGAATCTAGTTAGCTTTTAAGTCGAATTATTAGGCTGCTACTATTATAGAACTCTAGTAGTAGTATTATAGGATATATTAGTTTTAAAGCAAGTTAGTAGTTCGGGTTAGAAAAAGGCTAGGACTAGGGCCTTTATAGCAAGCTTTTTTATCTAGGCAAAAGCATTATACTATTTAAGTTTAAGGGAAAAATCTCTATCCTTTTTTAATAAATAGTTTAAAGGTTTAGCAGCCTTATTTGCATAGTAATAGAAGATCCGGATAAAGTTATAAAAGCTAAGGAAGGAACATATAGCCTTTTTATTATAAAGGTCCTCGAATTTCTAGTTAATAATTACTTAAATCTTATAGGGGTTAACGCTAATTTCTACGCTTATATAAAGCATAACTCTAAAATAGTTAACTTTTATAATATTAAACTAGGACTTCTTAATATCTCCTTATAGATTTACTTAGTAAAGGCGCTAAATAACCTTATAGCATTTTTCTTAGTAAGCTTCTTCTTTATTATTATCTAAGTAAATTAAGATATTATTAGTATAGGCACTAGTATACTAGTCTAAAAGGTTATAAAGCTAGGTATTAATAAAATTCTAGAACTAGGCTAGGCTGACCTTTAAGCTAAAAGGGAGGACTTTCTAGAAAAATATGCTAAATCTTATATAGAATATAGTTAGATATTTAGAGTTAGGGTTAAGACGAAAATAGTAGAGGGCTTAAATTATATTAATCTTAAAAAAATATTAGGCTTCCTAGCAATTAAATATAGTGCTATCTAGAGAAGGCGCAGGAGAGATCTAGCTTTTTAAATAGTTATTTATCTAGTAGTAACTAATATAAAACCTAGGGGTAGTTAAGTACGGCTTTAGGGCAAAAAAGATAGGAGCAGTATATAGGCTAGTATTAAGTTTAATAAATCCAATTAAAAGAAAATAATTAATAGTTTTTTTTTCTAGTAGTAAATACTTAACTAGCGTTTTATATATAAAAAGGCTAGCAGGATTAAAAGGCTTATCGAGTTTAAGCATAATATTATAACTAAGGCAAGGGCTAGCAAGGGTATATATTTTTTTTTACTAAAAAAGCCTTCTAGGTATATAAGGGCTAGAGGAATTATACTATATATAAGGGTTATATAGTCTAGGTCTTTACTAGTAGGGAAGGGAATCTTTTGCCTAGTATATATAATGCTAGCTAGGGCGAGTCTTATAATCTTCTTACTAATTAATACAGAGTTATAAAGGACTAGGTCTTTAACCCAGTTATATCTATATAGGGGGATTATAGGTACGCAATAGGTAGACCCTCTAGCTTAGCTGGGATAGGATAGGCTCGTATTAGTACGGGCTTATTACTAATAGCCGACCTCGAGAGGTATATAGCTAGCTAGCGGGGAGCTTCTCTCCTTTCCTTTCTCTCTCTTCTCGGTAGTTCTATTTATTACTCCTCTTTAGTTTAACTTAGTATTATCTCTTCGTCGATTCCTTTATATTAAATAGAACTCCTTTCTATTTATAACTATAACGCGGAAAGTATAACCTTAGAACGCTATTAAATTTTGCCTACCCTTAATACGTTAGATTCCTGCTCTAGACTTTTAATATAGCTAGTATTTCTTTAAGCAAAGTTTGCTATTAATAGAGTTGCAATTAGGGATAGTTGCTCCTAGTTCTTTTACGTTTATTTGCAACTTAGCACCTTTTAGTAAAGTTTCTTTTTATATATATTACGTATTAATAATTTTGCTAATTAGCTTAAATCCTTCCTAGTATATATTAATAATACTCTTAGCGAATTATATAAAGAGCAATACGCAGGTCTTTCTTTAGTTACTTTATTATAGGAGATATTAGAGTTCTTTAGCGCATATATTATATAATAGGAATATATTCTCTTTAAGGCTAGATAGTAATACTAGTCTAACTATACTAAGATTATCCTATTAGCTTTTAGTTTCTATAAAGAGCCTAAGAAGCGACTAGATTAGGAGATAATATAGCTTATAATATATTTAGCTTTTATATTACTCTTAAGGAGCTTTAATAATATATTTAACTCTAGGGATATATTTTAGGTAATATTTTATCTTCCGCCTTATGCTAAAGCTAACCTAATAAATATTAGTTTTATTAAATCTAGCGCCTCTAGCGCTCCCTAGCGCAAGCATTGCTATAAATATAACTAAGTCGGTTACTTCTAATATAACTGCCCTTAGCTATGCGTATAATCTCGGATTACTAGGTTAATATTAGTTTCTAGGCTAGTAGAAAGAACTAAGGGCAAGGCAGAGATTTTTAACTAGGGTAATAAAGCATAAGGGATTTATAGATTAGCTATAAGGGTTATAGTCTAGGATAGGCTAGGTAATTAGTTATACGCGTCCTGCTTTTATTTTATATGCGTTAATTTATTATTAGCGTATAGGGCAGGGTAGGGCAGTATATACTATTGCTAATCGCACTAGGCTAGGAAAATAACCCTTGCAACTAGGCAATAAAGCATGCACTTAAGGCTAGGTTAGTTAATGCTGCAAAGGGCCCCTCTAGGGCTACCTTGCTCTAATAGGACCCCCTTAAGGCATGCGCTAGTTATATAGGATTTCTTCTATTACTAGTCGGGTAGCTGCCTTCCTGCCTTAATATAGGCGATATAACTCTGTATTTTATAGACTCCCCTTTTCTAAAAGAGACTAGCTAGTAGTTAGCCGCTTATAGCAGGCCTTTATAGTTTATATATAGCTTCGCGCTAGTATAATGCATAGCTATTATAGCGTTTACTATATAGTATTAACTAGCTTATGCTTTTTATTTCTTCTAGGGATAAAGGGTATATAAAGGACTAGGTCTTTAACCTAGTTATATCTATATAGGGGGATTATAGGTATATAATAAATAGACCCTTTAGCTTAGCTAGGATAGGATAGGCTTGTATTAGTACGGGCTTATTACTAATAGCCGACCTCGAGAGGTATATAGCTAGCTAGCGGGGAGCTTCTCTTTTTTCCTTTCTCTCTCTTCTCGGTAGTTCTATTTATTACTCCTCTTTAGTTCGACTCAGTATCGTCTCTTCGTTAATTCCTTTACAGGAGTCTAGTTTAAGAAGTATAGGAATAGTTAGTATTAAAGGCATAAGATCTTTCTAGCAAGCCTACTATAGGTCTGCTTAAAAGGGTTTAATTAATTATACCTAGAGGAGCTTATCTTCTAGGGCAGCGTTATTATTATTAGTTAAAATTAGGTCGGGGTTATTAGTTAAGTCGAGGTTATTAGTTATAGTTAGGCACTTTTTCTTTAGGCTAGTAGGGAATATAAGGTTATTATTTTACTACTGCTTCCGCAGGATCTAGTAGCAGTAGTCGTCCTTCTTTATTAACTTATCCCGTTATTTAATATCTATCTATATAGCCGGGTCGATCTTTCCGCTACTAAGGGTTAGATTCCGCAAAATTATTGCTAGGGAATACTTTGCGAGAGCGGGCAGGTTATTAGGCTATATAAAACGCTAGAAGGAATAGTTAAGAAGGAGATACTTTTTAGCTATCTATTAAAATCTAATAAGAATACCCTAGTTATAGTTAGTAACTTAGAATATTTTTTATAGAAACGTATAACTATTAATTATAAAAATAGCGGTTAGGTACTAGTTTATAACCCCTATATTACGGCCTTAGAAATTAATAAAAGGAAATAAACAAATAGAGGAAAGTTTAGACCTAAGGCTTTTTATAGCCTTTTTAGCGAAATTTTTAAAATACTATAAAACGAGTTTCTACTCTAGTATTATAAAGAGAGGAAGTATTTAGGCTAATACTATTAGATTAAATTATACTATTAATAGTAAAGGACTTTCCTAAGCTTTTCTCTGCTAATACTTTTAGGACTATTAAGGAGCCTTATAATAGTCCTACTTTTTTCCTAACTTATTACTATTAGAGTCTGTCTTTTTCGCTATAGGTAGGGGCGTTACTTATTTCCTTAACCTAGAGACTTTCTAGCAGTTAGGGCAGTCTTTAGCCTAGTGCTCCTTCTTTCCGCAAATAGAATAAGTACTATTTTCCTAATATACTTGTTTTTTGTTTTCTATAAGTGCTTGCCCTTTATCCTTAGCTTTAACCGCCCTTTTCTAGTTAGAAGGAAAGATGCAAAAACTCTATTATATTAGGGAGCGCGTGCTAGGAGACGGGATTCTCTTTATACTGCCTCTTTCTTATAGTAGAATATAGTATTTTTAATAGCCTTATAGTATTCCTTATATAAAAAGCTATTATCTTTAGCCTTAGTTAAAAGGCTCGGGTTAAGGCTAGCTAGTAAGTAGTCCTAGAGAGAATACTTTAACTAGTCTATAGGAATCTAGGTCTTTATAGCTAAGCTATTAAACTCTATAATAAACTCCTAAATATCCTATTTACTAGTTATTAAGAAGTTTAATCTTTATAGCCTTTTAATAGATTTAATAAATTTATTTAGGTTACTATATGCCGACTTAAGGCTTTAGACTATCTTAGCTAAGCAGGAAAAAAAGCGGGTTTCTAACTTATACTAGGTCTCGAGAGTCTTCTAAGCCCTGCCCTTAAAAGCCTAAAAGAGAAAAGATATCTAGTCCTTTTTATTATAGAATATAGAATAATTAGTCTATATTTTATCCTTTAACTTTACTAGGAAAGCGCTAAACTTACCCTTTTTCCTAGAAAAGGTCCTAATATCTTTATAGCAGGATTTAGCTTTATCTAAGTAGTTAGGGTTTAAGTCGCTTATTATAGCAAAAGTCTGCTAAGCAGCCTTGCCTAATGCTATAAAGTTTCCTATAGAAGGCCTTCTAAAAGCAGTAGAGGCCTTTTTGCAGGAATAGTTATAGACTTAATTAAGAGAGCAGGAGTAATATAGTTAGTCTATCTTTTCTCTTATCTAGGTTATTTTAGCTATAAGGGTTTATATAGTCTTTGTATTATCCTATACGGGTTTAAGCTATGCTAAAAAGGAAGCTATCTCTCCAGGTCGTAGGGTTATACTTATAGGAAGGGTTAGGACTAAAGTCTAGTCTAGGGTTATGCCTTGCTGCTCCGGTCTTATTAGTATAGGCAAGGGATCTTTTAAGGCAATCCTAGCAAAGCAATAAACTAGTGCGTCTCTACTAGATATAAATCCTCGGGTTATAGGTTATAGGGCTATAATAGTCTTATTATTACGCTAAGTTAGGGTCTATAGTTATACTAATAGATAAGGTTAGTCGATATAAGTTAAGGGCTAATAGTTTTATTATTAAGCTAGGGTCTTTTATTATACTAATAGATAAAGTAAGTTAATAGTTATACCTAATAATAACTCTATTAAAGGTTATAGTTAACTCTAGCAGTCCTATTACTAAAAGTCTAAGTATAGTAGTTTTCGTCTTTTATAAGATATAAAAGTAGAATACGTATTTAATTAAACGCTTGCTAGCAGGAAAATAATCTAAGAATAGTATTATAGCTAAACATAAGAAGTAAACGTATATTAGGCACTAAAAACAAATATTCGTAAATAAAAAGGAAAGAGAAGAAAATAACTAAAAAAGAGCAGAGTCTATAGCTTTTTATATAGGCATAGACTAGGGCAAGTTATATATTATAACCCCCTATAATAGCCCCGTATAATATAACTAGTGCTTCTATTAAGTTCCGCTACTTTTAGTCGGATTGCGCAGTAGCGCGTGCGGATTAGGCAGAGGCGCGTGACAGCAGTAAGGGCAGAGGGGTAGTAGAATCGGAATAATAGTAAATCCGCTCTAAGGAGGGTATATAAACCTTTTCTTCTTTCCTTTTTTTCTTTTCTTTTTTTTCCTCTTTTATTATTTTATAAAGTAAAGGCCTTTTAACTTAAAAAGTCGGCCTGCTATTAAGTTAACTAATATAATTATATAAAGTAGTATGCTAATATATAACCCTATAAGTAACGTAGTAATAGTAGTATAATAATAATAATAATAAATAACTTAGTAAAAATAGCAGCCCTACTCCTTACTATAATCCCTATTCGACTAATACTAGTAGTAATAGAGCCTAATAAACTGTAAGCAGTGCTTTATAAGGTATATATTAATAGGCTTATTAAGAAAGGCTAGGTTTGCTAGGATTAAACTAGTAAGTACGCCTAGGGGGTTATATAATAAGAGCAAAAATTAACTAGTAGTAAGTACTTGCTTAGCTAGTTATTATTAATATATGATTTTATAGTAAAAATACTAAATAGTAAGTTAAGAGTAGGAAGCTTATAAGGAAAAAAAAGCTAATAATAATAAGTAATAAACTTTACTATTATAGAAAAGGGATAAGCAGCTATTAAATTTATTATTAAAGGAGGCACTATTAATATAGTAGAGGTAAGTATATCCTAGGGTCCTAAGCTAGGAGAATAAAAGTTTAATCTAATAATAAAAGTAATATTAACTTAGTTAGGAGCTATAAGAAGCATAGAACTAGTACTAGAGTAGGGAGTCTAAAGGTTTTATAGCTTAAGCTATAGTCCCCCTAGTTATACTCCCCCTAGTCCTAACTATGCCTGCCCTAGTTCTAGCTATGCTTATAGTAGTCCTACTTATACTAATAGTAATAAAGAACTTATTAAGAATAATAATAATAATTATAAGTTTAGTTTAAGTACTAAAAGGCTTTATAAAAGCTATAGGCTAAGAAATCCTAAAAGAGCTAAATAAAATATATTAATACTAGAAGGCAATTTTTTATATTTAGGAGAATTAATTAGCATACTAAGGGAGTATTAACTAGTATTATATATATAATAGTTAGCGCTTTAGCAGGATCTTTAGTAACTTTTTTAGTATTAACCTAAATAAGCAAGTATATATTCCTAAAGCCTAGGGAGTAAAGGACCTCCTCTTAGATATATATAGACTAGTTTAGCCCTTTATTATAAACCCTAATATTAGGGGCAAGCTAATAATATATATGCCTAAGGCTGCCTTAATACTATTAAAAGCAGAGGAGGCAGTAAAGGCTAAGCAACTAGGGGCCGCCCTTTGCGACTATAATAGCAATAATAATAGCAATATTATAGAAGTGCTAGCTAAGAGGCAGAGGCTAGAAGTAGTAGTAGAGGAGGAAAGGGTATTAGTAGAGAAAAAGGCAGTAATAGCAGGAGGAGGGAGGGAGATAAGTCTAAAAGGGGGGACCCTAGCTATAACCCTAGTAGCAGTAGGAACTCTAAAACAAAGGCCTAGACAACCCTTTAAATAGGGTTATAGTTATAAGCATAAGGGTTAAAATAGTTATAGCAAGGAGGCGTTAAGGGGTAAGTAGGGTTAGTAGTACTTTTAGAGTAAAGTTTGTAAATAAAAAGGCAGTCCGCCCTTAAGGGGCAGTAATACCCTTTATCTTATATAATATAAAAACGAGATCGAACTATTATAGGCAATATAATTATATAAACTATAGAGCTAGTTTGCTAGCAGAGACTTTATAGCTAAGGAGATAAATAAGGTTAGCCTAGTCCTTTAAAGGGCTTAGATTAAATAGTAGGAGTTTCTAAGCACGCGTATAAGGGTAGTAGATAAATAAATACTTAGTAGTTTTATCCTTACTAGTGCTATAAGGGCAGTATAGGGATAAAACGTTAGGGACTTAGCAAGTATAGAGGAAATAGTTTAGCTTAATCCTGCTTAAATAAAGCTAGACTAGGATACTGCTAAGGAATTCAAAAAAGGCAGTAATAAGTCGAGGGCAAGATGTAGTTTAAATTAGGGATGCTTATTAGTTGCCTGTTTATAAGACTAGCTATAGTACTTAAAGCAGCCTTCCTAAGAATCCTAATAAAAGAGCTATTTAGCCTAAAAACGCTCTTATAGGTCCTAATATAACTATAAGCTAGGGTTAGGTAACCCTGCCTATTATATTATAGAGTCCTTTAGTAACTAGAGTATAATATAAAAGGCAGGAGGTCGATTATAGCAGGGCTAGAAACGTTAGGAGATCTAGGCGTACGCGGCTTAGATGCTAGTAGTAATACTATTAGCCTTAAGAAGCTAAAAGGTATAAGCAGAGCAGTAAGAAAAGTATAAATCGAGTAAGGGGATAAAGGCTTTAGACTCTATATAGTATAAGGGGGTAGCCTTATAGGCTCTAGTAATAACCCTAAAGCATCTAGATTAGACCTTAAAGAGTTTTTTATAAATAGGACTATAAGGCAGGCCTAATAGGACTATAATAAGAGCAAAGTAAGCTGCGCTATAACTTATAAGCAATTACTAATCGGATAACCTTTATATAGATCTTAGAAGTATAGATAAAAGAGAAACCCTATATAGATATAATAAGGTTAGTTAGTATAAGCTGCTATTTCTAGAGCTTCTATATAAGTCGATATAAGTAAGCCTTTTACTTAAGCTTATAGTAAATCTAAATACTAAGCATACAAGCCTCCTATATAGGGACTATTATAGAGCTATTAAAAGTAAAGGAGGATATATTAGCTTTATAAGCATATATAAGTAAAGGAGTTTGCTCTTAAAGGGTTAAAATAATATTTTATACTCCTAGGCCTAATTTTAGTAAACCTCCTATACTTAAACTAACTAGTCCTAAACTTATTATAGTATATAGCTAGTGCTAATAATATTAGTATTATCTGTAAATCTAATAGGGATAATTCCGATTTATTATTTAAGCTAGTAGTAAAGGGAGGAGATATATAGGATAAATAGGATTAGGGATATTAAGGACTTTTAAAAGACTCTCTTTTTAATAGCAAAAGGTTTAGATAAGCGGCTATTAACCTTAAGCTTAAAGCTATAGCTAGTAAAGTAGCTATAAATAAGCATAGTAAGCTAGAAGGGGAATTTAAAGAAGTTAAAAATAGTAATAAGCTTGCTATATAATATATAGTCGAAGGCGCTAGTTATATCGAGTATAAGAAGTACTATAAAGCCCTATTAAGCCTAAGCTATATATACTATTTTAGTAAGTATAAAAAGGGTACTATTAGTAAATTAGCAAAGTCTATTGCCTATTTACTTAAAGGGAAAAACTATAATAGCCTTAGAAGCGCAGGATAGGTTTTATACTAAAATAGTCTCTAGAACTTTCCTAACTATATTTAGGAGTAAGATTAGTCTATAACCCCTAGGGGTTTATTTAAGCTCTTGCCTGCCTTCTAAAGCACTATAATATTTAACTCCTTATATTAAGTAGGGAAGTAGTTATATATAATATAACTATAGAGGACTAAGGTAAGGAAGGAGACTAATAATAAGCCGTACTTTTTAAGGAAGCTAACTAGAATCCTATTAGGACTAGCTAATTTCTAGGAAGCAATGCTAAAAAAGGCGGAGTATACTTTAGATTCGCTAATCTTAGGGGCAATATTAATAGCTAGGAAAGAGTCCTTAAAAAGAGGGGTATATTTACCAGGGTTCGAAAAAAATCTTGTACTTATATAATTACTCATAAGTAATGCGATTTTTTGCGATTTAAATCACGGATTTTTGCTTAGTCAGATGATTTTTTATGATTTAAATCACTAGGGTAAAAAAATCACTCATAAGTGATTTTTTTAGTAAGAAAAAAAAATCATAAGTAGATAATTTTTATGATTTTTTTTATAAAGTATATATATAGTATTTTTAATAAAAAGTAGAAATTTTAAGGGTAAATTAGGGACTTTTAAGAGGAAAAATAACGAGTAGGGTTATATTAAAAAAAAAGAAATAAATAATTGCTTTACTTTATTTCTTTATAATAATATTATCTTTTTTCTTAATTTATAATATTTATAACTAGACTTTAAAATAATTAATAATAGTAATACTATAAGTATACTATAAGTAAACTAGTAATATTACTAGTAAAAAGGCTAGTAGTACTACTACTAAATAAATTAAGAAGAATACTAGTAAAAATACTAGTAAAAATAATAGTAAAAATAATAGTAAAAATAATAGTAAAAATAATAGTAAAAATAATAGTAAAAATAATAGTAAAAATAATAGTAAAAATAATAGTAAAAATAATAGTAAAAATAATAGTAAAAATAATAGTAAAAATAAAAATAATAGTACTACTAAATAAATTACTTAAAATATTACGAAAATAAGTAAAACATACTAGTTGGAATATAAGGAAAAATACTAATATAAATACTGCTAAAAATACTACTAATAATAATAATAAATACTAAAATATATAATAAAAAATATAAGAAACTAATAATTACTAGTAAAAATACTAAAAAGAATACTAGGAAAAATACTATTAAATTACTAATAGAAAGTTTTAAATAAATATTTATTAACTACAAAAACTTAAAATAATTTTAAGTAAAAAAACTAGCTAATAAATATTAGTAAAATAACTTATTCCTCTTTTTTACCTTCTTAAAATTCCTCTTCTAGTAAAGTAAAGTCCTTTTTCCAACTCTTTAGCAGTATTAACTGCTTAATAGTATCCGAGTTTAGCTGGTTTCTTAACTTAGTAATTATATTAGCGCTTATAGAGAAAGCGCTTTTAATTAAAGCCGAAGTTGCTATAATAGAAAGGTATTATTAAGCTCAAATAGCTAGAATATAAAATCTAGCCTTATTCTGCTTCTAGTAGTTGAGAATATTATCCTGAAATTATTAGCTAAGTTTAAAAATATAAAAAAATAAGTACTTACTTTTTTTTAAGTAATAGCTCTGAAAAATAGAAAATAAACTCTTCTAGCGTATTTTCCTTATCCGAACTAATAAAAAAGTCGTCTAAATAATTAGATTTAGCAGAGCTGTAAGCCTAGGAAAAAGAAGTATTTTTCTAATTTACTTCTTCTTTTATTCTAAAGTATTATTAGTAAAAAAAATAGTAAATAAAATAGTAAATAAAATAGTAAATAAAATAGTAAATAAAATAGTAAATAAAATAGTAAATAAAATAGTAAATAAAATAGTAAATAAAAGAAATATTACTTACTTAAAGTATTCTGCTTTAAAGCAGTCCAGAAGGTCCTTTTTAAAGGTAAGATAAATTCCTAGGAGTTGTTTCTCCTTAAAATAGGCTAATTTTAGCCCGGGATCTAGAATAATACTATATAAGTATAATATATAAGTTTTAAAGTAAGTTTTAGTTAGTTTTTCCGGAAAGTATTTTTCAAGCTTTATTTTTCCTTGTAAAATACTAGAAATAAAAAGGTTATAATAGTTTAACTAAAAAAGTTAGTAATAAAGAGTAATACTAACTTAAGTAAAAAATACTTACTAGTCCAAGTGCTAGATTTGTATGCTCGGCTTTAATTCCATAGTCCTAGTATAAGTTGTTTAATTTTTTATACATCTAATAGATATATAAGAACGCTTCCGAAGCCGTTGTATAAAGTTAACCTTATAGCCTTATAGAAGGCTTAAGAAATATTTCGAATAATTTTTATAGGTCGACTAAAGCATTTTATTTACTAAGGGATATACTGTTTTTTTAAGTTCCTTATTAGCCGTATTATTAATAGCGTAAAGAATAGCCGGCTTAAGTTAAATAGCTGTATTTAGCATATTATACGTGGAATTCCACCTAGTAGCGTTATCTATAAAATAATATTAGTAAAAATATAAAGAAATAAAACTAGAAAACTTACCTAGGGGTATTTTTTCCTTATTTAAAGTAGAAGGAATTTAACCCTGATTTTTTGCTCTTTTAATGCCTTCTTTAAATAGCTTTTTTAGCTCTGTATTATACTTTAAAATTATAATAACTCTTCGAAGCCGGTTAAAAAAAGCTAGAAAAGTTAGTAAAATAAGTATAAAAGTAAAAAAAACTTATTAGAAAAGTTATTATCTTTAACTTATATCTCTATATTATTAGTTTCTAGGGCTATTAAATCCGAATTAATATAGTTAGAGAGAATTATATTGTTTGCAGCCAAGGAAAAAAAGGCTTTAAGCATATCTTATGCTATAAGGTTTATAATATACGCTATATAGCGCATATTACCTTTAAAGCTCTCCAAAAAAAGGCTATAATAAGCCTCTTTATACGAGTTAGCAAAGGTATTATTATTACTAGCGTTATCTCTCGTAAAGCTATAAGAAATTAGTAAAAAAAACTAGTAAGTATAAAAAAACATACTTGAAAATAGTCGAATAATTTAAAGCCGGATAAGGGCTTAAAGCTAAAGGAGCTTCTTAAAGAATATAAACGCTAGTATATCGTTCGGATAATTCGTAGAAGCCTAGGTTTTTAAATATTAGTTTAAAAAAAATATTAAAAAAATAAACTTACTTATAAAGTAATAGTTTAACGTAAAATCCGAAGAGATATACGTTAAAATAATACTAATATACGCAGCCTGAGTATTAGAAGTCTAGATATTAAACGTTAGGTTAAATAATCCGAAGTTTTTAATGTATTGATTTAGCTTATTATTAAGCAAATTTCGTTTTTCTTTAAATTCTTTACTTAAAAGCTCTTTAATTTTTGCCAGGTAGATTTTAAAATAGTCCCTATTTTAAAAATTAGTAATAAAAGTTAAAATAAAGAAATAAATAAAATAACTTACTAGTTATAAAACGTTAAAAGCTCTAAAAAAGAGTCCGAGCTTATAGCGTTAAAAGAAATATTATTGCTTATTAAAAAGAATAAAATCCTTTTATAAGCCTTGGTTAAATTAAACTAAAGTTATTGTTTTTTTGCTATATACTCTTTAAAAAAATCCGGTCTTTCTCCTTAGGGCTCTAAAAAAATAATTAGTAAATAAGTAAATAAGTAAATAAGTAAATAAGTAAATAAGTAAATAAGTAAATAAGTAAATAAGTAAATAAGTAAATAAGTAAATAAGTAAAA
>LKCN02000011.1:1242992-1286231 GCA_001633055.2 Ophiocordyceps polyrhachis-furcata BCC 54312
GTATACTTTTATAAGTACGTTTTTAAAGATAAGTATATATTATTAATTTTAAAAAATTATATATATTTATTTTTAGAGAAAATCTTAATGATTTTTGTATAATTTTTTTAAAAAATCACTTATAATGTGATTTTTTTTAATAATTTAAATCATAGCCCTGAAAAAATCACTTATAAGTAATTTAAATCACGAAAAAAAAAATTATTAAAAAATCACTCACGAATTACTCATAAGTGATTTTTTTTCTAACCCTGATATTTACTAGATTTAGAGGGAAGAACTTATTAGCAAGTAGCTTAGTCTTTCCCTTATAAGCTAACTATAGGCTGCTAGAAGTATTACGCTATAAGGCAGGTATATAAATTAGTTCTAAGGGGGTCTAGCTTTATAATTAAGCCTACCTAATTATAGATTATAAGGTCTAGGGGTTACTAGATACGCTATTAAAAAAATCCCGCTAGTTATTATGCTTTGCCTTATAAATAGTAGCCTTTTAAATAATAGTTTTATCTCCTAAGACCTGCTATTAAAATAGGCTAGGGTTCGCTTACTATACTTACTAAGCTCGCTTTATATTATATACTGCCTTGCTAACTTCTCGTATCTACTAAGGGTATAACCTAGGGCTAATTCGCTAGGAGAGAAATTGGACTATAATAGTTACTATAGTCTTAAGTTCCTAGTATAGCTAGTCTAAAGTAGCATTTATTTTATCTAGTAAACCTATAAGCGCCTAGGAAAATAGGAGCCTATTATATACTTTAGCAAAAAGGATATCCCTATTAAATAACTTTTAACGCCTAGTATAAGCCGTATCTAAAAGGGGGTAAAAATTAAAGGAGGCGGATTATAATATATAATTAAAACCCTCGAGGTTAAGGTTAGGGCTAAGGAAGGTTAGGAAATAGCTAGGAGATACTTAGATAAGGTTAATAGTACTCGATAAGCAACTATGTATATATAAATGTAACTATATATAATATAAATTGTCTACGCGTCTTAACGTATTCCTGCCCCTAAAAGGAATAACTAGGGATAGATATATATAAATAAAGCATTTAATTACGCAATAAGGCTAGATTTAGGCAGTGCTTATAATATAATCAGATTGAGTTTAATCTAAGATTAAAAGCAGATTGCAAGGAGATTAGGAAAATAAAGCAGAAAAAGAGGATTAGGATTAGATAACTATATATATAAACTCTAGCTTCTTCCCTAAGGAAAAAATAAATAAAGATATAAGCGGATATTAATAGATTTAGGACCTAAGCTAACTTAAGCAGAGTCCTCTTTTATATTATACTAATATATATTAATACCCTACTTATATTTTTTTTATTTTTTTAACAATATTTGCTATAGCAATAACAAAGCGTTTGCTATAATCTCTGCTTACGACTACAAGTCTTCTTATCTAGTTTTCTCTCTTCCCCCTTTTATTCGGCATAGCGCTATCTGTAACGCCCCTAGACAAGGCCCCTAGCGATACTATTAGGGTCCTAATAGTAATTAATAGGGGTTTTAAGGGGATTACGCAGTTATAATAGCACTTGCGTATAAGTGCTAGTTAGTTTAATATTATTAATATACCTAATAAGGACTTATTTATAAAAACACTACGAATACTAACTAATCCTATTATAAAAAACGCCTTTAACTATCTTGCTAGGGTAGTTTTATACGAGAATTTTCAGGCTATATAGGCTATTATAGATATAGTATAGAAAAAGCTTTAGAAACGCGCCTTTGCTATAACTAAGATAGACGAGACTTCCCTCCCTACTATTATTACCCGCGTAATCCAGAAATCTATTAAGTCGGCCGTATAGAAGGCTCTATAACCCTAGGCATCTGGGTTAAAACTATCCTAAGCCGCTATACTTACTGCCCTTGCTACTACGCTAACCTTAGGACTACCTCTTATCTAACTAGTACTAGCTTAATAGGAATATAAGATACTAATTTCGGTTTAAGGCATCTTAGTTATTAAAGGGATACCTTTTTTTACTCTTATTAAGATTATTAATAAGGCTAATTCCGCTATAAGCAACCCTGCTATAGTTGCTACTAGGCGCCTGCTAAGCAGCAATATTATGCTTACTTTCGACCCTAATAAGATATTATACGCCTGCTTAAAAGGATAGATTTAGGCAGCTTTTAGTAAGAAAGCTATACTTACTTATTATTTATACGCTATAATTGCTAAGGGCATCCGTACTATAGCCGCCCTTTAAGATAGAGATAGATTGCTTTAGGGTATTAAAGAGGTTAATAAAATTAACGTTATTAGAGCTCGGGCAATTAAACCCTATAAGGGTCCTTAGGGGGTTATGCCTTAGACTTGCCTTATCCTTAGTTTTAATAGCATAGCTAATACTAATCGACTCTATATAAATAGATTAATTATTAATACTAAGATTATTTACTGCGAACCCTATAAAGATACTATCCGCCTTAAATAATACTATTAATATTTCTAGTTTAGTTATATAGCTAAATACTATAAAAATACCCTATATTATAAGCATTACGGGTCCTTCCTATATAAGGGAGGGGAACCTAACTGCCCTGCCTTTAAAGGTAAATGTTAATATTACTGCGTCCTATATAAAGGAAACTATGCCTTATAGTCCTAAGATTATAAAGTATCCTGCTAGTACTAGGATAGGGCTAGATCCGTATACCCTATATAACCCTGCTGCTTCTAGGACTACTATTAAAACTAACTGCTAAACTAAAGCTAACTATTGCCTACTTCTTAATAACTGCCCGCTTCCTAGCTTGTACTATTTACTAATAAGAATAGATTTACCTAGGTCTTGCTATAGAAGCAGGCCTATCGCGGCTCCCTAGGTAATAAAGAAATCCCCCCCTTAACCCCCTAATTAGATATATAATATAATCTAGAGGCGGCCTCTAGGGCTATTCCCGTCTTATAGTAGGACGATAAGGCTGCACGCAGCGCAGCGCCGCCCCTATATCTACCCCCTCCTGCACTTAGCTTATGCTAACGTTTTAATCGCTATTTACTATTCCCTTTATACAACTTAATAAAAATTAAGGCCCTTATATAGAATATATAAAAGTCGAACTATTTTATTTACCTTGCCCTTTTCTCTAAATATAGTTATAATATAGTAGCTATCTAGAAGGCTTAGCTTAATACTTATAGCTAACTACTGCTCCCTAGCCTCGCCCCTTACTACTTTATATAAGGCGAGGGCAAAGCCCTCTTTTATATGCATAAATGCTATAAGCTTTATACTTAGATACTTATTCTTAGCTAGGATATAGTAGGAGCCTTCTTTGCTTATAGTCCTTATATCCTCTTAGTTTACTCCCCTTTTTTTAGTATTATAATAGGCCCTTTTTTCTATCTCTAGGACTAGCTCGACCCAGATACCCCTTATATCCTCCTTAGTAATCTTAACGCCTATTATTCTTTATAAGATCTTTATAAACAATCTTTGCTATAAGTCCTTAAGTTCTTTTAGGTTATAAGATAGCTATTACGCGCCTCTGCTTAATCTGTATATTTAGTTATATAATCCGACTAAAGATAGCAGAACTTAATAGAAGCACTAGTTATATAGTGCAGGGCTATTATAAAGGGGTTATAATATATAACTTGCCCTAGTCCGCGCCTATATAAAAAGCTATAGACTCTGCTCTTTTTTGCCTATTTTTTTCTCTTTCTTTTTTATCTAAGAATATTCGTTTATAGTGCCTAATATATATTTACTCGTTATGCCTAGCCATAATACTATTCTTAGATTATTTTCCTACTAGCGAGCGTTTAATTAAATATGCATTCTACTTTTATATCTTATAGAAGATAAAAACTACTATACTTAGACTTCTAGCAATAAGACTGCTAAAGTTAACTATAACTCCTAATAGAGTTATTATTAGGCATAACTATTAACTAACTTTAGCTATTAATATAATTATAAACCCTAACCTAGCGTAATAATAAGACTATTATAGCCCTACGACCTAAGGATTTATATCTAGCAAAGATATACTAGTTTGTTGCTCTGCTAGAATTGCCTTAAAAAACCCCTTGCCTGCACTAATAAGACTAGAGTAGCAAAGCATAACTCTAGACTAGACTTTAACCCCGACTTTTCCTATTAGTATAACCCTATAACTATAACCTAGAGAGATAGCTTTTTCTTTAGCATAGCCTAAGCCTATATAGAATAATATAGAGACTATATAAACTCTTATAGCTAAAATAACCTAAATAAGAAAGGAGATAGACCGATTATATTGCTCCTGCTCTCCTAACTAAGACTACGACTATTCCTATAGAGAGGCCTTTACTGCTTTTAGAGGGCCTTCTGCAGGAAATTTTATAGTATTAAGCAAGGCCGCCTAGCAGACCTTTGCTATAGTAGGCGACTCGAACCCCGATTACTTAGATAAGGCTAAATCCTGCTATAAAGATATTAGGACCTTTTCTAGGAAAAAGGGCGAGTTTAGCGCTTTCCTAGTAAAGTTAAAAGATAAAATATAGACTAACTATTCTATATTCTATAATAAAAAGACTAGATATTTTTTCTTTTCTAGGCTCTTAAAAGCAGGGCTTAGAAGACTCTTAAGACCTAGTACGAGTTAAAAACCCGCCCTTTTTTTTTGCTTAGCTAAAATAGTCTAAAGCCTTAAGTTAGCATATAGCAACCTAAATAAATTTGCTAAATCTATTAAAAGGCTATAGAGATTAAACTTTTTAACAACTAGTAAGTAGTATTACGGCTAGCAAAACGAGCAAACATATATTAGGCACTATAAACGAATATTCTAAAATAAAAAGAAAAGAAAAAACTAGAAAAGGGTAGTCGGGCTATAGGCCCTTTTATATGCATTATAGAAGGCTTGTTACCTAATATAACGGGTCTACTATAAGCCTATAGGGGTTAGGGGTCCTATATTCTTCCTCGTACTAGGTGCTACAGTATGCTAGGGCGCGGCGCGTAATACTACCCCCTGCTTATAGCCTTAATACGCCTATTAAGGTAGGTATAGGGTAGGTCGGCAAATACGGCCGAAAAGCACCAAGTTAATCAGGGGGGGGGGTATTGCCTAGCGCGGCATAGGCGCTATAAGTCGATTTAAAGAAAACGCTATATAAAAAGTGCGAATTCCTAATAAAAAATAGCCCTTAAGGCCGGCCCTATATACGCGCCCCTAAGATATAGCTTTAGGGACTATAAAAGGGGGTAGTAGTAGGAAGAGGACTAAGTTAGGCATAAGTAGGTATAGGCAGCGGTATAGGGGGTAATAGCAGTCGGTGCGGGTAGTATAAGGGGGGTAATAGTAGGTAGCTTAGAGGGATAACAGCGGCCAGTATAAGAGGGCTTAGAAAGGTAATAGCAGCGGTATAAGCGGCTTAGAGAGGTAATAGCAGCGGTATAAGCAGCGTAAAGAGATAATAACGGCTAGTATAAAGGGCTTAGAGATATAATAGCAGTAGTATAGGCGGCTTAGAGGAGTAATAGCGGCTAGCATAAGCGGCTTAAAGGGGTAATAGCGGCTAGCACAAGCGGCTTAGAAAGGTAACAGCAGTAGCACAGGCGGCTTAGAGGGATAACAGCGGCTAGTATAGGCGGCTTAGAAGGGATAAGAGCGCTAAAACAGGTCGGAAGCAGGGGCCGGGTCGTTACGGGCATTATAAGTCGATTTAAGGAAAATGCTATATAAAAAATGCAAATTCTCGATAAAAAGTAGCCCTCGAGGCTATCCCTATATGCATATCCCTAGGAAGTGCCTAGAAGGATTATAAAAAGGAGTAGGTAGCAGCAGAGGATCTAGTCGGATAGCAGTAATAATAAAAGGACTAGTCGGCAGCTAAGCAAAACGCTAGGCTATATTCTAAGTTATAACTAGTAGTCAAGGGTGCTATAAGCTATATAACTAGCGTATTCTATCTAGGGCGATAATAACAAAGGCAATTAGCAGTCGAGCATAGCGCTAGCCTGTTCTAAGTCGCGGCTAGCAGTTAAACTCGCTATAGTAGTAACTTATTATAAGCTGGAAAGCCAGTGCGTAAGGTCGCTAGTAGAAGTGCTATAGGGGAGCAAGGCTTTATAGTATCCTTTATAACAAGTCGTAAGAGGACGGTAGAGCGTAATAGCATCCTAACCTGCAAGGGGCAAGGGGTCTAGCCCCCCCTAAACCTTATAAGTTAGGTATTAAAGCAGTCTATAGGCTAAATACAGGCTTATATAATATCCCGAAATAAATAACCGCCTATAGCTAGTTCCGACTAGACCTTGTAAGCTATATAGCTCTCGGCATGCATAGCTAGATAATAGTAGTTAATTAAGCCTAACTCGTTAGCGCTCTCGGGGGTAGGCTGCGTCTAAGGCTTATACTAATAGCGGATTAGCCCTACCCTAACTATAACTGCAATTAGCGTGCTATAAAAGTAGGCTGCCTTACCTTATAGTACGTAAGATTAATAGGGATAGGTCCTAGCAGGCGCTATATTAGTATCCTGCTAGGGTAGCCTAACCCTAAGGTTATTGCCTTTAAGCAGCTAGCTACTAAAAAAAAGGGGGTAAGGAGAGGTATCTTATAGCCTCGGAATCGCAGAGCTTAAAACTAAATAGGTAGCTAAGGAGGTATAGTTCTTATAGCTAGGAACTAGAAACTAAGACCTGCTAGAATAACGTCTCCTCCTACTATCTAAAAGGCGATATAAGGGGGGATAATATTTAAGAGTCGGGGTTAGTTGCAGAGAGAGAGTATATATATATATAGGCGCAAAAATATCTTCTAAGAGGTCTGCCCTAGCCTGCATATAACTTATAGGCGTTGCTAATAGCGTTATACATGCCTACGCTAGCAAGTAGGGGCTTCTATCGAAAAAGCCGAGTCGTTATTATTATTATTATTATAGGGCTTATTAGCTATAGCAGCGTTAATCTATTATTAGAGGTTAAGAGGAGGTCCTAAGGCATTAGGGTATTAGTCGTAGTATTTGCGCAGGGCTAGCAGTGCATTGCGGAAGTTCCTAGCTAGGTACTAGGTCTTATTAGGGTCGTAGCCCTGCTAAGCGACCTAGTACTTAAGGCGCTAGGCTCGTCCTAATAGCCTGCTACAGAGCACCTTATCGACTTCCTATTTAGGGGTGCTATTAACGTTATTAGGTTTAAGTAGTAGCTAGGACTAGTTAGGTAGAGGGTTATTAGTATAACGGCCTTAAAATAATAAGTAAATATATTATAGGCACTATAAATAAAGATTCTAAGATAAAGAGAAAAGAGAAAAAAGGCATAAAGCTATGCGTACTAAGGATAACTATATACACTGCTACACGTAACCTAGGGTCTATTAAGGCTTTAATTAAATAGTTAGTGCTCTTATAATTAGTCTTATAGATATATAGCCTAAGAGTTAGTATATATAGCGCGTAATACTACCCCCTAACTAAGGCCTTAATATGCCTATTAAGGTATATATCTACGGACTTATAGTAATAGGCTAAATTTAGCAGCATAGTTATTATTATCGTTATTATTATATAGCTTATCTGCTATAGCAGCCTTAATCTATTTAGTTAAGTTTATAAGGGGTCCTAGAGCATTAATATAATAGTTATAGTATTCCTTTAAGGCGATTAGCGCGTTTTTAAAGTTCCTAGCAGGATACTATATATAATTAGGATTATAGCCTTGCTATTAGACTTAATACTCTAGGCGTTTGTTTCTCCTTATAATATAAGAATAGAGAACGCGATTAACTTCCTATTTAGGCATACCTTAGATTTCTTTAGGTTTAGGCGCTAGGACTATTTAATTAGGCAATAGATTATCTAGGGCTTTGCAGAGTTAGTTAGTATAGAATAAATTAGTTATTTTATAAGCATTTAGCAGGTCGAGAATATAGCTAAAACCTCTCTTAGTAGTAATTATAAATAGACTAGACTACTAAGTATTAAGGCGAGTTATTAGGGCGATTAAGCTAAATCCCTCCTATTATAAAAAGACCCTATTACTAATAGTAAAGTCTATAAGGCGTTTCTTCTTATTAGCCTATTGCTTTTGCTATTCTTAAGTTCGAAATATAGCGTTATAAGCCTATTACTATACCTTCTATATATAGGTAATAAAGCGCAAGGCAATTTAGGCAGGGTTAATAGAGTTATTAGGGGTTAAGGAACTATTTAATTAAGGCAGAGAGAAAGGGTTCCTAACTGCTTTACTAAGTGCTACTATTAGTAGGGCTATACTAATAGAGGCGTGCTAGGACGAGTTATACGCGAAGTCTAGCGCTAGCAGATAATTACTCTAATTATCTTAATATTTATCGATATAAAAGCATAGCCTTTAATCTAGATACTAGTTTATAATCTTAATACTGCCCTAGGCCTATAAGTAAAGGGCATTACTATAATAATGCCTTATACTAATAAGTTAGTTAATGCTTTTTAGGAATAAAGAGATAAAAGGGCTAGTATTATCTATAATCTAAGTAATTAGTAGGCTAAAGAAGCAGTATAAGTGCTAGAAGTAATAGCTAGCAAGGGTCTCTAAAGTATTATTCTTCCTGCTAGGCAATATAGCAATAATCTAGCTTAGCTTGCAGATAAAAGTCTAAATATAGTTATATCTTTAGCGATCTATAGGCATAGTTTTTCTATCGTAAGCAACTTATTCCTAAATAGCAGTTAGTACTAGCAAAGGGTATAAAAGGCTAGGGGTCTTATTACGCAGGGTCTTATTTCTTTAGCAGTTATTATAGTTGCAAATATATTTTTAGATATCCTGCTTTATTTTAGGCTAGTAGTAGTCCTATTATAATACTTTAATTATTTTATTTTAACCTTTATAAGCAAAGATTAAAAGTTTATAGGCCTTATAAATTAGGGCTATATAAAGGAATATTTGCCTATTAGTAGTCTGCTCTAGGATAATTAAATAGTTACTATAGTAGCTGAGTTTCTAAACCGTATTCTCTTCTTAGATAAGTATAGCAAGGTTAGTACTATAAGGGGTTATAGTATTAAGTATATAAATCGAGGCGATTAAGGGGGTAATTTTAGGGAGGTCGAAACTAAGAGACTCTAGCTTAATTAATTAGTTTATTTATTCTTCTTTCTCTCTAGCCTTAACTATAGGGAGTTCGACTATCTTGCGCAAAAGAGTATTAGCGGCTATATTTAGTTAGCTAGGGCAGTAAAGAAAATAGATATCGAATTAAGCTAGGAAGTTAGACTAATAGACTTATTAGATCGAGAGCAGCCTTTTTATCGAGAAATATATTAGGGCCTTATAGTCTATAATAACGTTAAATTTCTAACTAAGGAGTTCTAGGTAGAAGTATTTAAGGCTCTAGATAATAGCAAGGAGCTTATAGTCTTAGATTAGATAAGCGCGTTTAATAGGGGATATAGTCTTAGAAAAGAAGCCTATAGGCTTCTAGGTCGAGTTAGTCTATTATTGCTATAGCATACTAGCAGTTGCGTTCTAGGAGGCATTAGTCTTAAGTCGGGTTAGCAGTTTAGGATAGAAGAAGGCGAGAATAGGAGCTTTAGTTATAAGCTTTTTTATTTAATTAAATGCTTTACGCTATTCTAGTCTAAGTTTAAAAGGCGTATCCTTCTTAAATAGTCGGTTTAAGGGTTTAGCAATCGCGCTAGTATAATAGCAAAAGATCCAGATAAAGTTATAAAGACCTATAAAAGAGCGTATAGCTTTATAGTCTTTAAGGTCTTCGAACTTCTAATCCGTAATAGCTTATACTTTATAGGGGTTAATACTAAGTCCTATGCTAGCATATAGCATTACGCTAAAGTAGTTAACCTTAGTAATGTTTAACTAGGACTTCTTAATATTACCCTGCAGATTAGCCTAATAAAAGCGCTAGATAACCTTATAGCATTTAGTCTAATAGTCTTCCTTATTATTATTATCTATATAGATTAGGATATTATCTGCGTATATACTAGCATATTAATTAAGGAGGTTATAGAGCTAGGCATTAATATAGCTATAGGGACTATAAGGGGGGGTAGTAGTAGGAAGAGGACTAAGTCGGGCATAGGTAAGTTTAAGCAGCAGTATAGGGGGTAATAGCGGTTAGTGCAGGTAGCTTAGGGGGGTAATAGCGGTTAGTACGGGTGGCTTAAAGGGGTAATAGCAGTAGTATAGGCGGCTTATAGGGATAATAGCAGCTAGTATAAGGGGGCTTAGAGAGGTAATAGTAGCAGTATAAGCGGCTTAAAGGGATAATAGCGGCTAGTATAAGGGGCTTAGAGAGGTAATAGCAGTAGTATAGGCAGCTTAGGGGAGTAATAACAGCTAGCATAGGGGGCTTAGAAAGGTAACAGCAGTAGTATAGGCGGCTTAGAGGGATAACAGCGGCTAGTATAGGGGGCTTAAAGAGGTAATAGCAGTAGTGCAGGCGGCTTAGAGGGATAATAGCAGCTAGCATAAAGGGGCTTAAAAGGGACAAGAGTACTAAGATAGGTTAGAAGCAGGGGCCGGGTCGTTATAAGCATTATAAGTCGATTTAAGGAAAATACTATATAAAAAGTGCAAATTTTCGATAAAAAGTAGCCCTCGAGGCTATCCCTATATACGTATCCCTAGGAAGTGCCTAGAGGGATTATAAAAAAGGGTAGGTAGTAGTAGAGGATCTAGTTAGATAGCAGTAATAATAAAGGGACTAGTTAGCAGCTAAGCATAATACTAGGCTATATTCTAAGTTATAACTAGTAGTTAAAAGTGCTATAAGCTATATAACTAGCATATTCTGCCTAGGGCGATAATAATAAAGGCAGTTAGTAGTCGAGTATAGCGCTAGCCTGTTCTAAGTTACGGTTAGCAGTTAAACTCGCTATAGCAGCTTAACTCGCTATAGTAGTAACTCGTTATAAGCTAGAAAGCTAGTGCATAAGGTCGCTAGTAAAAGTGCTATAGGGAAGCAAGGCTTTATAGTATCCTTTATAACGAGTCGTAGGAGGATAGCAGAGCGTAATAGCGTCCTAACCTATAAGGGGCAAGGGGTTTAGCCCCCCCTAAACCTTATAGGTTAGGTATCGAAGCGGTCTATAGGCCGAATACGGGCTTATATAATATCCCGAAATAAATAACCGCCTGCAAGCTAGTTCTAATTAGACCTAGTAGGCTATATAGCTCTTAGTATATATAGCTAGATAATAGCAGTTAATTAAGCCTAACTCGTTAGCGCTCTTAGGGGTAGGCTATGTCTAAGGCTTATACTAATAGCGGATCGGCCCTACCCTAACTATAACTGCGATTAGCGTGCTATAGGAGTAGGCTGCCCTACCCTATAGCACGTAAAATTAACAGGGACGGGTCCTAGCAGGCGCTATATTAGTATCCTGCTAGGGTAGCCTAACCCTAAGGTTATTACCTTTAGGCAGCTAGCCGCTAAAAAAAAAGGGGGGGTAAAGGGAGAGGTATCTTATAGCCTTAGAATTACAGAGCTTAAAACTAAATAGGTAGCTAAGGAGGTATAGTTCTTATAGCTAGGAACTAGAAGCTAAGACTTGCAAGAATAATATCTCCTCCTACTATCTAAGTAGCAATATAAGGGGGGATAATATTTAAGAGTCGGGGTTAGGTTATAGAGAGAGAGAGAGAGAGTATATATATATATAAGCGTAAAAATATCTTCTAAGAGGTCTGCCCTAGCCTATATATAACTTATAGGCGTTGCTAGTAGCATTATATATGCCTGCGCTAGCAGGTAGGGGCTTTTATTAAAAGGGCCGAGTCGTTATTATTATTATTATAGGGCTTATTAGCTATAGTAGCGTTAATCTATTATTAGAGGTTAAGAGGAGGTCCTAAGGTATTAGGGTATTAGTCGTAGTATTTGCATAGGGCTATTAGTGCGTTGCGGAAGTTCCTAGCTAAGTACTAGGTCTTATTAGGGTCGCAGCCTTACTAAGCGACCTAGTACTCGAGGCGCTAGGCTCGTCCTAATAGCCTGCTATAGAGCACTTTATCGACTTCCTATTTAGGGGTGCTATTAACGTTATTAAGTTTAGGTAGCGGCTAGGACTAGTCAGGTAGCGGGTTATTAGCGGCTTTTTAAAACCAGTTAGCATAGAAGAGGTTAGTTATCTTATAGCTCTCTAGCAAGTCTAGTATATAGCTATAGCTCTATTCTGCAACGATTTTAAAAGGGCCGGACTACTAGGAGTCGAGGCAGGTAGTAGGTGCTATAGTGCTAAATCCCTTCCTGCTAAGAAAGATATAGTCCCTAACCTAAAAATCAGCGGGTTAGCGCTTTTTATTACTCTAAAGCTTCTATTACTACTATATAGCAATAGACTTCTTTTAAGCCTATTATTATACTATTCGTGCTTTAGCTACGAGGTCTTAGGCAGCGATAGTAGGCGCTAAATTAAGTGCTAGTTAGTTAGTAAAAGTAGTACTAGGCAAGAGGGGGTTTTATACTAGCTTCTTAAGGGCAATAGAAAAAGGGGCTATATTAAGCAAGGCGTACTATAAAGTATTATAGGCAAAGTTAAGTACTAGCAAGAAATTGCTCTAGTTATCCTAATGCTTATTAATATAGAAACGCAACTGCTAATTAAAGTACTAGTTAGTTACTTCTATACTGCCTTATAACTAAGGGTAGAAAGCGCTACTATGCCTATGCTTAGTGCTAGTAAAGCAGTTAATCTTAGCAAGGAACTTCGAAATAAAAAGGCCTGCGTTATTAGTAATCTAAACTAGGAGTATACTAAAGAAATAGTAAAAGGAGTAAAAGTAGCGGCTAGCTAGGACCTTAGCTATATTGTTCTTCCTAGCAAGCAGTATAGCAATAATCCTGCTAAGCTTGCAAATAAAGGTCTAGATATAGTCGTACCTATAGCAGTTAGTTAGCATTATCTTTCTATTATAGGCTATATACTCCTAGATAGCTATAGGAATTAAAAAAGGGTAGAGAAGTCCAGGGGTCTTATCCTAGGAGACCTTATTCCTCTAGCAGTTATAATAGTTATAAACGTAACGTCTAATATCTCTCTTTATACTAGGCTAGTAGTAATCTTGCTAAAGGAGCTTAAGGGTCTTATTCTAACTACTATAGGCAAAGATTAAGGGTTCGTAAGCAGCGCGGATTAAGGCTATATATAGGAAAATCCTATTATTCGTTTTCTCTAGTATAATTAGCAGGGTATCCTAGCGGCTAAAGCCCTAAGCGGAGTTTTCCTTCTAAATAAAGTTAGCTAGGTTAGTACTTATTAGAGCAATTATTGCCCCTATTATTATAGAGGTTCTAGTTAATAGGGTTAAGTTAGGGGTAGTTAAGGGCAAGCTAAAACTAAGTTAGCCGGGTAGGATTATGCTAAAAGTACGCTCCTCTTTTTCCCTAGCCTTAACTATTAGTAGCTTAGCAGTCTTTTAAAATAGGGCGTTAGCAACTATATTTAAGCAGCTAGGGCAGTAGAGGAAGCATATATTAAATTAAGCTAGAAAATCAGACTAGCGGACCTATCTAATAAAAAGGAGTCTTTTTATAGCAAAATATACTAGGGCCTTATAGTTTATAATTATATTAAACTTCTAGCCTAGTAACTCTAGGTAGAAGTATTCGAGACTCTATATAATAGCAAGGAACTCGTAGTCTTAGATTAAGTAGGCTTATTTAGCAGGGGTTATTATCTTAGAGAAGAATCTAGTAGGCTTCTAGGTCGAGCTATTAGGCTATTACTACTATAGGACTCTAGCAATAGTATTATAAGAGGCATTAGTCTTAAAGCAGGTTAGTAGTTTAGGCTAGAAAAAGGCAAGAATAGGTGCTTTAATAGCAAGCTATTTTATCTTAGCAAAGGCGTTATATTATTTAGGTCTAAGAGAAAAATCGCTATTCTTCTTAAGCAGATAGTTAAAGGGTTTAGCGGCCTTGCTAGTATAGTAGCAGAAGATCTAGATAAAATTATATAGGCTAAGGAAAAAATATATAGCTTTTTTATTATAAAGGTCTTTAAACTTTTAGTTAGTAATCGCCTAAGTCTTATAGGGATTAATACTAATTCCTATACTAGCCTAGAGCATAACTCCTAGGTAGTCGACTTTTATAATATTAAAACGCGACTTTTTAATATCTCCCTATAGGTTCGCCTAGTAAAAGCGCTAGATAACTTTATAGTATTCCTTTTAGTAGGTTTCCTTACTATTATTATCTAAGTAGATTAATATATTATTAGCGTATACGCTAGTATATTAGTCTAGAAAGTTATAAAGCTAGGCGTTAATAAAGTTCTAAAACTAGGTAGGCCTAACTTTTAGACTAAAGGGGAGGACCTTCTAGCGGAATATACTAAACCTTATATAGAAAGCTATTAAGTACTTAGAGTCGGGGTCGAGATAGAGATAGTAGAAAGCCTAGATAATATCGATCTTAGAAAAGCGCTAAGCTATTTAGTAGTTAAATATAGTGCTATTAAAGAAAGGGGCTAGTAAGATCTAGCTTTTTAAGTAGTCGTTTATCTAGTAGTAGTTAATATAAAACCTGCGTGCTATTAAGTATAGCTTTAAGGCAAATAGCATAAGTGCAGCGTATAGGCTAGCGTTTAGTTCGATAAACCTAATAGAGAGGAGGTAGTTAACTATTTCCTTCTCTAGTAGTAAATACTTTACTAGTATTTAGTATACTAGTAGGCTAGCAAGGGTTAGAGGTTTCTCGAGCTTAAGCGTAATATTATAACTTAGGCAAGGGCTAGCAAGCATATAAGCCTCCTTCTTGCTAAAGAAACCTTCTAGGTATAGAAGGGCTAGGGAAATTAGACTGCGTACTAGGGTAATATAGTCTATGTTTTTTCTAGTAGGGAAGGGAATCTTTTATCTTGCGTATATAATACTAGCAGGGGCGAGTCGGGCGATTTCTCTTCTAGCAGGCATAGTATCTAGCTCGAGAGGGATAGGAATAGTTAGTATTAGAGGAGCAAGGTCCTCCTAGCAAGCTTATTATAAGTTAGCTTAAAAAGATCCGATTAATTATACCTAGAGGAGTTTATTATCTAAGGCAGCGTTAGTATTATTAGTCGAGGTTAGATTAGGGTTATTAGCTAGGCACTTTATCTTTAGGCTAGTAGGGAATACGAGGTTATTATTTTACTGCTATTTCTATAAAATCTAGTAGCAGCGATTATTCTTTTTTATTAACTTATCCTATTATTTAATATTTATCTATACGGCTAGGTTAGTCTTTATACTGCTTAAGGTCGGATTCTATAGAATTATTATAAGGGAATACTTTGCAAGGGCAGGCAGATTATTAGGCTATATAAAATAATAGAAGGAATAGTTAAGAAGGAGATGCTTTTTAGCTATCTATTAGAGTCTAATAAGAATATCCTAGTTATAGTTAGTAACTTAGAAAGTTTCTTGCAGGAATACATAACTATTAATTATAAAAGTAGCAGTTAAGTGCTAGTCTATAATACCTATATTATAGCCCTGGAAATCGATAAGAGGGAATAGGCGAATAAAGGAGAGTTTAGCTCCTAGGCTTTTTATAGCCTTCTTAGCAAATCCTCGGGATACTATAAGATAAGTTTCTACTCTAGTATTATAGAAAGAAGAAGTATTTAGACTAATACTATTAGATTAAATTATACTATAAATAGTAAAGGACTTTCCCAAGCTTCTCTTTATTAATACTTTTAAGACTATTAAAGAGCCTTATAATAGTCCTACTCTTTTCCTAATTCTAACTTATTAGAATCTATATTAGCTATATTCTATAGGGGATTTATACTTTTTCTAACTAAGGCGACTTTTTAATAGTCTAGGCACTCCTTAGCTTAGTAACCTTTTCTGCTATAGGTAAAATAAGTGCTATTATTCTAGTAGACCTTTTTTTCCCTCTTAGTAAGAGCTTAGCTTTTTAACTTAGCGCTTAGTAGTCTCTTTAAGTCTATAGCAGGCGACTTATTTCCTTAAAAAGGTTATAAAGGTTAGCGAGATTCGCGCTAAGTAGTATCCTTCTTCTAGTAGAAGACTGCGTTTTTAACTGCCTTATAGTACTCCTTATAGGAAAGCAGGGTATCCTTAGCTTTTATTAAAAGGCTTAGGTTAAGGTTAGCTAGCAGATAGTCCTAGAGCGTATACTTAAGCTAGTTAGTAAAAACCCGGGTTTTTGCTACTAGGTTATCGAACTTTGCTAGGAATTCCTAAATCTCCTATTTGCCTATAGGCGAGAAATAGAGTCTTTGCAGTCTCTTAATTGCTTCTGCATACTTATTTAGGTTGCTAAACGCTAATTTAAAGCACTAAATTATCTTAGCTAGGCAAGAAAAGGGGTGGCTATCTAAGGTATACCTTATCTTAAGGGCTTTCTAAGCTCTGCCTTTAAGTATATAATAGAGGAAAGATATCTGCTCTATTTTATTATAGAAAGTTATAGTATTAATTTATATCTTATCTCTTAACTATATAAGAAAACTATCGAATTTGTTTTTTTTCCTAGAAAAAGTCCTAATATCCTTATACTAGGATTTTGCTTTTTCCGAGTAGTCTAGGTTTAGGGTGCCTACTATCCTAAACTTAGACTAGGCTGCTTTCCTAAACGCTAGGAATATATCTAGGCTGCTAAAAGCTATAGACCCTATATATTTTATATAATCCTAGTCTTAGGATAGTAATTATTAGTTTAGTTAGTCGATTTCTGCTTTAAGCTAGGCTATATCTGCTAGCATGCTCTAGATTACCTTTAATAAGTCGGGCATAAAAGTAGGTAAAGCTATTGCTAGGGGAGTTTAGGGCTAAGGAGGCCTTATTATATCTTATTGCTCTAATCTTATTCGAGCAGGTAAAAGAGTCTTTAATATAAGCCTAGCAGATTAATAAGGTTGCTTATCTTAGCTAGATATAAATAGACTCGGGTTATACTAACTACTTAGTTAGGGTTATACTCTTCTATAGTATTTAGCGTCTCTATAAGATATAAGAAGTAGTTGCGTATTTCTTAAACGCTTATTAGCAGAGAAGAGATCTTAGAATAGTATTATAGCTAGCAAACAAGCAAACGTATATTAGGCACTATAAACGAATATTCTAAGATAAAGAGGAAAGAAAAAAAGAACTAGGAAAGGGTAGTCGGGCTGTAGGCCCTTTTGTGTGCGTTATAAAGGGCTTGTTACCTAATATAACGGGTCTACTATAGGCCTATAGGGGTCAGGGGTCCTGTATCCTTCCTCGTACTAGGTGCTGCAGTGTGCTAGGGCGCGGCGCGTAACACTTTCCTACTGCTCTGCCTATACTTTTTAGCTTTTTAAGGCTAATAGTATTACTACTAATATCCGGGCTACGTGCGCCTGGATTTCCTAGCAGCTCTAGCCCTGCTATAGTCGTCCCCCTGCCCTTTATATTATACTCTAGTTACTAAGGGACTCTATAATATAATAGGCAGGGTTACTTAACCCTAGCTCGTAGTTATATTAGGACTTATAGGAGCGCCTTTAGGCTAAATAGCTCCTTTAATAGGATTTTTAAAAAGGCTGCCTTAAGTACTATAGCTAGTCTTATAGATAGGCAACTAATAAGTATCCCTAATTTAAACCGCGCCTTGCTCTTAACTTATATACTGCCCTTCCTAAATTCCTTAGTAGTATCCTAGTATAGCTTTAGTTAGGCAGGATTAGGTTAAACTATTTCCTTTATACTTGCTAAGTCCCTAATATCCTCTCCTTATACTGCCCTTATAATACTAGTAAAAATAAAACTACTAAGCACTTATTTCTCTACTACTCTTATATATATGCCTAGAGACTCCTACTTTTTAATCTAGGCCTTTTAAAGGACTAGGCTAATTTTATCTATCTTTTTAGCTATAAGGCCTCTGCTAGTAAACTAGCTCTATAGTTTATATAACTATATTATCTATATTAGTTTAATCTTGCCTTTATATTATATAGGATAAAAAGTATTACTGCTTCCTAAAGGCAGACTGCTTTTTTATTTACTAACGCTAACTTTAGAACTGCTATTAACTATTACTTATCCCCTAACGCTCCTTTGCTACGCCTACTATAACCCCTATGCTTATATCCGTATCCCTATTTAAGGGGATATTTAGGCCCCTGCCTTAGGGTCTTTATAACCTCCGGGGTTATAGCTAGGACCCCCTTTCTAGGCTCCTGCTCTCCCTACGCACCCTTTACTACTACCCCCTTCTCTATTACTGCCCTCTCCTTTTTTATTACTACTGCTTCTACCTTTTGCCTTTTAGCTAGCACTTCTACTATATTGCTATTATTATTACTGCTATAGTTATAAAGGGTAACCCCTAGTTGCTTAGCTATAGGTAGGGCATTAATATATATTAGTATAATATAAGAGAGGACTCTGCTTAAGTTAGCTCGGGTCCTTAATCTATTAATATCTGCTTATATCTATCTCTCTCTTTTCCTCTATTAGAGAGGAAAATAGAATATATATATAATCTTAAAAATCTCTAGGTTAAACTAGAGGCAATATATAATTATCCTAAACTCTATATAATCTAAATATATAGCCGCCCCCTTTCTCCTTTAAACCGTTATTGCTACTATTTTAGTATAAACTTATTATAATATCGTATGCTTATTATACTAAGTTTAGGGGTAATCTACTTCCCCTTTTATACTGCCCCTATTATACTCCTATCTCTTATCTAAAGGGGCATAATACTTATGCAGAAAGGGGTAATATATACTACAATAGGTATAACGTTAACTATCTTATAGAAAGGGGTTTATATATATTGCGACTATAACGTCTTAGAGTTAGTTGCGAAAAAAGGGGTTTAGGCGGAAGCAGGTTATTCCGCTATCTATAGTTGCATTTCTAACTCGGATAAATATATATTAGCCTTTATTATCTCCTCTGCTTTTAATAGTATTAGGGCAGCCTTAGGCATATAGATTATTAGCTTACTCTTAATATTAGGATTTATAATAAAGGGCTAAATTAGTCTATCTATATCTAGGGGGAAGTCCTTTGCCCCCTAGACCCTAGGAATATTTATCTGCTTATTTAGGTTAATACTAAGAAAGTTACTAAGGATCCTACTAAAGCGCTAACTATTATATATATAATAAGTATTAATACTCCCCTAGTATGCTAATTATTTCTCCTAGATATAAAGAATTATCTCTAGGTATTAGCGTATTTTGCTTAGCTCTTTTAGGATCTCCTAGCCTATAGCCTTTATAAGGCCTTTAAGCACCTAGACTAGACTTATAATTATTATTATTATTATTAGTAAGTTTTTTATTACTATTATTAGCATAAGTAGGACTATTATAAGCATAGCTAGAGCTAGGGCAGGCGTAGCTAGGACTAGGGGGAGTATAACTAAAAGGACTATAGCTTGCGCTATAAAACCCCTAGACTCCCTACTCTAGTACTAGTTTTACGCCTTTTATAACTCCTAACTAAGTTAATACTACTATTATTATTAGATTAGAACCCTAAAGTATATTTACCTTTGCTATATTAATAGTTCCTTTTTTAATAATAAATTTAATAGCTGCTTATCTTTTCCCTATAATAGCAAAGTCTATAACTTATTACTATTAGCCTTTCTCCCTTCCTATAAGCTTTTTACTCCTAACTTACTATCTAGTACTTCTATTATAAAGTTATATAATAATAATAACTAGCTAAGCGAGTACTTGCTTCTAGTTAATTCTTGCTCCTACTATATAACCCCTAGGCATACTTACTAGTTTAATCCTAGTAAACCTAGCCTTTCTTTATAAGCCTATTAATATATATCCTATAAAGTACTGCTTATAGTTTATTAGGCTCGACTACTACTAGTATTAATTATATAAGGATTATAGCAAAAAATAGAGCTATTATTTTTTACTAAGTTAAAAGTTATTTTTATTATTATATTATTATTACTAGGTTATTTATAGGGTTATATATTAGCATACTACCCTATATAATTATATTAGTTAACTTAATAGTAGGCTAACTTTATAAGTTAAAAAGTCTTTACTTTATAAAATAATAAAAAAGGAAAAAAGAAAAAAAAAGAATAGAGAGGTTTATATACCCCTTCTAGAGCAGATTTACTATTATTCTAATTCTACTGCTCTTTTGCCCTTATTGCCCTTCCCTCCCCCTCCTCTACTTTTTATGCTAAGTTATCCCTACCCCTCCGTTATCTCCTCTTATCTTTTTTATTCCTAAGACTACCCTAGTAGGCAGCTGCCTTATACCCTACTATACTGCTATATTCCCTGCCTTGCGACCTACTAGGGCGCGGGGCCTTTTTTTGCTCTATTTGCTAGGGGGTTTTCCCTTTTTAAAAGGTTTTTCCTACTTAAGCTATATAAAGGTTCTAAATGCCTTTTACAGCCCCTAGTATATAATTAATAATAATAATAATAATACCCTACTTATATTAATAAGTATTACTATTAGCTATTAATATAAATCTTATATTAAATTAAAATATAAATTAGCTAGGAAATAAATACTTAGACTTAAGCTAGGTAACGATTTTAATTTTAAAAAGGAATAGACTCCTAGAGTTTATAGTTTTAATCTTATAAGAGTATATATAATAATACAGCTATAAAAAGCTTAATAAAAAATATATATAAGTACTTCTATAAGACAAGACCTATACTACTTTATAGCCCTTTTAAAACGCTTTAAAATGCATATCTTTTTATCTTAAACAAATAAGAAATAAGCTTATAAAAAAGACTTGAAATATATATACAGCCTAATTCGTACCTATACCCCCCCCTAAAGCATAAGCGCTTATAGCAGGGTAGGTACGTACTTACAGGGGCTATAGCGGGCACGTTATAGCGGTTATAGCGGGTCAGATCGATCGGATCGATCGGATTAATCAGATCGATCAGATCGGTCAGATCGCTATAAGTCTTCCTCTAAATCGCCGATCTTCTAAGTTAAATATTTTAAGAAAGAAAATACCTTAAAACAAAGGGAAAGTAGTAACGTATAGGTACGTCAGAGTACTATAAGTAGGAACTTTAAAGTATCTCGAAAAGTACCTTTATTCCTGAGAAATTATCTATAAAAGGAGGAGGGTTTTCCCACCTACTTGGAAGAATTATTAGCATTAGCTTTTCTTACCTTCTTAATAAAAACACCTCTCCTGCCTTTAATTCTTCTTTAATTTCCTCTTTCAGACTATTACGTAATTCCTCTTCTTCTTTTCTATTACGTGATTACCTTCCCAATTCGTCAACTTTTCATCTACTGCTTATATAACCTTTTAAAATCTCTTATAGTACTAGATAATATAATAGCTGCTTAAAAGACTAAATCGACTTTAAATAATAATAAGATCCTTAGGAAGAAACGGACTCCTAGAGTTTATAGTTTTAATCTTTTAAGGACTTTAACTTATACCTAGAATATTTAAGATAATAATTAAGATACCTAGAGAGATTTATTTTTTTTTCTAGGGAAACCTTCTCGATTATTATTTTATTTTTATTTTTACTCTTTATAATTTTTAGATTACTTTATTATAATACTAACCCGAAATTAGATACATATCGCCTCTATACTTTACTTAATTTTTTTCTATTTTTAAAAGATAATATTTTATATTCTAAATACTTTTATATAAATATATAATTATTTTCAGAATAATCTATACTCTTTATATTAAAAAAGTAAAATTTTTTTTATAAATTCTTTTTAGCCTAGGCAAACTAGTAAATAAAAATTATCTGCCTAGCTAAATATATCTAAATTTTTTTTTGCTTAGCTATGCTTACTTAAAATATTTGCCTTAAATTACCTACTAAATTTTTTTTACCCTAAGCTGCCTAAGCTATATTATAGGATTATTTTTTTATTTTAAATTTCTATTAAGCCTATATAATTATTAATTATACGCTAGGGGCTATAATAGGCATCTAGAACTTTTATATAGCTCGACTAGGAAAAACCCCTTAAAAGAGGAAAACCCCCTAGCAAATAGAGTAAAAAAAAAGCCTTACGCCCTAGTAAGTCGCAAGCTAGGGAATATAGTAGTATAGTAGGGTATAGGGCAGCTGCCTGCTAGGGTAGTCTTAGGAATAAAGGAGATAAGAGGAGATAAAGGAGGGGTAGGGATAACTTAGTGCGGAAAATAAGAAAAAGGGGAGAAAAGGGTAGTAAAGGCGAAAAGGCAGTAGAATTAGAATAATAGTAAATCCGCTCTAAAAAGGGTATATAAACCTTTTTTTCCTTTTTTTCCTTTTTTCTTTTTTTTTTATTATTTTATAAAATAAAGGCTTTTTAATTTTAAAAAGTAGCCTATTATTAAGTTTACTAATATAATTATATAAAGCAGTATAATAATATATAACCTTATAAGTAACCTAGTAATAGTAGTATAATAATAATTATAGGTAGGGCATTAATATATATTAGTATAATATAAGAGAGGACTCTGCTTAAGTTAGCTCGGGTCCTTAATCTATTAATATCTGCTTATATCTGTTTCTCTTCTTCCTTTCGTAGGGGAAGAAGGCAGAGTTTATATACACCTTTCCCTAATCCTAATCCTCTTCTCCTGCTTTATCTTCCTAATCTCCCTATAATCCGCTTCTAATCTCGGACTAAGTTCGATCCGATTATGCTACGAGTACTGCTTAAATATAGCCCTATTATATAATTAAATGCTTCGTCTATACGTACCTATCCCTAGTTATTTCCTTTAGGGGCAGATACGCGTCGAGACGCGTAGACGATTCGTATCGTGCATAGTTTATATACTAGTAGTCCTCTTTTTATTATCGAATTATTATAGGGGAAAGAAATAAATAAGAAGAGGAAAAGCATAAAAGAAATAGTATATAAAAAAAACAGAAAGGAAGAAATTATATAGGAAATAAATAAGTATATAAAGAAAAAGATAGTAAAAGAAAGAGGGTAAAGGGAAAGGAATTAGTCTTTTATAGGGTAGTAGGGTTATAGTGCGTACTTACTATATTTCTCGCTTTTTATACGCGTATACGTAACTTACCCCGCGAAATAAATTCGTTCCCTTTTTTCCTCTTATACTTCTTCTTTTCTTCTTCCTTCTATGCTCCTAATAATATCGCAAAGCATTATTATTACTATTAAAAGTAAATATAACTAAACTCTAATAGAAATAGCAGTAATACCTTCCGAAATCGTTACGCAAGGCTAACGAAATATTCTAGAAATGCCTCCGAAGCTAGCGAAAAAATATAAAGGAGGGGGCAGGGGGAGGGGCTATAGGGCTAAGCGGGGGAGTAGGGAGGGTAGTAGGTTAGGCGAGGATACATTAACTAGAGAAACGATAGCTATAAGTAGCAATAATAACGATAATAGCAATATTACTCTAGTTCCTCCTCCGTATACGCGGCAAAGTAAGCAGAATTTTAGCTAATTTACTCGCGATTTCGCGATATTTTATAAGAGTATTAGACTAATTTTATATAGGTATCCTAGCCTTATTATTAAGCAGCTTGCTATCGATACCTTAGGCTCCTAGACGCATGCTGCTGCTAATAATACTAAGTTGTTGCCTTTTCCCTAATATAACTATGCTAAAAACGCTAAGGACGACGATAAAAACGCCTAAAACGCTAGGGGGGTTGCGTTAAAACCTATAGACCCTAAGTCGCAGGCGTCCGCGTAAAGAGGTAATAAGGATAGTTCCCTATTACTAGTATATCTCCCGTCTAGCTTAGTAGCCGCCTACGACTAACGCCTATTAGGAATAGGATTTAGCAATAGTAAAGAGTTGCTTCTACTGCTTATTACGGGGATCTAAGTATAAGATAGTAAGTATCCCCGTCTAATATCGAGATAATTCTTAGCTAATATCGGATATAAAGCTAGTACTAGAAGCAGGACGCGCTGCATAGGCTCTAGCGGCGTTTATCTAGATAAACTACCCTCTTAACGAGTTTTAGAAGGGGGAGTATACTAATTTAGCTCGCGTAGCTATATAAGCCTAGCAGGAGTTTAGTACGAAAAAATAATCCCTTAACGTAGTTTGCTAGCTAGGCTCCTAGGGGCAAAATTAGCAGGGAAATTTAGCTAGGGGCAAAAAAAAAAATTAAGCAAGCAAAGCTAGGCAAAAAACAATTTTAAGCATAGCTAGGCGTAACTAAAATTTTAGATAGATTCGGCTAGGCAGATATTTTTTATTTACTAGTTTACCTAGGCTAAATTAATAAAAGAGATTCTTGCTTTCTAAATATAACGAGTATAGTTTAATTATGCAATAATTAGGATATAATAACGTAATCCCTTCGAAATAGGAAGAAAATAAGCATAGTATAGAGGCGATATCTATCCGATTTCGGGTCGGTATTAAAACGAAGTATTCTAAAAGTTATAAAGAGTAAAAAATAAAAGTAAAAGAATAATCGAGAAGGTTTCCCTAGATAAAGAAATAAATCCCTCCGGGTATCTCGATTATTATCCTAAATATTCTAGGGATAAGTCGAGGTCCTTAAGAGATTAAAACCGCGGGCTATAAGAGTCTATTCCTTCTTAAAAAGCTTATTATTATTCGAGGTCGATTTAGTCGTCCTAAACGTTCTAGGTATAATTTAGGGTCTTTAAGAGATTAAAACTGCGGGCTATAAGAGTCTATTCCTTCCTAAGGGTCCTATTATTATTCGAGGTCGATTTAGTCTTCCGAGCAGCTATTATACTGTCTAGTACTATAAGAGATTAAAACCGCGAACTCTAGGAGTCCGTTCCTTCCTAGGGTAAAAGTCGTTTCCTAGCTTAAGTCCGGGCATCTATTTCCTAGCTAATCTGTATTTTTATTAGATATAGGACTCGTATTAATAGCTAATAGTAATACTAATTAGTATAGGTAAGGCATTAATATATATTAGTATAATATAAGAGAGGACTCTGCTTAAGTTAGCTTGGGTCCTTAATCTATTAATATCTGCTTATATTTGTTTCTCTTTTTCCTTTTGTAGGGGAAGAAGGCAGAGTTTATATATACTTTTCCCTAATCCTAATCCTCTTCTCCTGCTTTATCTTCCTAATCTCCCTATAATCCGCTTCTAATCTCGGACTAAGTTCGATCCGATTATACTACGAGTACTGCTTAAATATAGCCCTATTGCATAATTAAATGCTTTGTCTATGCGTACCTATCCCCGGTTATTTCCTTTAGGGGCAGACACGCGTCGAGACGCGTAGACGATTCGTATCGTGCATAGTTTATATAATAATAATAACTTTTAATATAGTAAAAATAATAGCCTTACTTTTTACTATAATCCTTACTCGATTAATACTAATAGTAGTCGAGCCTAATAGACTATAGGCAATACTTTATAAGGCATATATTAATAGGCTTATTAAAAAAGGCTAGGTTTGCTAGGATTAAACTAGTAAATATGCTTAAGGGTTATATAATAGGAGCGAAAATTAACTAAAAGCAGGTATTTGCTTAGCTACTTATTATTATTATATAACTTTATAATAAAAATACTAGATAGTAAGTTAGGAGTAAAAGGCTTATAAGGAAAAAGAAAGGCTAATAGTAATAAGTAATAGACTTTACTATTATAGAAAAAGGATAAATAGCTATTAAATTTATTATTAAGGGAAGAACTATTAATATAGTAAAAGTAAATATACCCTAGGGTCCTAAGCTAGGAGAGTAGGAGTTTAATCTAATAGTAATAGTAGTATTAACTTAGTTAGGAGTTATAAAAGGCGTAGAACTAGTACTAGAGTAAGGAGTCTAGGGGTTTTATAGTATAAGCTATAGTCCCCCTAGTTGCACTCCCCCTAGTCCTAGCTATGCTTACCCTAGTCCTAGCTATGCCTATAATAGTCCTGCCTGCGCTAATAGTAATAAAAAACTTACTAATAATAATAATAATAATTATAAGTCTAGTTTAAGTACTAGAAAGCCTTATAAAGGCTATAAGCTAAGAAATCCTAAAAGAGCTAAGTAAAATACGCTAATACTAGGAAATAATTCTTTACATTTAAAAAAAATAGTTAGTATATTAGGAGAGTATTGACTAGTATTATATATATTACGGCTAAGCATAACGAGTAAATATATATTAGGTACTATAAACGAATATTCTTAGATAAAGAGGAAAGAGAGGAAAACAAGCAAAAGAGAGCAGAGTCTATAGCTTTTTATATAAGCGCGAACTAGGGCAAGTTACTTATTATAACCCCCTTATAATAGCCCTGTACTATATAACTAGTGCTTCTATCGAGTTCTGCTACTTTTAGTCGGATTATGCAACTATACGTGCGGATTAGGCAGAGGGCGCGTAATATTACCCCTTGCTTAAAGCCTTAATATGCGTATTAAGGTTAGGAATATTATTGCTAGTGCGTAGTATTACTTATAGAGGCTGCCGTATTATTATCGTTATTATTATTATATTCCTTATTTACTATAGTATATTTAATCTAGCGCTGTAAATTAAGTAGAGGTCTAGGTAAATCCGGATAGCAATTATAGTATAATTATAATGCAATTAGCGCGTGCTAAAAGTTTCTCGCAAGGTACTATATCTTATTAGGATTATAGCCCTGCTAAGCAACTTAATACTATAGTTAGTAATAGGCTTTAAATAAATAACTATAGAGAATACTTTCGACTTCCTACTTAGGCGTTTTATTAATAAGCTTAGGTTCGAGTAGCGGCTGCGTTTAGTTAAGCAATAAGTCTTAGGCCGCCTTTCTTAGTTAGTCCGTATAAAAAAGGTTAGTTATTTTATAACTATCTAGTAGATCTAGCATATAGCTATAACCCTTTTCTATAGTTACTATAAAAGGTCTAGACTACTAAGCATTAAGGCAAGTTATTAGAGCAGTTATAGCAAAACCTTTACGACTAAGAAAGACCTTATCTCTAATAATAAAATCAACCTCCTAACGTTTCTTATTAGCCTAACGTTTCTATTATTACTATATAGTATTAGATTAGTTATAAGCCTACTACTATACTTTTACTGCTATAATAATAAGATTAGCTGCAATAGCTATAAGCATATTATTTAATATATTAGTATAAGAGATAACTAGGGAGAGCGGGTTCTATATATTTTTACTAAGGGCAATAGCTAGTAGAGCTATACTAATAGATATATGCTATAAAGAATTATACGCAAAGTCGAGGATAGGAAGGAAATTACTCTAATTATTTTAGTGCTTAGATATATAAAATTGCAGCTTTTAGTTAAAGTACTAGTTTATAACTTCTATACTCCTTTATATTTAAGAGTAAAGAGCGCTTCTATACTAATACTTTATACTAGTTAGGCGATTAATCTTTATAAGAAATACTAATATAAAGGGTCTAGTATTATCTATAATCTAAATAAAAAGGAGGCTAAAGAAGCAATATAGCGACTAAAAGTATTATCTAGCAAGGATTTTAGCAGTATTAGTCTTCCTACTAAGCAGTATAGCAATAATCCTGCTAAGTTTATAAATAAAGGTCTAAATATAGTTATATCCGCGGCGATCTTTTAGCATTATCTTGCTATTATAAGCTATATACTCCTAAATAGTTATTAAAATCAGCAGAGGATAAAAAAGCCCGGGTATTTTATCGCAAGGGATCTTATTCCTCTAGCAATTATAGTAGTTGCAAATATATTAGCAAATATCCTGCTTTATACTAGGCTAGCAATAATCTTACTTAATAAGACTTAATAACTTATTCTAGCCTATATACGCAAATATAGCGGGCTTATAAGCAGCGCGGATTAGTATAGTATAGAGGAATATGCTATTAGCAGCTTTCTCTAGGATAATTAATAAGGTGCTTTAGCAACTAAGGTTCTAAGCAGCGTTTTCCTTCTAGATTAGATAAACTAAGTCTGCTCTAGTTAAAGGGGTTACTATATAAAAAGTTATAGAAGCTATAATAAGGAGTTAGTTAGAGGTATATTAAATCTAAGTCTTTCTAGTAGGATTATACTAAATATATACTCCTCTTTTTCTCTAGCTTTAATAGTAGGCAACTTAGCGGTTTTCTATAATAAAGTATTAGCAATTATATTTAAATAGCTAAAGCAGTATAAGAAATATATATTAAATTAAGCTAAAAAGTTAGACTATTATACTTATTATATAGAGAGGAGCCTTTTTATCACAAAATATATTAAAGCTTTATAATCTATAATAATATTAAACTTCTAACTAAGGAGTTCTAAGTAGAAGTGCTCGAGTCTCTAGATTACTATAAGGAATTCGCAGTCCTAGATTAAATAGGCGCGCTTAGCTAGGGTTATTATTTTAGAGAAGTATCTAGTTAGCTTTTAGGTCAAATCGTTAGGCTACTACTGCTATAGAACTCTAGTAGTAGTATTATAAGATATATTAGTCTTAAGGCGGGTTAGCAGTTTGGGTTAGAAGAAGGCTAGTATAACGGCCTTAAAATAACAAGTAAATGTATTATAGGCACTATAAACAAAGATTCTAAAATAAAGAGAAAAGAGAAAAAGGGGCATAAAGCTATGCGCACTAAGGACGACTATATACACTGCTATACGTAACCCAGGGTCTATTAGGGCTTTGATTAAATAGTTAGTACCCTTATAGTTAGTCTTATAGATACGTAGCCTAAGAGTTAGTATATATAGCGCGTAATACTACCCCCTAACTAAGGCCTTAATATGCCTATTAAGGTATATATCTACGGACTCGTAGTAATATGCTAAATTTAGCAGTATAGTTATTATTATTATTATTATTATATAGCTTATCTGCTATAGCAGCCTTAATCTACTTAGTTAAGTTTATAAGGGGTCCTAGGGCATTAACGTAATAGTTATAGTATTCCTTTAAAGCGATTAGCGCGTTCTTAAAGTTCCTAGCAGGATACTATATATAATCGGGATTATAGCCTTGCTATTATACTTAATACTCTAGGCGTTTATTCCTCCCTATAATATAAGAATAGAGGATACGATCGATTTCCTATTCGGGCATACCTTAGATTTCTTTAGGTTTAAGCGCTAGGACTATTTAATTAGGCAATAAATTATCTAGGGCTTTGCAGAGTCGGTTAGTATAAAATAAATTAGTTATTTTATAGCTATCTAGCAGGTTGAGAATATAGTTAAAACCTCTCTTAGCAGTAATTATAAATAGACTAGACTACTAAGCATTAAAGCGAGTTATTAGGGCAATTATACTAAATCCCTTCTATTATAGGAAGACCTTATTACTAATAGTAAAGTCTATAGGGCGTTTTTTTTTATTAGCCTATTGCTTTTACTATTTCTAAGTTTAAGCTATAGCATTATAAGCTTATTACTATACCTTTTATATATAGGTAATAAGGCGTAAGGCAATATAAGCAGGGTCGATAAAGTTATTAGGGGTTAAAGAACTATTTAATTAAAGCAGAAAAAAAAGGTTCCTAACTGCTTTGCTAAGTGCTACTATTAGTAGGGCTATACTAATAAAAGTATGCTAGGACGAGTTATATGCGAAGTCTAGTACTAGCAGATAATTGCTTTAATTATTTTAATATTTATTAATATAAAAGCATAGCCTCTAATCTAGATATTAGTTTATAATCTTAATACTGCCCTAGGTCTATAGGTAAAAGGCACTACTATAATAATGCCTTATACTAGTAAGTTAGTTAATTTTTTTTAGAAATAAAGAGATAAAAAAGCTAGTATTATTTATAATCTAAGCAGTTAGCAGGCTAAAAAAGCAGTATAAGTGCTAGAAGTAATAGTTAGCAAGGGTTTTTAAAGTATTATTCTTCCTGCTAGGCAATATAGCAATAATCTAGCTTAGCTTATAGATAAAGGTTTAAACGTAGTTATATCTATAGCGATCTATAAGCATAGTTTTTCTATTATAAGCAACTTATTCCTAAATAGTAGTTAGTACTAGTAAAGGGTATAGGAGGCTAGGGGTCTTATTACGCAGGGTTTTATTTTTCTAATAGTTATAATAGTTATAAATATACTTTTAGATATCCTGCTTTATTCTAGGCTAGTAGTAATCTTATTATAGTACTTTAATTATTTTATTTTAGCCTTTATAAGTAAAGATTAGAGGTTTATAAGCCTTGCGAATTAAGGCTATATAGAGGAATATTCGCCTATTAGTAGTCTGCTCTAGGATAATTAAATACTTGCTATAATAGCCGAGTTTCTAAACTGCGTTCTTTTTTTAGATAAGCATAGCAAGGTTAGTACTATAAGGGGTTATAGTATTAGATATATAAATCGAGGCGATTAAAAGGGTAACTTTAGGAAGGTTAAAACTAAGAGACTCTAGCTTAATTAATTAGTTTATCTATTCTTTTTTCTTTCTAGCCTTAACTATAGGGAGTTTAACTATTTTGCGCAAGAGAGTATTAGTAGCTATATTTAGTTAGCTAGGGCAATAGAGGAAACAGATATCGAATTAAGCTAAGAAGTTAAACTAATAGACTTATTAAATTAAAAGCAGCTTTTTTATTAAGAAATATATTAAGGCCTTATAGTCTATAATAATATCGAATTTCTAACTAAGGAGTTCTAGGTAGAAGTATTTAAGGCTCTAGATAATAGCAAGGAGCTTATAGTCTTAGATTAGATAGGCGCGTTTAGTAAGGGATATAGTCTTAGAAAAAAAGCCTATAGGCTTCTAGGTCGAGTTAGTCTGCTATTGCTATAGTATACTAGCGGTTGCGTTCTAGAAGGCGTTAGTCTTAAGTCGGGTTAGCAGTTTAGGACGGAAGAAGGCGAGAATAAGAGCTTTAGTTATAAGCTTTTTTATTTAATTAAATGCTTTGCGCTATTCTAGTCCGAGTTTAAAGGGCATATCCTTCTTAAGCAGTTAGTTTAAAGGTTTAGCAGTTATACTAGCGTAATAGTAGAAGATCCGGATAAAGTTATAGAGACCTATAAAAAAGCGTATAGCTTTATAGTCTTTAAGGTCTTCGAACTTCTAATCTATAATAGCCTATACCTTATAAAGGTTAATACTAAGTCCTATACTAGCGTATAGTATTACGCTAAAGTAGTTAATCTTAGTAATATTAAACTAGGACTTTTTAATATTACCCTATAAATTAGCCTAATAAAAGCGCTAGATAACTTTATAGTATTTAGTCTAATAGTCTTCCTTATTATTATTATCTATATAGATTAGGATATTATCTGCATATATACTAGTATATTAATCGAGGAGGTTATAGAGCTAGGCATTAATAAAGTTCTAGAACTAAGCAGGGCTAACTTTTAATCCGAATAGAAGGACTAACTAATAGAACGTACTAAACCTAGTATAGAATGCTATTAGGTATTCGAAGGCTAGGTTAAGATAGAAATAGTAGAACGCCTAGATAATATCGATCTTAGAGAAGCGTTTTGTAGATTAGCAGTTAAAAGCAGTACTATTAAGAAAGGGGGCAGGTAAGATACGACTCTTTAGGTAATCGTTTATCTAATAGTAGTCGATATAGAAATATCGGGCTATAGAGTATAGCTTTAGCGCGAATAGGATAGAAGCAGTATATAGGCTAGCGTTAGGTTTAATAAAACCTATTTTAAGCAGGTAGTCTATAATTTCTTTCTCTAATAGCAAGTATTTAATTAGAGTATAATAAGATAAGGGACTAGCTAGGTAAAGGGGTTTCTTAAGTTCTAGCGTAATATTATAACTAGGATAAGGGCTTATAAGAGTATATGCTTCCTTTTTACTAAAAAAGCCTTTTATATACGCAAGGGGCTATAGAATCAGGCTATAGATTAGGGCAATATAATTAGGGTCTTCTCCTACTAGGAACGGGATCTCTTAGCCTTAATATATACGACTTATAGGACTAAGCTTTGCAATTAAGACCTTAGGCAGGTTAAGGTCGTCTTCTAAGGGTATAGGCTAGGTTAGTATTAAAAGAGTTAATTCCTTCTATTATGCCTATTAGGGATCCTTTTAGACTGCTTAGATTAATTAGTCTTAATAGTCCTAGTCGTTTTCCTAGGAGTTAGTTAGGTTAAGAGTCTTAGTCTAGGTTAGGATCTAGGCTAGCTTTTTTTTCTTTATAGGCTATATAAAGTTATTATTCTTTTATAAGCGTTAGAGGATTTTATACTTTTTTTCGTCTGCCTTAATTAATTAGTTCTAGCGTTCTGCATTAGCCTAAATAGCTAGGTTAATCTGCCTATTAAGTAAAGGCGTCTTAGGCAAAAGGATTAAGAGGGAGTACTTAGCAAGGGCGGGGAGGTTATTAGGCTAGATAAGCTTTTAAGCAGTATAGTTAAGTAGTAGTTTCTTTTTAGCTAGCTAGTATAAGCTAATAAAGAGATCCTAGGCATAGTTAGTAATTTAGAAAGTCTTTTAGGAAAAGGACTAGCTATTAATTATAAGGGTTATAATTAACTGCTTACGTATTAGACTAGCTAGGCGGCTTTAGAAATTAACTAGGGGGACTAGACTAATAAGGACTAGTTTAGTATTAAGGCGTTTAATAGCCTGCTTAGCGAATTAGCGATTAATAAGGAGATAGGCATTTGCTCTAGTTTTATAGAAAAATAAGGCTTAGAAGCGATTCTATTAATTTAAACTTAACTATTAATAATAAATAACTTTCTTACTTTTTTCTCTATATATAAGACTTTTAGGACTATTAAGGAGCCTTATAATAGTCCTACTTTTTTCCTAAATCCGAGTTTTTAGAGGCGGTTAGTAGCAGTATTAGCGTCCTCCTTATGCCCGAGATCCAGGTTTAGTTAGAGCAATCTTTAGCTATATAGCCTTTCTTTCTATAAATAAAGCATATGCTATTATCCTAGTATACCTTTTTTTTATCCTCGAAAAAAGCCTTGCCTTTTTCCTTAGATATTATTATTAAGATCTTTTTATTTTCCCCTGCTAACTTATCTTTATAGCAGGGAGTATAATTACTTAATCGCTAGGTCTTTTATTAAATAGTATCTCTCTTTTAGCAATAGACTAAGTCCTTAATATAGCTATAAAAGTCTTTATAAGAAAGGTTATTATCCTTAGTCTTAGTTAATAGGCTAGAGTCTAGATTAGTCGAAAAGTAGTCTTAAAGTATATACTTTATTTAATTAAATAGTATATAGGTCTTAGTAGCTAGGTTATTAAATTCTATAATAAATTCCTAGATTTCCTACTTGCTAGAGATTAAGAAGTTTAAGCGGCAAAGGCGCTTAGCAGCCTTTGCGAACTTATTAGGATTATTATAAGCAGACTCGAGATACTAGATTATCTCTACTAGTCTAGAGAAAAGTTATTCTATTAAGTCGTACTAGGTCTTAAGGGTCTTATAGGCCTTGCTATTAAGGGAGCGAAATAAAAAGCCTATCCTATCTTCCTTATCCTAAAAGGTAGCCTTATTAGTCCTTATTTTATTTTTTAAGTTAGTTAGAAAGGCGCTAAACTCGCCTTTTTTTCTAGAAAACGTCTAATATCCTTATAATAAGTCTTAGCCAAGTTAGAGTAAGCCGGGTTTAGTTATCTAATAGTAGTAAAGATAGGCTATATAGCCTTTCTAGAGAGGATAAAAGCAGTAGATCGATTTGCAAAGGCTATTAAGGCTTCTCTATAGCAGGCGGGCTTAGGGGTTTATTAGCTCTGCAAGTTAGCAATCTGCTATTAAAAAGCCGCTAACTAGGACTATAGGTCCTAGTTAGTCGGGGTTATTAAGAAAGAAGCTATAATTAAATAGTCTTTATCCTTAATATTATAATCTTAGTCTTAGGGGTTATATTCTAATTCTCTTAAGGCTAATCTTATAAAGCGTTAAGGAAAGGTCTAGTCTTAGCTTCTAGATATATATTAGGAAGCGGGTCTAAGTCTTAGGTCTTATTCCTCAGAGCCTAATTAAATAGTTTAAAAGGTCTAGGAGTCTTCTAGGGTCTTAGCTGCCTATCTTAGTAATAAGAGGTCGTAGTCTAGTCTTAGGTTATATTATACAGGTGTTTTGCGTCTTTGTATAAGACGTAAGGTTAATATGTATTTATAAACCGCTTATTAGCAATATATTAATCTTAGAATAGTATAATAGCTTTAAAATAATAAGTAAATATATTATAGGCACTATAAATAAAGATTCTAAGATAAAGAGAAAAGAGGAAAAGGGGCATAAAGCTATGCGTACTAAGGACGACTATATATACTGCTATATATAACCCAGGGTCTATTAGGGCTTTGATTAAATAGTTAGTGCCCTTATAGTTAGTCTTATAGATACGTGGCCTAAGAGTTAGTGTGTATAGCGCGTGACAGCTAGGACTAGGGCCTTTATAGCGAGCTTTTTTATCTAGGCGAAAGCATTATACTATTTAAGTCTAAGGGAAAAGTCGCTATTTTTCTTTAATAGATAGTTTAAAAGTTTAGCAGCTTTACTTATATAATAATAGAAGATCCGGATAAAGTTATAAAAGCTAAGAAAAGAATATACGGCTTTTCTATTATAAAGGTCCTTAAATTTCTAGTTAATAATTGCTTAAATCTTATAGGGATTAACGCTAATTCCTACGCCTGCGTAAAGCATAACTCTAAAATAGTTAACCTTTATAATATTAAACTAGGACTTCTTAATATCTCCTTATAAATTCGCTTAGTAAAGGCGCTAGATAACCTTATAGTATTCTTCCTAGTAAGCTTTTTCCTTATTATTATCCGAGTAGATTAAGATATTATTAGTATAAGTACTAGTATACTAGTCTAAAAGGTTATAGAACTAGGCATTAATAAAATTCTAGAACTAGGCTAGGCTAACTTTTAAGCTAAAAAGGAGGACTGTCTAGCAAAATATATTAAATCTTATATATAATACGGTTAGATATTTAGAGTCGGGGTTAAAACAAAAATAATAGAAGGCTTAGATTATATCGATCTTAGAAAAATATCGGGCTTTCTAGTAATTAAAGGCAGTACTATTAAAAAAAAAGCGCAGGAAAGATCTAGCTTTTTAGATAGTCGTTTATCTAGTAATAATTAATATAAAACCTGCAAGTAGTTAAGTATAGCTTTAGGGCAAAAAGAATAAGAGTAGTATATAGGCTAGTATTAGGTTAAATAAATCTAATCGAAAAAAAGTAGTTAATAGTTTTTTTTTCTAATAGTAGATATTTAACTAGCGTTATATATATAAAAGGGCTAGCAGGATTAAGAGGCTTATTGAGTTCAAGCATAATATTATAACTAGGGCGAAAGCTAGCAAGAGTATACGCTTCCTTTTTACTAAAAAAGCCTTCTAAGTATATAAGGGCTAGAGGAATTATACTGCGTATAAGAGTTATATAGTCTAGGTCCTTACTAGCAGGAAAGGGGATATTCTGCCTAGCATATATAATACTAGCTAGGGCGAGTCTTATAATCTCCTTACTAATTAGTATAGAGTCTAGTTTAAAAGGCAATAGAATAGTTAGTATTAAGGGCGTAAGATCCTTTTAGCAAGCCTATTATAGGTCTGCTTAAAGGGATTTAATTAATTATGCTTAGAGGAGTTTATTATCTAGGGAAGCATTATTATTATTAGTTATAGTCGGGTCGGGGTTATTAGTTAGGGTTAGGCACTTTTTCTTTAGACTAGCAGGGAATACTAGGTTATTATTCTGCTACTGCCTCCGCAAGATCTAGTAGCAGTAGTCGTCCTTCTTTATTAACTTATCCTATTATTTAATATCTATCTATATAGCTAGATTAATCTTTCCGCTGCTAAGGGTTAGATTCCGCAAAATTATTACTAGGAAATACTTTGCAAGAATAAGCAGGTTATTAGGCTATATAAAATGCTAAGAGGAATAGTTAAAAAGAAGGTGCTTTTTAGCTATCTATTTAAGTCTAATAAGAATATCCTAGTTATAATTAGTAACTTAAAACGTTTTTTATAGGAATATATAACTATTAATTATAAAAATAGTAGTTAAGTGCTAGTCTATAATACCTACGTTATAGCCTTAGAAGTTAATAAGAGAAAATAGTTAGATAGAGGAAAGTTTAGCCCTAAGGCTTTTTATAGCTTTTTTAGCAAATCTTTAGAATACTATAAAACGAGTTTCTACTCTAGTATTATAGAGAGAGGAAGAATTTAGGCTAATACTATTAGATTAAATTATACTATTAATAGTAAATAACTTTTTTAAGCTTTTCTCTGCTAATACCTTTAGGACTATTAAGGAGCCTTATAATAGTCCTACTCTTTTTCTAACTCGTTACTATTAGAGTTTATCTTCTTTGCTATAGGTAGGGGTATTGCTTATCTCCTTAACTTAGAGACTTTCTAGCAGTTAGGGTAGTTTTTAGCCTAGTGCCCTTTTTTTCTATAAATAAAATAAGTACTATTCTCCTAATATACTCGTTTTTTATCTTTTATAAATGCCTGCTTTTTATCTTTAGCCCTAACCGCTCTTTTCTAGTTAAAGGGGGAAGACGCAGGAACTTTATTATATTAAGGAGCGCATACTAGGGGGCAGGATTCTCTTTATACTGCCTTTTTCTTATAGTAAAATATAGTATTTTTAATAGCCTTATAGTATTTCTTATATAAAAGGCGGTTATTTTTAGCTTTAGTTAAAAGGCTTAGGTTAAGGCTAGCTAGTAAGTAGTTCTAAAAAGAATACTTTTACTAGTTTATAGAAATCTAGGTCTTTATAGCTAAGTTATTAAATTCCGTAATAAACTCCTAGATATCCTACTTACTAGTTATTAAGAAGTTTAATCTCTATAGCCTTTTAATAGATTTAGCAAATTTATTCAAGTTATTATACGCTAACTTAAGGCTTTAGACTATTTTAGCTAAGCAGGAAAAAGGGCGGGTCTCTAACTTAAACTAGGTCTTAAGAGTCTTCTAAGCCCTGCCCTTAAAAGCCTAGAAAAGGAAAGATATTTAGTCTTTTTTATTATAGAATATAGAGTAGTTAGTCTATATTTTATCTTTTAACTTTACTAAGAAAATGCTAAACTCGCTTTTTTTTAAAAAAAAGTCCTAAGATCTTTATAATAGGATTTAGCCTTATCTAAGTAGTCGGGGTTCGAGTCGCCTATTATAGCAAAAGTCTACTAGGCAGCCTTGCTTAATACTATAAAATTTTCTACAAAAGGCCCTTTAAAAGCAGTAAAGGCCTCCTTATAGGAATAGTTATAGTCTTAGTTAAGAGAGTAGGAGTAATATAGTTAATCTATCTTTTCTCTTATCTAGGTTATTGTGTAAACTATGCACGACACGAATCGTCTACGCGTCTCGACGCGTGTCTGCCCCTAAAGGAAATAACCGGGGATAGGTACGCATAGACGAAGCATTTAATTATGCAATAGGGCTATATTTAAGCAGTGCTCGTAGCATAATCGGATCGAACTTAGTCCGAGATTAGAAGCGGATTATAGGGAGATTAGGAAGATAAAGCAGGAGAAGAGGATTAGGATTAGGGAAAAGTGTATATAAACTCTGCCTTCTTCCCCTATAAAAGGAAGAAGAGAAATAGATATAAAATAGATATAAGCAGATATTAATAAATTAAGGACCCGAGCTAACTTAAGCAGAGTCCTCTCTTATATTATACTAATATATATTAATACCCTACCTATACTAATTAGTATTACTATTAGCTATTAATATAAGTCCTACGTCCGATAAAAATGCAGATTAGCTAGGAAATAAATACCCGGACCTAAGCTAGGAAACGACCTTTACCCTAGGAAGGAATAGACTCCTAGAGTTCGCGGTTTTAATCTCTTACGGTACTAGACGGTATAATAGCTGCTTAGAAGACTAAATCGACCTCGAATAATAATAGGACCCTTAGGAAGGAACGGACTCTTATAGCCTGCAGTTTTAATCTCTTAAGGACCCCGAATTATACCTAGAACGTTTAGGACGACTAAATCGACCTCGAATAATAATAAGCTCCTTAGGAAGGAACGGACTCTTATAGCCCGCGGTTTTAATCTCTTAAGGACCTTAACTTATCCCTAGAACGTTTAGGATAATAATTAAGATACCTAGAGGGATTTATTTCTTTATCTAGGGAAACCTTCTCGATTATTCTTTTACTTTTGTTTTTTACTCTTTACGACTTTTAGAATACTTTATTTTAATACCGACCCGAAATTAGATAGATATCGCCTCTATACTATGCTTATTTTCTTCCTATTTCGAAGGGATTATGTTATTATATCCTAATTATTGCATAATTAAACTATACTTATTATATTTAGAAAGCAAGAATCTCTTTTATTAATTTAGCCTAGGCAAACTAGTAAATAAAAAATATCTGCCTAGCCAAATCTATCTAAAATTTTAGTTGCGCCTAGCTATGCTTAAAATTGTTTTTTGCCTAGCTTTGCTTGCTTAATTTTTTTTTTGCCCCTAGCTAAATTTCCCTGCTAATTTTGCCCCTAGGAGCCTAGCTAGCAAACTACGTTAAGGGATTATTTTTTCGTACTAAACTCCCGCTAGGCTTATATAGCTGCGCGAGCTAAATTAGTATACTCCCCTTTCTAAAACTTATCGAGAGGGTAGTTTATCTAAATAAACGCCGCTAGAGCCTATATAGCGTATCCTGCTTCTAGTGCTAGCTTTGCATCCGATATTAGCTAAGAATTATCTTAATATTAGATAGGGATACTTACTATCTCGTACTTAGATCCCTATAACGAGTAGCAGAAGCAACTCTTTACTACTGCTAAATCCTATTCCTAATAGGCGTTAGTTATAGGCGGCTACTAAGCTAGACGGGAGATATACTAGTAATAGGGAACTATCCTTATTACCTCCCTACGCGGACGCTTGCGACTTAGGGTCTATAGGTTTTAATACAACCCCCCTAGCGTTTTAGGCGTTTTTATTATTATCCTTAGCGTTTTTAGTATAGTTATATTAGGGAAAAGGCGACGACTTAGTATTATTAGCAGTAGCGTGCGTCTAGGAGCCCGAGGTATTAATAGCAAGCTGCTTAATAATAAGGCTAGGATACTTATATAAAATTAGTCTAATGCTTTTATAAAATATCGCGAAATCGCGAGTAAATTAGCTAAAATTCTACTTATTTTACTATATGCGTAGAGGAGGAACTAGAGCAATATCGCTATTATTATTATTATCGCTACTTATAGCTATTATCTCTCTAGTTAATATATCCTCGCCTAACCTACTACCCTCCCTACTCCCCCGCCTGGCCTTATAGCCCCTCCCCCTGCCCTTTCCCCTATGTTTTTTCGCTAGCTTTAGAGGCATTTCTAGAATATTTCGTTAGCCTTGCGTAATAATTTCGGAAAGTATTACTGCTATTTCTATTAGAGTTTAGTTATATTTACTTTTAATAGTAATAATAATGCTTTGCAACGTTATTAAGAGCATAGAAGGAAGAAGAAAAGAAGAAGTATAAGAGGAAGAGAGGGAACGAATTTATTTCGCAGGGTAAGTTACGTGCATGCGTACGAAAAGCAAGAAACACAGTAAGTACGCACTATAACCCTACTACCCTACGAAAGACCGATTCCTTTCCCTTTACCCTTTTTCTTTTACTATTTTCTTCTTTATATACTTATTTATTTCCTATATAATTTCTTCCTTTCTGTTTTTTTTATATATTATTTCTTTTATGCCTTTCCTCTTTTTATTTATTTCTTTCCCCTACGATAATTCGATAATAAAAAAAGGACTGCTAGTATATAAACTATGCATAATACGAATCGTCTACGCGTCTCGATACGTATCTGCCCCTAAAGGAAATAACTAGGGATAGGTACGCATAGACGAAGCATTTAATTATATAATAGGGCTGTATTTAAGCAGTGCTTATAGCATAATCGGATCGAACTTAGTCTAAGATTAGAAGCGGATTATAGGGAGATTAGGAAGATAAAGCAGGAGAAGAGGATTAGGATTAGGGAAAGGTATATATAAACTCTGCCTTCTTCCCCTACGAAAAGAAGAAGAGAAACAGATATAAAACAGATATAAGCAGATATTAATAGATTAAGGACCCGAGCTAACTTAAGCAGAGTCCTCTCTTATGTTATACTAATATATGTTAATGCCCTACCTACAGTTATTTTAGCTATAAGAGTCTAAATAGTCTTTATATTATCCTATATAGGCTTAGGCTATGCTAAAAAAAAGCTATCTTTCTAGGTTATAGTTATAGGGTTATACTAATAGGAAGGGTTAGGACTAAAGTCTAGTCTAGGGTTATGCCTTACTGCTCTAGTCTTATTAGTAAAGGCAAGGGGTTTTTTAAGGCGATTCTAGTAAAGCAATAAACTAGTATATTTTTACTAGATATAAATCCTTAAGTTATAGGGCTATAATAGTCTTATTATTACGCTAGGTTAGGGTCTATAGTTATACTAATAGATAAGGTTAGTTAATAGTTATGCTTAATAATAACTTTATTAGGGTTATAGTTAACTCTAGTAATCCTATTACTAAAAGTCTAGGGAAAGTAGTTTTTATCTTTTATAAAACGTAAAAGTAGAATACGTATTTAATTAAACGCTCGCTAGTAGGGAAATAATCTAAGAATAGTATTATAGCTAGGCATAATAAGTAAACGTATATTAGGCACTATAAACGAATATTCTTAAATAAAAAGAAAAAAGAGGAAAAGAGGCAAAAGAGAGCAGAGTCTATAGCTTTTTATATAGGCGCGGACTAGGGCAAGTTACCTATTATAACCCCCCGATAATAGCCCTATACTATATAACTAGTGCTTTTATTGAGTTCTGCTACCTTTAGTCGGATTACGCAACTATATGTGCGGATTAGGCAAAGGGCGCGTAATAATATATATAATAGTTAGCGCTTTAGCAGGATTCTTAGTAACTTTTTTAATATTAACCTAAATAAGCAGATATATATTCCTAGGGTCTAGGGGGTAAAGGACCTCCCCTTAAATATATATAAACTAATCTAGCCCTTTATTACAAATCCTAATATTAAGGGCAAGCTAATAATTTATATGCCTAAGGCTGCCCTAATACTACTAAAGACAAAGGAGATAATAGAGGCTAAGCAACTAGGGGTCGCTTTTTATAACTATAGTAGTAATAATAATAGCAATATAGTAAAAGTGCTAGCTAAGAAGAAAAGGGTAGAGGCAGTAGTAGTAAAGGGGGAGAAGGCAGTAATAGAGGAGGGGGCAGTAGTAAGGGGTATAAAGGGGGAGCAGGGGCCTAGAAGGGGGATTCTAGCTATAACCCTAGAGGTTATAAAAACCCTAAGGCAGGGGCCTAAATATCCCCCTAAATAAGGTTGCGGATATAAGTAGAGGGGTTATAATAAGCATAGTAAGTATATGTTTATCCGAGTTAGGAATATAACCTCGGACGGCGGAATAACCTGTTTCTATATAAACCCTTTTTCTGCAACTAACTCTAAGTTATTATAGTCGTAATGCATATAAACCCCTTTCTGCAAGATAGTTAATGTTATCCCTATTATAGTATATATTACCCCTTTCTATATAAGTATCCTGCCCTTTTAAATAGAAGATAGGAGTATAATAAGGGCAGTATAAAAAGGGAAGTAGATTACCCTTAAACTTAGTATAATAAGCATATAATATTATAATAAGTTTATACTAAGATTATAGCGATAATAGTTTAAAAGAGAAAAAAGGCGGCTATATATTTAGATTATATAGAGTTTAGGATAATTATATATTACCTCTAGTTTAACCTAGAGATTTTAAAGATTATATATATATTCTATCTTCCTTTCTAATAAAGAAAGAAATATATAAAGAAATATAAGCATATAGCAATAGATAAAGGACCCGAGCTAACTTAAGCAGAGTCCTTTTTTATATTATAGTAATATATATTAATACCCTACCTATCCGCTATAGGCGCAGCTAGAGCTAGGGCAGGTATGGCTAGGACTAGGGGGAGTGCGACTAAGGGGACTGCGGCTTGCGCTATAAAACCCCTAGACTCCCTACTCTAGTACTAGTTCTACGCCTCTTATAACTCCTAACTAAGTTAACGCTACTATTACTATTAGATCGAACCCCTACTCTCCTAGCTTAGGACCCTAGGGCGTACTTACTTTTATTATATTAATAGTTCCTCCCTTAATAATAAATTTAATAGCTGCTTATCCCTTTTCTATAATAGTAAAGTCTATAACTTATTGCTATTAGCCTCTCTTCCTCCTTATAAGCCTCCTGCTTCTAACTTACTATCTAGTACTTTTATTGCAAGGTTGCGCAATAATAATAGCTAGCTAAGCAAGTGCTTATTTCTAGTTAATTTTTGCTCTTACTATGCGACTTCTAAGCGCACTTACTAGTTTAATCCTAGCAAACCTAGCCTTTTTTAATAAGCCTATTAATATACGCCTTATAGGGCACTGCTTATAGTCTATTAGGCTCGACTACTGCTAGTATTAGTCGTATAGGGATTATAGCAAGGGGCAGGGCTGCTATTTTTGCTAAGTTAAAAGTTATTATTATTATTATATTATTATTACTAGGTTACCTATAGGGTTATATATTAGCACGCCGCTTTATATAATTATATTAGTTGACCTAATAATAGGCTAACCTCTTAAGTTAAAAGGCCCTTATTTTATAAAATAATAAAGAAGGAAGAAAGAAGGAGAAAAAGAGAAGGAAGAAGGAGAGGTTTATATACCCTCCCTAGAGCGGGTTTACTATTATTCCGATTCTGCCGCCCTTTTGCCCTTACTGCCCTTCCCTCCCCCTTCCCTACTTTCTGCGCTAAGTTATCCCTACCCCTCCTTTATCTCCTATTATCTCCTTTATTCCTAAGACTATCCTAGCAGGCAGCTGCCCTATACCCTATTTATAGGTAGGGCATTAACATATATTAGTATAACACAAGAGAGGACTCTGCTTAAGTTAGCTCGGGTCCTTAATCTATTAATATCTGCTTATATCTATCTCTCCTCCTCTTCCTTTATAAGGGAAGAAGGCAGAGTTTATATATATATTTCCTTAATCCTAATCCTCTTCTCCGGCTTTATCTTCCTAATCTCCCTAAGATCCGCTTCTAATCTTAGACTAAGTTCGATTTAATTATGCTATAAGCACTGCCTAACTATAGCCCTATTATATAATTAAATACTTTATCTATGCATACCTATCCCTAGTTATTTCTTTTAGGGGTAAATATATATTAAAACGCGTAAACGATTTGTATTATATATAGTTTATATACTAGTAGTCCTTTTTTTATTATCGAATTATTATAAGGGAAAGAAATAAATAAGAAAAAAAAAAGCATAAAAGAAAATAGTATATAGGAAAAATAAAAAAAAGAAATAATAGAGGAAATAAATAAATAAGTATATAAAAAAGAA
>LKCN02000011.1:1286461-1308271 GCA_001633055.2 Ophiocordyceps polyrhachis-furcata BCC 54312
TATCGAATTATTATAAGGGAAAGAAATAAATAAGAAAAAAAAAAGCATAAAAGAAAATAGTATATAGGAAAAATAAAAAAAAAGAAATAATAGAGGAAATAAATAAATAAGTATATAAAAAAGAAAATAGTAAAAGAAAAAGGGTAAAAAGAAAGGAATTAGTTTTTTATAAAGTAATAAGGTTATAGTGCGTACTTACTATATTTCTTGCTTTTTATATGCGTATATATAACTTACCCCGTAAAATAAATTTATTCCCTCTTTTCCTCTTATACTTTTTCTTTTCTTCTTTTTTCTATACTTTTAATAAAGTAGCAAAGTATTATTATTATTATTAAAAATAAGTATAACTAAACTCTAATAGAAATAGTAGTAATACTTTTCGAAATTATTATATAAGGCTAATAAAATATTCTAGAAATACTACTAAAGCTAGCTAAGAAGCGCAGGGGTAGGGGCAGGGGGAGGGGGTATAAGGGCAGGCAGGGGAGTAGAGAAAATAGGCCTTTAGGCGAAAATACCTTAATAAAAGAAATAATAGTTATTAGTAGTAATAATAATAATAATAGTAATATCCCTTTAGTTCCTCCTCCGCGTATATATTAAAGTAAGCAGAATTTTAGCTAATTTAATTGCGATTTTAAAATAATTTCGCGATATTTTATTAAGAGCATTAGGCTAATTTTATATAGGTATTCCGGCCTCCTTATTAAACAGTTTGCTATTAATACCTTAGGCCCTAAAACGTACGCTACTGCTAATAATACTAAGTTATTGCCTATTCCTAGCTATAACTATACTAAAAACTCTAATAATAATAATAAAGACTCCTAAAATACTAAGCAGGTTATATTAAAATCCCTAAACTCTAAGTTATAGTTATCTATATAAGGAGGTAATAAGGATAGTCCCTTATTACTAGTATATCTCCTATCTAGCTTAATAGCTGCTAATAACTAATACCTATTAGGAATAGGATTTAGCAATAGTTAAGAGTTGCTTCTACTACTTATTATAGGGATTAAAGTATAAGATTATAAGTATCCCTTTTCGATATCGAGATAATTCTTAGCTAATATTAGATATAAAGCTAGTACTAGAAGCAGGATACGCTATATAGGCTCTAGCGGCGTTTATCTAGATAAACTACCCTTTTAACGAGTTTTAGAAGGGTAAGCATACTAATTTAGCTTAGGCAGCTATATAAGCCTATTAGGAGTTTAGGACGAAAAAATAATCCTATAACGTAGCTTGCTAGCTAGGCTCCTAGGGGCAAAATTAGCAGGGAAATTTAGCAGGGAAGGTAAAAAAAATTTAATAAGCAAAGCTAGGCAAAAATAATTTTAAGCATAGCTAGGCATAAAAAAAATTTTAAATAGATTTAGCTAGGCAGATAATTTTTATTTGCTAGTTTATCTAGGCTAAATTAATAAAAGAGATTCTTGCTTCCTAAATATAACGAGTATAGTTAAATTATGCATCCGTATAAAAATATTTAGGATATAAAGATATAATCCTTTTAAAGTAGAAAGAAAATAAGTATAGTATAAAGGCAATATCTATCCAATTTTAGGTTAGTATTAAAATAAAGTATTCTAAAAGTCGTAAAGAGTAAAAAATAAAAGTAAAAGAGTAATCGAGAAGGTTTTCCTAGAAAAAGAAATAAATCCCTCTAGGTATCTCGATTATTATCCTAAACGTTCTAAGTATAAGTCGAGGTCCTTAAGAGATTAAAACTATAGGCTATAAGAGTCCGTTCTTTCCTAAGGGTCCTATTATTATTCGAGGTCGATTTAGTCTTCTAAGCAGCTATTATACTATCTAATACTATAAGAGATTAAAACTGCGAACTCTAGGAGTCTATTCCTTCCTAGGGTAAAGGTCGTTTCCTAGCTTAAGTCTAGGTATCTATTTCCTAGCTAATCTGCATTTTATTAAACGTAGGACTCGTATTAATAGCTAATAGTAATACTAATTAGTATAAGTAGGGTATTAATATATATTAGTATAATATAAGAAAGGACTCTACTTAAGTTAGCTTAGGTCCTTAATCTATTAATATCTGCTTATATCTATCTCTCCTCCTCTTCCTTTATAAGGGAAGAAGGCAGAGTTTATATATATATTTCCTTAATCCTAATCCTTTTCTCTAGCTTTATCTTCCTAATCTCCTTAAGATCCGCTTCTAATCTTAGACTAAGTTCGATCTAATTATGCTATAAGCACTGCCTAACTATAGCCCTATTGCATAATTAAATGCTTTATCTATGCGTACCTATCCCTAGTTATTTCCTTTAAGGGCAGACACGCGTTAAGACGCGTAGACGATTCGTATCGTGCATAGTTTACACACTATTATACTACTATATTCCCCGCCTCGCGACTTACTAGGGCATAGGGTCTTTCTTTGCTCTATTTGCTAAGGGGTTTTCCCCTTTTAAGGGGTTTTTCCTACTCGAGCTATATAGAGGTTCTAGATGCCTTTTATAGCCTCTAGCGTATAATTAATAATAATAATACCCTACTTATTATAATTAGTATTACTATTAGCTATTAATATAAGTTCTATGTTTAATAATATATAGATTAGCTAGACTAGGTTACCTGTTTTTAAGCCGAGAAAGCTAATAGACCTTTTAGATATAAACGGACTCCTAGAGTTCGTAGTTTTAACTATCTAGGAACTTATAGCTATATTAACTATTTAAAGGAGTAATATTAAGACTAAGGAGGAACGGACTCCTATAGCCTATAGTTTTAATCCCTTAGAGACCTATCTTAATACTAGATAAAAATACCTATAAAATCGATATAAATTCTTATTAATAATAACTAGAATATTAGCAGAAATTACTATAGAAAGTAATTGCTAATAACCCTAGAATAATAAGTTCGCTTAAAAGATTATATAGATTAATCTCTAGGATCTCCCCTAGAAAATAAAAAATACTTTAATTAAGCGAATTAAAAACTAGGAAAAACCTATTCCGAATTTATATAAAAATCCGACTAATATTAAACTTTAGATCTTATATTTTATAAAATTATCTAGGAGCTCTAGTACCTTTCTTCTTAAGGACTTCTAGAATGCTTTTAAGGGATATAACGAAAATATCTAGGAATTAGCGGATCCTAGAGTAATAAAGTTATTAAAAAGTTTCCTTAAAAGCAGAGGATTCTGCCTAGGACGTAAAAATATAAAAATAGGACCCTTTTTATAAGTAGGGCATTAATATATATTAGTATAATATAAAAGAGGACTTTGCTTAAGTTAGCTTAAGTCCTTAATCTATTAATATCTGCTTATATCTATATTTATTCTCTTTTATTCTTTTTTAAAGGAAAATAGCAGAGTTTATATATATAGTTCCCTAATCCTAATCCTCTTCTTCTGCTTTATTTTCCTAATCTCCTTGCGATCTGCTTCTAATCTTAGACTAAGTTCGATCCGATTATACTACGAGTACTGCCTAAATATAGCCCTATTGCATAATTAAATGCTTTATCTATGCGTACCTTTCCCTAGTTATTTCCTTTAAGGGCAGACACGCGTTAAAACGCGTAAACGATTTGTATTATATATAGTTATATTTATATACTTTCTTATATAGATCCTAAACTAGGAATAACTAGAGCAATAGCCGCTTATAATATACTAATAGGCGTAATTTAAAAAAAGCACTTAACTACTTTACTATGCTTTTTTATAAGGAATATAATAACCCTTAACTAGAAACTCCTTAAATTCGAATTTATTTTAATTACTAATTAAAAGGCAAACGCTACTAATTCGAAACCTTTTACTACTGCTTTAAAAATAATATTCTCCTATACTTTAACTAAACCCCTAAATAACCCTATTTATAGAACCTATAATAGATAAGGATATTCCTTAAGGACGAACCTAATATCTAATATTATATTAATTCTAAAACGCACTTATATAGGATATAACCCTTTTAGGAAGCAACTAGAATAATATATAAACTCTATAAGAAATTGCTTTAAGTTCGATCTAACTTTAGGAAAAGCCTAAAATAATCCTTTTTAAATTTTATATTAAGTTATCCCTAAAATCGACTCCTAACTTACCTATTAATAATAATATTATAACTAAATTTACTAAAGTCTAGGATAAAATAAAGAATTTTATAAGGAAACTATATAATTTGCTTAATAATATTATCTATTTATTTTTTAATATTTATTTTTTATTAAAGATTACTCTAAGATATTTTTATTTAATTTTTCCTTAAATTTAGACTAGTTATACGCAGAGATATTTTATAGATTATATTAAGTAGCATAATATATTTAAAACGCAGTATAACTAACTTAAGAATTATTTTAAATTAGATATTAATTATATATATTACTTTACTAACTAGATATTAACCTTATTTTAATCTATTTATAAGGCAAATTTAGAACTGCTTTTATATAATATTCTCTAGAAACTATTCGATAAACTAGAGTTATATTAATAAGTACTTAGTAAAAAGTATAAAGGAGATACTTTTTTACGCACTATAATTATTAATATATACTAAAGAGTACTAGAACTTAAGTTTATATTATTTTAACTAGTAAAAGATATCGAGAACTTATAAGCTAATTTATAATCTATATTAGAGATATTAATTACTAAGAATAAAGCTAAATAGATAATATAATAAAGTACGACTTACTATTTAGACTAAAAATACTAGAATAATGCATAAAATCGTTCTATAGATAATTTAATAGTAACCCGAGTTCGATCCGATTTTAGACTAAATAAGAATTAGACTTAGAAGTATTTTATATATAATAAAGTTAGTTGCTAGTTAACTAAATACTCGCTTAATAAATAAAGGCGGGTAAAAACCGTATATATAATATACTGCGAATTTATAAATAATAGTTCTAAGGATTTCGCTGCCTATATAACTATATTTAAAGGCCTTAAAATATATAATAAAGAATAGTATATAATTCATAATAATCCTAAAGATATTTTGCAATAATAGAAAGCTTTTTAGTTCTTATTAACGTTAGCATTTATGCACTTTCTAACTAGATATAATCTAAAATTAAACGTAATAGAACCTATACTAGCTTTATAATTTCTTCTTAAGGACTAGTATTCCTAATAGTCCTTTTAAGGAATTATAATTAATACTAGTACTATATAAATTTCGACTACTAGATAAAATTAGGTTAAAGCCCTCTAGAAAATAATACTATATCTTACTATTAATAAAGCGTTTGCTAGCACTAATTCTATTAAATTTAGCAAAAGATAAAGTATACTTATGCTTAGTAATATTACTATTTAAACCCTATTTAGAAATATTATTTTTTATATTCTTATATTGCTTACCCTTTTCTTTCTTTTTTTAGCTAATATAAATTGTTTAAAGATTTTCTTTTAGAATATAATAAATAAGCTTATAAGCAAGGATAAAGTACTGCTAGTTATTTGCAAATAAGGATACCCTTAGTTCTTCCTTTAACTAGAAAACGCTATAATTTTATTCCTAACTAAATCTAAAATTAGGACGATTTACTATCGATTTAGATATCTTATAGCATAGCAACTATACTAACTTCTATCTAGAGCTAGATATAAAATACTAATAACTATTCTTAAAGGTATTTTAAAATTCTGCTAATATTATTAGTTATATAGCAAAGCACCTAGCTAATTTAAGTTCACGCTTTATAATAATAAAAAATTTAATTTCGAAGTTATTATAGATATTATATACTTAAGTAGCAAACTAGTTCTTTATATTATTAACGCTATAATATTTTTTTAGGCTACTTAATTCCTATATTTAATATCTACTAAAGATATATAGGAATTATTAAAAACTATATAGATTAATATATACTTAGGGCCCCTAGATTCCCTTTAGTATAATATAAGAATAAATTTTTTATCTAAGGAATTCTAGGCTAAATTAAGCTAAATAGAAATTACCTGCTAATAAGTACCTATAGAAGCGTATTAGTCTATTAGCAAAGTTAAGAGATACTATGCCTTTTTTTAGCAGGCGTATAAGATCCTATATACTAAAATCGGATCGATAATAGGGCGAGATATAATCCTCTAGGTAGTAGTTAAAGCTATTAATAATACTACTAGCCCGGATAAACTAGTCTTAACTTTTCTTATTTTTAGCGCATATCTATAGATTAATTAGGATTTTCTACTATTAAAAACTACTCGAGAATAGGCTAAAGCCGTTTAGAAAGCAATAACGAGTCTTTAAGAACTTATAGTATCTCGATAACTAAAAGAGGCGCTATCTACTAGAAATAGCCTAGATATAATAATACTTTTTTAACTCCTATTGCAAAGCTAAGTTAAGATTTAAAGAGAAAAGAATAAATAGACTAGTCCTTTTACCCTTAAGGCTATTAATAGCTATAATATTATAATCTAGTCCTTAGCAGGTCTTTAGGTATTCCGATTAATATATATATAGCCTTATTTTTCGAATAATCCTTAAAAGAAGGCTATCTAGAAATAAGATAAAATCGACCTAAAATCTGCTTATAAATAGACTCGGTTCTTATAGCGTCTAGAAGTTTAACTGCTATAATTACTAAAGAATTTAACCTAATTTATATCTAAGAAAAAAATAGGATAACTTCGCGCTTTTTTTTTATTTTTATATAAAAGGCAAGATTATAACCCCTAGACCCCTATTTAAAGCATTAGACTAAAAGGAGATTATAAACCTTATAGGCTAAGGTGTTTTCTTTTTCGAATAGTTTAATCCCGCCTAGTATAAAGGAGTTTAGATTTTTTATACCCAACTTATCTGCAAAATTAAGGATAAGATAACTAACTGCCTATATAAAAAATCCAGACTAATTATTATAGAATATAATAATAATAGTAAGAAGGAGATCCTTACCTAGTCTCTTATAATCTAATAGGTTAGCTAATAGTTGCTTTTACCTCTAGCTCTAATATATATTGCTTAAGGGATATAATTATGCTTTCGCAATATTACTTAGATATATTTGTAATCCTAATTAATACTTAAATAAATAATTTTTATAAGCCTTCTAAAAGAATTCTAGGATAAGTACCCTTTTTAAATAATTATCCGTATTATTAAGCTATTATATAGTATTATAGAGTCTAGCGTTTATTAGTTCTAGACCTATTTTAAGTATTATATTTAACGACTTTATATATAACCCTCTATATTTAATAACTGCCTTCTCTATTTATATTCTAGCCGCTTTTATTTTAGTCTTATTAGGATATAAACTAATAATATAATTATTTTTAGTACTAATTCTTTCTATAATTAAGAAAAAGCTAAGCTAAATTCCGCTTAAATTCGCTTTAAACCCTATATAAAATTAACCCTAGGAAGTATTATAGACTTTAATAAATCCTAGCTATATCTCGAGTCGAATTTGCTAGTAATTTAATAAAAAGGCTAGGCTACTAAGATTAAGGTTATCGACTATTCCTAACCCGATTTCGCCTAATACTACCTTGAATAATAAGCAAGAAACGGCTATATTATATCCGTTTACTTACTAGAAGCCGTATTCGATCTATTTATTACTGCTTAGTAATACTAACCTATAGTAGAAAACTACTAGAGGTTAAATAAACGGCTATAATAGCAAAAAGATAACTAGTAATATAGATTAAAATATATTTCCTTTAATTTTTTAGCACTTAAATTATTTATTTTTATAAATAGATTACTTATAAATAATAATAACTTATCCTTATAAATTAAATATATAATTATCCTAGGCAATAGTAAATAGGATAATAGATAAGTTTGTAATAAAAGGAAACGTTATTTACTAGAGTTCTACTAAATGCAAGAGAATTACCTATAGTATTCTCGCCTTAGAAATATATAGTATATTATTAAGTTTTAATATTAATATCTTTCTAATAATAATACTAAATTAAATTATAGCTATGCTAGGATCGGCCTAAGTTCCTATTATATTATATATAGATTCGTTCTTGCTGTATAAGTATTTTATTAAGCTTAGGATAATAAAAGAGAAACGACTTATAATTTATATTATATCGATTAGAAAGTTATATAAGGGGCGGGAGATTAATAAGATTAGATAGATTATAGAAAAGGATAATCCTATAAATACTATAACTAAAGCAACCCTAAATAAGACGCTAGAATATCTTATTAATATAAATAAGGCTACTATTTTTCTAAAGGGATTTATAATAAAGAAGGAGATATACTAGTATAATATTAGATCGAATTTAAATAATAATCGATTTAATAAAAAAAGAACTGCTAGTATATATTTATACGAGTTAGAAACGCAACCTTAAATAGCGGAATAACTTATTTCTATATAAACCCTTTTCCTGCAATTAACTCTAAATTGTTATAGTTATAATATATATAAACCCCTTTCTATAAAATAGTTAATATTATCCTTATTATAGTATATATTACCCCTTTCTATATAAGTATTATGCCTTTTTAGATAGGAAATAAAAGTATAAGAAAGGCAGTATAAAAAAGGAAGTAGATTACCCCTAAACTTAGTATAATAAGCATATAATATTATAATAAGTTTATGCTAAGATTATAGTAATAAAAGTTTAAAGGAGAAAGGGGGCGGCTATATATTTAAATTATACGGAGTTTAGGATAATTATATATTACTTCTAGTTTAACCTAGAGATCTTTAAAATTGTGTATATATTCTATCTTCCTCTCTAATAGAGGAAGAAATATATAGAGAGATATAAGCATATAGTAATAGATTAAGGACCCGAGCTAACTTAAGCAGAGTCCTCTCTTATATTATACTAATATATATTAATGCCCTACTTATAGTAAGGGAGCGTTAAGGGAGAAGTAATAGTCGATAGCGTTTCTAGGGTAGTATTAGTATTAGGCCTATATAGCTGCTTATATAAGGTTAGTATATTTGCTTTTTTTATAACTTATTAAAAGGGTAATTAGTTTATATAAAAGCTACTAGCGCTTAGGCAGCCTAACTTGCTTTAAGTGCAAGCTTTATATTTAATATTAGCTAAGAATTATCTTAATATTAAAGGGGGATATTTATAAAGTCGTAATATAATCCCTAGAATAAGTAATAGAAGTATCTCTTTACTATAGCTAAATCTTGCTCCTAGTAAGTATTAACTATTAATAGCTACTATATAAGCTAGGAAACGCATTAAAAGCAGGGCATAGTCCTAGTAGCCTTGCTATATAAATAACCCCGACTTAGGGCTTATAGATTATAACGCTAGGACTCCCTAGGGGTTATTAGCGTTTTTATTATTATTATTAGAGTTTTTAGTATTATAGTTATAGGGAAAAGATATTAATTTAGCGTAATAAAAAGCAGAGTGCGTCTTAGTACCCTAGGCATAAAGGGCAAACTACTTAATAAGGATATAGGAAAACTTATATAAAATTAGTCTAAAACTCTTATATAAACTATGCATAATACAAATCGTCTACGCGTTTTAATGCATATCTGCCCCTAAAGGAAATAACTAGGGATAGGTACGCATAGATAAAGCATTTAATTATGCAATAGGGCTATAGTTAGGCAATGCTTATAGCATAATTAGATTAAACTTAGTCCGAGATTAGAAGCAGATCGTAAGGAGATTAGGAAGATAAAGCAGGAGAAGAGGATTAGGATTAGGGAAATATATATATAAACTCTGCCTTCTTCCCTTATAAAAGAGAAGAGAGAGAGATATAAGCAGATATTAATAGATTAAGGACCTAAGCTAACTTAAGTAGAGTCCTTTTTTATATTATACTAATATATATTAATACCCTACTTATACTAATTAGTATTACTATTAGCTATTAATACGAGTCCTATATTTAATAAAATGCAGATTAGCTAGGAAATAGATACCTAGACCTAAGCTAGGAAATAACCTTTACCCTAGGAAGGAACGGACTCCTAGAGTTCGCGGTTTTAATCTCTTATAGTATTAGATAGTATAATAGCTGCTTAAAAGACTAAATTAACCTCGAATAACGATAGGACCCTTAGGAAGGAACGGACTCTTATAGCTTATAGTTTTAATCTCTTAAGAACCTTAACTTATACTTAGAATATTTAGGAAGACTAAATTAACCTCGAATAATGCTAAGATTTTTAGGAAGGAATAGACTCTTATAGCTTATAGTTTTAATCTCTTAAGGACCTTAACTTATACTTAGAATATTTAGGATAATAATTAAGATACCTAGAGGGATTTATTTCTTTTTCTAGGGAAACTTTTTTAATTATTTTTTTACTTTTGTTTTTTACTCTTTACGACTTTTAGAATACTTTATTTTAATACTAACCCGAAATTAGATAAATATCGCCTCTATACTATACTTATTTTCTTTTTATTTTAAAGGGATTACGTTTTTATATCTTAAATATTTTTATACGGATATATAATTAAACTATACTTATTACGTTTAGGAAGCAAAAATCTCTTTTATTAATTTAGCCCGGGCAAACTAGCAAATAAAAAATATCTACCTAGCTAAATCTATCTAAAAAATTTTTTATGCCTAGCTATACTTAAAATTTTTTTTTTTTACTAGCCTTGCTTATTTAATTTTTTTTGCCTTCTAACTAAATTTCCCTGCTAATTTTGCCCTTAGAAGCCTAGCTAGTAAGCTATATTATAGGATTATTTTTTCGTCCTAAACTCCTAATAGGCTTATATAGCTGCCCGAGCTAAATTAGTATGCTTACTTTTCTAAAACTCGTTAAAAAAGTAGTTTATCTAGATAAACGCTATTAGAGCTTATATAGCGCGTCCTGCTTCTAGTACTAGCTTTATATCTAATATTAGCTAAGAATCGTCTCGATATTAGAAAGGGATATTTATAATCTCGCACTTTAATCCCTATAATAAGCAGTAAAAGCAACTCTTAACTATAGCTAAATCCTATTCCTAATAGGCGTTAGTTATTAGCGGCTACTAAGCTAGATAAGAGATATACTAGTAATAGGGGACTATCCTTATTACCTCCTTATATAAATGCTTACGACTTAGGGTTTAAGGATTTTAATATAACTTGCCTAGCGTTTTAGGAGTCTTTATTATTATTATTAGAGTCTTTAGCATAGTTATAGCTAGGAAAAGGCGATAACTTAGTATTATTAATAGTAGTATGCGTTTTAGAGCCTAAGGTATTAATAGCAAGCTGCTTAATAAAGAGGCTAGGATACTTATATAAAATTAGCTTAATACTCTCTACTAAATATTGCGAAATTATTTTAAAATCGCAATTAAATTAGCTAAAATTCTGCTTACTTTAACGCATACGCAAAGGAGGAACTAGAAAGATATTGCTATTATTATTATTATTATTACTAATAACTATTATCTCTTTTATTAAGGTATCTTTGCTTAAAGGCCTACTTTCTCTACTCCCCTGCCTGCCCCTATGCCCCCTCCCCCTGCCCTTACTCTTACGCTTTTTAGCTAGCTTTAGTAGCATTTTTAGAATATTTTATTAGCCTTATATAATAATTTTAGAAAGTATTACTGCTATTTCTATTAGAGTTTAGTTATACTTATTTTTAATAATAATAATAATGCTTTACTGCTTTATTAAGAGTATAGAAAAAAGAAGAAAAGAAAAAGTATAAAAAGAAGAGAGGGAATAAATTTATTTCGTAGGGTAGGTTATATGCACGTATATAAAAAGCGAGAAATATAGTAAGTATGCACTATAACCCTACTACCCTATAAAAGACTAATTCCTTTCCCTTTACCTTTTTTCTTTTACTATTTTCTTCTTTATATACTTATTTATTTTTCTTCCTTTCTGTTTTTCCCTATATACTATTTTCTTTTATGCCTTTTTTCTTTTTATTTATTTCTTTCTTTTATAATAATTTAATAATAAAAAAAGGACTACTAGTATATAAACTATATATAATACGAATTATTTACGCGTCTTAACGCATATTTGCCCTTAAAGGAAATAACTAGGGATAGGTATATATAGATAAAGCATTTAATTATATAATAGGGCTATAGTTAGGCAGTGCTTATAATATAATCGGATTAAACTTAGTCTAAGATTAAAAGCAGATTATAAGGAGATTAGGAAGATAAAGCAGGAGAAGAGGATTAGGATTAGGGAAATATATATATAAACTCTGCCTTCTTCCCTTATAAAAAAGAAGAGAGAGAGATATAAGCAGATATTAATAAATTAAGGACCTAAGCTAACTTAAGCAGAGTCCTTTCTTATATTATACTAATCTATATTAATGCCCTACTTATAACTCTTTTCTAACTATTATAAAATCTTTTTTAAAATTACAACTACTCTAGATTAAAATCCTATATACTTTAATATATATGCAGAGTTAGTACTAGTAAAACCTTATTATTATTATCTTCCTCTTTATTACTATTTATAATTATAGTTTTATATATTATAGGTATTTTATTACTTGCTAGCCTTTCTCTACTACCCCTACTAGTCTTATAGCCCCTCCCCCTCCTTTTACCCTTATGCTTTTTAGTCGACTTTAGTAGTATTTTTAGAATATTTTATTAGCCTTATATAATAATTTTAGGAAAATACTATTACTATTTCTATTAGAGTTTATTTGCACTTACTAGTAGTAATAGTAGTATTGCTTTAATACTTTCTTAAAAGTATAGAAAAAAGAAGAAAAAAAGAAGTATAAAAAAAAAAGAGAAAACGAATTTGTTTCCTAGGGTATATTATATATATGCGTATAAAAAGCATAAAATACAATAAGTACGCACTATAACCCTATTTCTTTATAAAAGACCGATTCCTTTACTTTTTTTCTTTTACTATATTCTTTTTTATATACTCGTTTATTTATTTCCTATATAATTTCTTCTTTTCTATTTTTCCTATATACTAATTCTTTTTTTACTTTTTATAAGTAGGGCATTAATATATATTAGTATAATATAAAAGAGGACTCTGCTTAAGTTAGCTTAGGTCCTTAATCTATTAATATCTGCTTATATCTTTATCTCTCTTTCTTCCTTAAAGGAAAAAGCTAGACTTTATATATATAGTTCCCTAACCCTAATTCTCTTCTTTTGCTTTATTTTCCTAATCTCCTTATAATCTGCTTTTAATTTTAGGTTAAACTCGATTTAATTATACTATAAGTACTGCCTAAATATAGCCTTATTACGTAATTAAATGCTTTATCTATACGTACCTATCCTTAATTATTTCCTATAAGGGCAGGAATGCGTTAAGATATATAGATAATTTATATTATATATAGTTATATTTATATACTAATAGTCCTCTTTTTATTATCGAATTATTATAGGGGAAAGAAATAAAATAAGAAGAAAGATATAGAAGAAGAAACTATATATAGAAAAGATAGAAAAGAAGAAATTATATAGGAAATAAATAAATAAGCATATAAAAAAGAATATAGTAATAGAAAAAGAGTAAAGAAATTAGTCTTTTATAAAGTAATAGGGTTTTAGTGCGTACTTACTGTATTTTATGCTTTTAATATGCATATATATAACTTACCTTATAAAATAAATTCGTTTCCTCTCTTTTTTTTATACTTTTTCTTTTTTTCTTTTTCTATACTCTTAAAAAAGCGTAAAAAATAATATTACTAATATTANAGGGCATTAACATATATTAGTATAATACAAGAGAGGACTCTGCTTAAGTTAGCTCGGGTCCTTAATCTATTAATATCTGCTTATATCTATTTTTTCTTCTTCCTTTTATAGGGGAAGAAGGCAGAGTTTATATACACCTTTCCCTAATCCTAATCCTCTTCTCCTGCTTTATCTTCTTAATCTCCCTATAATCCGCTTCTAATCTTAGACTAAGTTTAATCCGATTATGCTACGAGCACTGCCTAAATATAGCCCTATTATATAATTAAATGCTTCGTCTATGCGTACCTATCCCTAGTTATTTCCTTTAGGGGCAGATATATATTAAGACGCGTAGACGATTCGTATCGTGCATAGTTTATATACTAGTAGTCCTCTTTTTATTATCGAATCGTTATAGGGGAAAGAAACAAATAAGAAGAGGAAAGGCATAAAAGAAATAGTATATAAAAAAATAAAAAGGAAGAAATTATATAGGAAATAAATAAGTATATAAAAAAGAAGATAGTAAAAGAAAGAGGGTAAAGGGAAAGGAATCGGTCTTTTATAGGGTAGTAGGGTTATAGTGCGTACTTACTGTATTTCTCGCTTTTTGTACGCGTGCACGTAACTTACCCCGCGAAATAAATTCGTTCCTTCTCTTCCTCTTATACTTCTTCTTTTTTTCTTCCTTTTATGCTCCTAATAATATTGCAAAGTATTATTATTACTAGTAAAAATAAGTATAACTAAACTCTAATAGAAATAGCAGTAATACTTTCTAAAATCGTTACGCAAGGCTAATAAAATATTTTAGAAATGCCTCTAAAGCTAGCGAAAAAACATAGGGAAGGGGGCAGGGGGAGGGGCTATAAGGCCGGGCAGGGGAGTAGGGAGGGTAGTAGGTCGGGCGAGGATACGTTAACTAGAGAGACGATAGCCGTAAGCAGCGATAATAACGATAATAGCGATATTGCTCTAGTTCCTCCTCTACGCACGCGGCAAAGTAAGCAGAATTTTAGCTAATTTACTCGCGATTTCGCGATATTTTTATAAGAGTATTAGACTAATTTTATATAGGTATCCTAGCCTCCTTGTTAAGCAGTTTGCTATTAATACCTCGGGCTCTAAGACGCACGCCGCCGCTAATAATACTAAGTCGTCGCCTTTTCCCGGACGCAACTACGCTAAAAACGCTAAGGATAACGATAAAGACGCCTAAGACGCTAAGGGGGTCGCGTTAAAACCTATAAACCCTAAGTTATAGGCATCCGCGTAGGGAGGTAATAAGGATAGTCCCCTATTACTAGTATATCTCCCGTCTAGCTTAGTAGCCGCCTATAACTAACGCCTATTAGGAGCAGGATTCGGCTATAGTTAAGAGTTGCTTCTGCTGCTTATTGCAGGGGTTAAGGTGCGAGATTATAAGTATCCCTTTCCGATATTAAGATAATTCTTAGCTAATATTAGATGCAAAGCTAGCACCTAAAGCTAGGCGCGCCGTATAGGCTCTAGCGGCGTTTATCTAGATAAACTACCCTCTCGACGAGTTTTAGAAGGGGGAGTATACTAATTTAGCTTGCGCGGCTATACAAGCCTGTTAGGAGTTTAGGACGAAAAAATAATCCTATAACGTAGTTTGCTAGCTAGGCTCCTAGGGGTAAAATTAGCATAGAAATTTAGCTAGGGGGGCAAAAAAAAAATTAAGCAAGTAAAGCTAGGCAAAAACAATTTTAAGCATAGCTAGGCGCAGCAAAAATTTTAGATAGATTCGGCTAGGCAGATATTTTTTATTTGCTAGTTTGCCCGGGCTAAATTAATAAAAGAGATTCTTGCTTTCTAAATATAATAAGTATAGTTTAATTATGCAATAATTAGGATATAAAAACGTAATCCCTTCGAAATAGGAAGAAAATAAGCATAGTATAGAGGCGATATCTATCCGATTTCGGGTCGGTATTAAAACGAAGTATTCTAAAAGTCGTAAAGAGTAAAAAATAAAAGTAAAAGAATAATCGAGAAGGTTTCCCTAGATAAAGAAATAAATCCCTCTAGGTGTCTTGATTATTATCCTAAACGTTCTAGGGATAAGTCGAGGTCCTTAAGAGATTAAAACCGCGGGCTATAAGAGTCCGTTCCTTCCTAAGGAGCTTATTATTTATTCGAGGTCGATTTAGTCGTCCTAAACGTTCTAGGTATAATTCAGGGTCCTTAAGAGATTAAAACCGCGGGCTATAAGAGTCCGTTCCTTCCTAAGGGTCCTATTATTATTCGAGGTCGATTTAGTCTTCTAAGCAGCTATTATACCGTCTAGTACCGTAAGAGATTAAAACCGCGAACTCTAGGAGTCCGTTCCTTCCTAGGGTAAAGGTCGTTTCCTAGCTTAGGTCTAGGCATCTATTTCCTAGCTAATCTGCATTTTTATTAGACGTAGGACTCGTGTTAATAGCTAATAGTAATACTAATTAGTATAGGTAGGGCATTAATATATATTAGTATAATATAAGAGAGGACTCTGCTTAAGTTAGCTCGGGTCCTTAATCTATTAATATCTGCTTATATCTGTCTTTTCTTCTTCCTTTTGTAGGGGAAGAAGGCAGAGTTTATATACACCTTTCCCTAATCCTAATCCTCTTCTCCTGCTTTATCTTCCTAATCTCCCTGTAATCCGCTTCTAATCTCGGACTAAGTTCGATCCGATTATGCTATAAGCACTGCCTAAATACAGCCCTATTGCATAATTAAATGCTTCGTCTATACGTACCTATCCCTAGTTATTTCCTTTAGGGGCAGACACGCGTTAAGACGCGTAGACGATTCGTATCGTATATAGTTTACACAATTATACTAATCTATATTAATGCCCTACTTATAACTCTTTTCTAACTATTATAAAATCTTTTTTAAAATTACAACTACTCTAGATTAAAATCCTATATACTTTAATATATATGCAGAGTTAGTACTAGTAAAACCTTATTATTATTATCTTCCTCTTTATTACTATTTATAATTATAGTTTTATATATTATAGGTATTTTATTACTTGCTAGCCTTTCTCTACTACCCCCTACTAGTCTTATAGCCCCCTCCCCCCTCCTTTTACCCTTATGCTTTTTAGTCGACTTTAGTAGTATTTTTAGAATATTTTATTAGCCTTATATAATAATTTAGGAAAATACTATTACTATTTCTATTAGAGTTTATTTGCACTTACTAGTAGTAATAGTAGTATTGCTTTAATACTTTCTTAAAAGTATAAGAAAAAAGAAAGNCCCCTGCCCTTACTCTTACGCTTTTTAGCTAGCTTTAGTAGCATTTTTAGAATATTTTATTAGCCTTATATAATAATTTTAGAAAGTATTACTGCTATTTCTATTAGAGTTTAGTTATACTTATTTTTAATAATAATAATAATGCTTTGCTGCTTTATTAAGAGTATAGAAAAAAGAAGAAAAGAAAAAGTATAAAAAGAAGAGAGGGAATAAATTTATTTCGCAGGGTAGGTTATATGTACGTATATAAAAAGCGAGAAATATAGTAAGTATGCACTATAACCCTACTACCCTATAAAAGACTAATTCCTTTCCCTTTACCTTTTTTCTTTTACTATTTTCTTCTTTATATACTTATTTATTTTTCTTCCTTTCTGTTTTTCCCTATATACTATTTTCTTTTATGCCTTTTTTCTTTTTATTTATTTCTTTCTTTTATAATAATTTAATAATAAAAAAAGGACTACTAGTATATAAACTATATATAATACGAATTATTTACGCGTCTTAACGCATATCTGCCCTTAAAGGAAATAACTAGGGATAGGTATATATAGATAAAGCATTTAATTATGCAATAGGGCTATAGTTAGGCAGTGCTTATAATATAATCGGATTAAACTTAGTCTAAGATTAAAAGCAGATTGTAAGGAGATTAGGAAGATAAAGCAGGAGAAGAGGATTAGGATTAGGGAAATATATATATAAACTCTGCCTTCTTCCCTTATAAAAAAGAAGAGAGAGAGATATAAGCAGATATTAATAAATTAAGGACCTAAGCTAACTTAAGCAGAGTCCTTTCTTATATTATACTAATCTATATTAATGCCCTACTTATAACTCTTTTCTAACTATTATAAAATCTTTTTTAAAATTACAACTACTCTAGATTAAAATCCTATATACTTTAATATATATGCAGAGTTAGTACTAGTAAAACCTTATTATTATTATCTTCCTCTTTATTACTATTTATAATTATAGTTTTATATATTATAGGTATTTTATTACTTGCTAGCCTTTCTCTACTACCCCTATTAGTCTTATAGCCCCTCCCCCTCCTTTTACCCTTATGCTTTTTAGTCGACTTTAGTAGTATTTTTAGAATATTTTATTAGCCTTATATAATAATTTTAGGAAAATACTATTACTATTTCTATTAGAGTTTATTTGCACTTACTAGTAGTAATAGTAGTATTGCTTTAATACTTTCTTAAAAGTATAGAAAAAAGAAGAAAAAAAGAAGTATAAAAAAAAAGAGAAAACGAATTTGTTTCCTAGGGTATATTATATATATGCGTATAAAAAGCATAAAATACAATAAGTACGCACTATAACCCTATTTCTTTATAAAAGACCGATTCCTTTACTTTTTTTCTTTTACTATATTCTTTTTTATATACTCGTTTATTTATTTCCTATATAATTTCTTCTTTTCTATTTTTCCTATATACTAATTCTTTTTTTACTTTTTATAAGTAGGGCATTAATATATATTAGTATAATATAAAAGAGGACTCTGCTTAAGTTAGCTTAGGTCCTTAATCTATTAATATCTGCTTATATCTTTATCTCTCTTTCTTCCTTAAAGGAAAAAGCTAGACTTTATATATATAGTTCCCTAACCCTAATTCTCTTCTTTTGCTTTATTTTCCTAATCTCCTTATAATCTGCTTTTAATTTTAGGTTAAACTCGATTTAATTATACTATAAGTACTGCCTAAATATAGCCTTATTACGTAATTAAATGCTTTATCTATACGTACCTATCCTTAATTATTTCCTATAAGGGCAGGAATGCGTTAAGATATATAGATAATTTATATTATATATAGTTATATTTATATACTAATAGTCCTCTTTTTATTATCGAATTATTATAGGGGAAAGAAATAAAATAAGAAGAAAGATATAGAAGAAGAAACTATATATAGAAAAGATAGAAAAGAAGAAATTATATAGGAAATAAATAAATAAGCATATAAAAAAGAATATAGTAATAGAAAAAGAGTAAAGGAATTAGTCTTTTATAAAGTAATAGGGTTTTAGTGCGTACTTACTGTATTTTATGCTTTTAATATGCATATATATAACTTACCTTATAAAATAAATTCGTTTCCTCTCTTTTTTTTATACTTTTTCTTTTTTTCTTTTTCTATACTCTTAAAAAAGCGTAAAAAATAATATTACTAATATTACTAATAAGTATAACTAAACTCTAATAGAAATAGCAATTATTATTATTATTAATTATACGCTAGGGGCCGTAAAAGGCATCTAGAACCTCTATATATATCGAGTAGGAAAAACCCCCCTAGGGGGGAAAACCCCCTAGCAAACAGAGCAAAGGAAAGGCCTCGCGCCCCTAGGGGTCGCGAGGCGGGGAACGCGGTAGTATAGTAAGGTGCGGGGCAGCTGCCCGCTAGAGTAGTCTCGGAAAAACAAAGGAGATAAGGGGGGATAAGGAAGGGTAGTAATAACTTAGCGCGGAAGGTAGGGGAGGGGGAGGGGAGGGCGGTAAGGGCAGAGGGGGCGGCAGAATCGGAATAACGGTAAATCCGCTCTAGGGGGGGTATATAAACCTCTCCTTCCTCCCTCTCCCTCTCTCCTTCCTTCTTCCTTTATTATTATCTCGAGAGGTAAGGGTCCCTCGGCCGGGAGGAGGGGACCCGGCCGCGACCCTAGTGGCGGCGGGGACTCCGAGGCGAGGGCCTAGACGCCCCCCCAAGCGGGGTCGCGGTCGTGGGCATGGGGGTCGGGGTGGTCGCGGCGGGAGAGCGTCGGGAGGCAGGTAGAGTTGTCAGTGCTTTCAGAGTGGGGTTAGTAAATAAAAAGGCGGTCCGCCCCTAGGGGGCGGCAACACCCTTCGTATAGAAATAGCAATAGTATTTTCTTAAAATCGTTATATAAGACTAATAAAATATTCTAGAAATATTCTAGAAATACTACTAAAGATAATAAAAAAACATAGGGGTAAGGGGAAGGGGAGGGGCTATAAGGCTAGTAGGAGTAGTAGGGAAGGGCTAGCAGGTAATAAGATACTTATAATATGTAAAACTACGATTATAAGCAGTAATAAAAAAGAAGATAATAATAATAAAGTTTTACTAGTGCTTACTCTATATATATATTAAGGTATATAGGATTTTAATCTAATTTAGTTGCAATTTTAGAAAAAATATTATAATATTTAGAAAAGAGTTTTAAACTAATTTTATATAGCTCTTCTTGCTTTTTTATTAAGTAGTTTGCTATTAACCCCTTAGCTATTAAAACGCTCCCTGCGTTTTATAATACTAAGTTAATATCTTTTCCCTGCTATATTAACGCTTAAAATGCTAGTAATAATAATAAGAATACTAAGAACGCCTAGCAGCTCCTAGTATTATAATCTATAAACCTTAAGTTAGGGTTATCTATATAGCAAAGCAATTAAAATAGTACTATGCTTTTAATACGTATCCTAGCTAGTATAATAGCTACTAATAACTAATACCTACTAGGAATAGGATTTAGTAATAATAAAAAGTTGCTTTTATTACTCCTTTTAGGAATTATATTATAATATTATAAGTATCCTTTTTTAATATTAAGATAATTTTTAGCTAATATTAAATATAAAGCTAGTACTTAAAGCGGGTCGAGCTGCTTATACCCTAGTAGCGTTTATATAAACTAACTACTTTTTCGATAAGGGGCAAAAGAGCGAGTATACAAACTTAGCGCAAGTAGTAATATAAGCCTAATAAGAATTCGGAACTAAAAAATAATCCTATAATATATTAAGCAGGCTAGGGGGTAAAAACAAATTAGCAGGCAATAAGGGTAAAAATTTTAAATAAGTATAGCTAGGCAAAAAAAATTTAAGTATAGCTATGCGAAAAAAAATTAGATATATTAGGCTAGGCAGATAATTTTCTTTTGCTTTTTTATCTAGGCTAAAAAGAATTAATAAAAGACATTCTTATTTTCTTAATATAAAAAGTATAGTTTTTTTTTTCTTAAAAATAACTATATATTTGTATAAATATATTTAAGATATAAAATATAATCCCTTCGAAAAAAAAAGAAAATAAGTATAGTATAGAGGCAATATTTATCTAATTTTTAGTTAGTATTAAAATATAGTATTCTAAAAGTCATAAAAAGTAAAAAAGAAAATTAAAAAATAATTAATAAGGTTTTCCTAGAAAATAAAATAAATCCCTCTAGGTATTTTAATTATTATACTAAATATTCTAAGTATAAGTTAAAGTCCTTAAAAAATTAAAACTATAAACTTTAAGAGTCTATTCTTTCTTAAGGATCTTATTATTATTTAAAGTCGATTTAGTTTTCTAAGTAGCTATTATACTATTTAGTACTATAAAAGATTAAAACTGCGAACTCTAGGAGTCTATTCCTTTTTAGGGTAAAAGTCGTTTCCTAGCTTAAGTCTAGGCATTTATTTTATAGCTAATCTATATTTTTATTAAATATAAGACTTATATTAATAGCTAATAGTAATACTAATTAGTATAAGTAGGGTATTAATATATATTAATATAATATAAGAGAGGACTCTGCTTAATTTAGCTTAGGTCTTTAATTTATTAATATTTGCTTATATCTTTATTTTTTTTATTTCTTAAAAGAAAAAGCTAGACTTTATATATATAGTTTCCTATTCCTAATCCTTTTTTTCTGCTTTATTTTCCTAATCTTTTTATAATCTGTTTTTAATTTTAGGTTAAATTTAATCTAATTATACTATAAGTACTGCTTAAATATAGCCTTATTATATAATTAAATGCTTTATCTATATATACTTATCCCTATTTATTTCCTTTAAGGGCAGGAATGCGTTAAAATATATAAATAATTCGTATTATATATAGTTATATTTATATACTTTTCTTCTTTTTTATT
>LKCN02000011.1:1308325-1333305 GCA_001633055.2 Ophiocordyceps polyrhachis-furcata BCC 54312
TCTGTTTTTAATTTTAGGTTAAATTTAATCTAATTATACTATAAGTACTGCTTAAATATAGCCTTATTATATAATTAAATGCTTTATCTATATATACTTATCCCTATTTATTTCCTTTAAGGGCAGGAATGCGTTAAAATATATAAATAATTCGTATTATATATAGTTATATTTATATACTTTTCTTCTTTTTATTTTTTTCCCTTATAATAATTTAATAATAAAAAAGGACTGCTAGTATATAAATATAACTATATATAATACAAATTATCTATATATTTTAATATATTCCTACCCTTAAAAGGAATAACTAGGGATAAGTATATATAGATAAAGCATTTAATTATATAATAAGGCTATATTTAAGTAGTGCTTATAGTATAATTAAATAAAGTTTAATCTAAAATTAAAAGCGGATTATAAAAAGATTAAGAAAATAAAGCTAAAGAAAAGGATTAGGATTAGGGAACTATATATATAAACTCTAGCTTCTTTCCTAAAAAAGAAAAAGAGATAGAAATATAAGCAGATATTAATAGATTAAGGACCCGAGCTAACTTAAGCAGAGTCCTCTTTTATATTATACTAATATATATTAATGCCCTACTTATAGTGTATTTCTCTAGTAACCTTATATAAGGGAGTAACGAGTTCGAGGCGTAGCTGTCCTGCGACTTAAAGGAACTCGAGAACTGCTACTAATATAAAATATAATAATAATAATAATAATATAGTAGTTTTTATAGGAAATTCTGCGCGTATATAATGCTATGCCTAACTTTAATACGCATATTAAGGCCTTAAGCAAGGGGTAATATTACGCGCTTTTGCCTAACCTGCTTAATTTGCACGTGCTACTATATAATCCGATTAAAAGTAGCGGAACTTAATAGAAGCCCTGGCTATATTATTATAGGGGGTTATAATATATAACTTGCCCTAACCCGCGCCTATATAAAAAGCTACAGAGTCTGCTCTCTTTTGCCTGTTTTTTTCCCTTTTTTTATCTAAAAATATTTATTTCTAGTGCTTAATATATGTTTATTCGTTATGTTTTAGCTATAATAATACTACTATATTCCCCGTTTTATAACTTTCTAGAGCGCAAGGCCTTTCCTTTATTTTATAGCTAAGGGTTTTTTTCTATTTAGGATTTTTCCTACTTAACTTATTTAAAAGTTTTAAAAGCCTATTATAGCCCCTAGTATATAATTAAATAAATAAATAAATAAATTTCTTTTTATTACTTTTATTATTTATTAGGATATTTATAGTAAATGCCTTAAGCTTATTTTTTATAATAGTATATATAGAGTATAAATATAATAAAATAAATTAATTTTTAATAAATAAAAAATTAGAAAAAAATTACAATTAATTATAAATTAATTTTTAAAGGAAAAAAAACTAAGTAAATTTCCTAATTTTTAATAATAACTATTATAAGAATTTTATTTTACTATTTTTCTTTATATAAATATATATATATTTACTAAAGTCCTTACTTATATATATAAAGGTATATAAAATACTGCTCTTATTCTAAGATAATAAGGTAAGGAAAAAAGTAGGTTTATAGTCGGGTCAGGTCGGTCCTAATAGTCACTTGATATAGTACTCGGCCTAGAGTCGGCTCAAAGCCTTTACATAACACTCACCCTTGATAACGGCTGATATGAAAGAAATCCCGGTCGATTTCCTCCGATTTGCAGCGGTACTATCACCATATACCTACATATGGCTGCAAAGAAGGTCAGCACGGATTGTTCCGGGCAAGTAGACATGGTTGGGAATACCTTCCCTCCGTCGCCGGCGCCATCAACTCCGCAAAATGTTCGTCGGCGATATGCCCTGGCCACGGAACTGGTCCACACAGAAACAAAAGACCAGTATGGCGCTTCGAGTGTCCCGATCTATCAGTCCGCCACATTCAAGCAGACGTCATCGTACGGCGGCCAGCAAGAATACGACTATACAAGATCTGGGAATCCCACACGCTCACAACTAGAGAGACACCTTGCCAAGATCATGAATGCCCGCCGTGTTTTGGCAGTCAGTTCGGGCATGGGGGCTCTCGACGTCATTACTCGTCTTCTTCGGCCAGGAGACGAAGTCATCACTGGCGACGACCTGTATGGCGGCACCCATCGTCTGCTCACCTATATGGCATTGCATCAGGGTATCATTGTTCACCACGTCGATACCACGAGTACCGATTCCATCAAGCAGTTCCTTGGCATGAAGACAGCCATGGTTCTTCTCGAAACACCCACCAATCCGTTAATCAAGGTCGTGGACATCGCATCCGTCGCCCGTGTGACCCATGAATCTACACCCGGTGCCATCGTCGTGGTTGATAATACGATGCTTTCGCCCATGCTGTGCAACCCACTTGATCTTGGCGTTGATATTGTCTACGAGTCGGGGACAAAATATCTATCCGGCCATCATGATATCATGGCAGGGGTCATCGCCTGCAACGATACCGCACTAGCAGACAAACTTTTCTTTACCATTAATTCGACGGGCTGCGGACTATCCCCCAATGATGCATTTCTTCTCATGCGTGGCGTCAAAACACTTGCTATCCGGCTGGAGAAGCAACAAGCCAATGCGCAAGCCATCGCCGAGTTTTTGGAGGGCTGCGGTTTTCGCGTACGATATCCTGGCCTGAAGTCTCACCCGCAATATGATTTGCACTGGTCCCTCGCCCGGGGAGCTGGTGCCGTCTTGTCGTTTGAAACTGGCAATGCTTTGATCTCAGAGCGCATCGTAGAAGCTACTCGCCTGTGGGCAATCAGCGTGAGCTTCGGTTGCGTCAATAGTCTGATCAGTATGCCTTGTCAGATGAGCCACGCCAGCATAGACGCGCAGACAAGGAGGGAAAGACAGATGCCAGAGGACATCATTCGACTTTGCGTGGGGATTGAGGACCCCAATGACTTGATACAGGACCTCTCAAATGCTGTAAGCCGCTTCCGATTAATTCCTACCCTAATTGTCACACCAAAAAAAAAAAAATTCGCCGACGCGCTGAACGCTTCTGCAGCTTGTGCAATCCGGCGCTATAGGAATGAAGGACGTCGCCGCAAGCCTGGGAAATACACTACTGTGGAGTTTCAAGCCGTGAGAATGGTGACTACGTGGGACACATCAAGCGCATGGCAATCCCTAGCATTGAAAAATAGATGGTCTTACAAGCCACAATCCCAGGTCAATGGACGAGAGCACATCTCTCGCCTCATTGCTTGCAATATTGTCTGTTCCTATGCCCCAAACGAGTCAATCACGTCAGCCACTTCCTCCAAGAAAGACCTGGAGTTGTGTATTGATGTTCCGCCGAGTACCACGCGGATACCGGGGGTGCTTGCATTGATATCTGCCACCGTTCTGGCTTCCTCAAAAGTGGCACCTCCTACAATAAAAAGAATGATGTCTTGAGGTTTGTCCTTGGTAGCGCGGGTCGCTTCAATGAACGGATATTGCTGCTCTTTTAGACGTCCCTTGATAAGGTTCTGCAGTGTACTTTCCAGTAGCGGAACATGTTGTGTGTAAACGTTTTCCACCCCCTTGAGGCCTTTAAGTCGATTTGAAGCACCGGAAAATATACCTGCGGTTTCGAATAAATCTGAAAGACCACCCTGTGGTTGCGACGTTTGCACGGATAGGTGGTAAGCCAGTACTTTATTGGGCATTTCAGCCTGTCGCGCGCTCAAGCCCCCTGCGGCGACCAGTAAATCGATGAGCATGGCGAGAGAATTGGACGGATACTTGTGATAACGCAAAGCGTAGAGAGTCACGAGGCCAACTTTAGCGTCTGCTTGAACGTATGGAAGTTGGATTAATCTTTGGATGTTCTGGGGGAACTCAGTTACCACTCGAGTTCTGCAGACTCTTATTAGGGGTGGCTTGAAGTTAATTACCTTCAGGTCGGAATTGTGGTTGTCATTGCATGCCAGGCTCTGCTCAACCTCACTCACCTCCAATAGATTTTCGGCGGCCACTCGGCGGCTGAGCTCGGAAACCAACGTGACATGCTTACTGACGTTTCCGGATAACTTTCGAAATTCTGGATACTCTTCAATAAAACGTTTCATATCGGAAATAGATTCTATGTTTGCGTTGGTTTTCGTTTTCGACTGATATTGCTCCACGTACTCCTTGATAGACCCCCCAAGTTCGCCGAAATTGAGAAACATGTTCTTCTTAAAGAAGGGATCTTGCTCTTGTGATAAGACGATCTCCCGCAACTCAGGTGCAATGTCAGGTACCTGGCTTAGATTCACCCTGCCATTACATATCCCGATGAGGTGATGAACCATGCCTTGGTACGTCCATTGAGTGAGAAGTGGCGTCAAGGGGTCCTCTCGGCGATCAAGTATCACGAGTACTGGGGGCGTATCGACGTTTCTTAAGTCAAATAGCGCCTCTTCCTGGGCCATAATATAACATGTTTCTGACGCCAGCCTTTTTGCAAGACCACTGTTTCTCCAGTATCTGACAACAGGCTTCTTCTTCAAGGAGAGAAGGACAGCTATGAGGCCATCGGCGCACCTCTGGAGTGCGTCCGGATTCCAAGTGTCGGGACCGCCGGCCCGTAAGCGCCAATGAGGGAGGGTTACACCTAAGGAGAATAGATCGCAATTGATAACAGCATAATCGGCGAAATGCTCTTCAACAGACCTGACAACTTCATGGTTATCGGCCTCTGCGAGACGTTCCAGATACGACTTTTTGACAATGTTTGTAAAGTAGAGATTATATTGTCCATATTTGGGATCCCGAAGTTCATCAATGAGCATTTGAATGGATCCGGGAGACGGCCGAACAATGCAGAGACAGCAGAGGTGACGCATTTTGTCCCGCGACAAGTTATCGAGGCGGTCGACAAGATAAATCTCGTTGTTTAGCAGCGATGACTGTGTGACAGCTGTCGACACGATGCTAACGGTCTCCTGGTCTAGCAGGAGAGCTTTCATCTTCAATGAGGGATGGTCGTTCTCCGAGCGCCTGATAATTCTCCATATATACCCTGCCACTGCTTGGGATATATCCATTGCGATAGCGTGAGGGAGAGCTGAGACGTAAGTGAAAGTCCAAGACAGAGCCTTCTAGGCACTTCGGATTGAGAAGGACATGCATGCGCGCCACGTGTAGGTTTAGATAGCGGTTCTATAGATCAGTGATAACCTGAGCCAGAGAGTACTAACCCGCATATAATCGGCTTGACATAACACGCCACCGCCTACTAGCAGCAGCCGTCACTAAAATTACTTAGTTAAAATAGGGGAGAATAGCCTTATTTAGGCTAATCCTAAAAGGAGCTAAGTATAAGCTCCTTTATTAAAATTTTATTATTATTATTAAATTATATACTAGCTATGCCTATAAGCCTAGAAACTCACTATATATATTCTAAAAGGGGGAAAATTTAGAGAAACTTAGGATAAAACCTTACCTTTAAGCATTGCCTTAATATTAAGCTAGCTCCGCGCCGTACCTAGTACTCTATATATTAAATAAATTAGGGTATTTATTATAAATAAAGACCTTAAAAGAGCTACCCTTGCTTAGGAGATCTCCTCCGCCTTATATATAATAGCTTCCGCCTTTTTTACTAAAATTACTTATAACCTTTAATTTCCTCCTGCTTTTTTCTAAATAAAATACAGATAAGTTAAACCCTTATAAGCCTAGTATTAGCTACTTTATCCCTTTTTACCCTACTATAAATAGGACTAATCCTACTATACTTTTTAGCCCTTTTTATAGTGTATTATAAAAAAACTCCTTATTTTTAAGAAGACTTTATATAACCTCTTTAATAAAGGCTTTATTTAACCTAGTAGTTCCCTAGTAAGCGCCCATATCCTTTTTGCCTATAAAACTAGTAGCAGCTAATATGCGCTTGCGCGTATAGACGTCCAGGTAGATAAGAATAACGGGCTAGCTACTAGTCGTAAAGTACAGTTTAGCTGCTATAAATATTATAAGCATAAATAAGGGTCTTTTAAGAATAAATATCGTATAATTAAAAAAGACTATTTTTCTATCTAAGGAATATTTAGGGATATAAGTATCCTAAGTAAAAAATATTTATTTATAGAAATCTCCTAGCGCGTATACTAGTAGAGATTTTATAGGAGGTTTCTAGAGGGGATTTCCTAGAGATTTCTAGAGGGGATTTCCTAGAGATTTCCGGAGGGGATTTCCTAGTAATTTCTAGAGGGGATTTCCTAGAGATTTCCTAAAAGGATTTCCTAGTAATTTCCTAAGAGGATTTCCTAGTAATTTCCTAAGAGGATTTCCTAGTAATTTCCTAAGAGGATTTCCTAGAAATAAGATTAAATAATTATTAGAAAGAAAGAATAAGAGAATTATATAGGATTAGACTAAGTATAGCTTATCCTATATTAATCTCCCTAGGGCGAAAGAGAAGCTAATATCCCTATTAGTAAAAAGGGAAGGTTAAGTATAAATAATAAGGGCGGGTTATATTTATTAAGGACGTTAAGTTATACTTAAAGGCTTTTCTAAATTATAACTCTAATATACCTAACTCCGTAAATACTAAATTAAAAGGAAGAAAATATAAAATAGATAAGTTAAGTCGTTAGGTAAAAGGAAATAATATAAGAAATATTAGATTCTTATGCTAAAATAAAGATAATAGTAAAAAAAAAAAAAAAGAGAGAAAAGAAAATAAAAGCTAATTAAGTTTTATTATTAATTTTAACGAAATTAAGGGGCTTTAAGTTCGATTTATAATAGGGCATTAGGTTCGGAATGCCCTTAAAGCCGTATAGTTCTTTAGCGATATTAGTTAGCAGAGTCGTAATAAGGTAGAGGATATTATATAACGGAATACTACCCGGGTTCACGTCTATTATCGTTCCCTTAATTAAACTACTTGCGTAAAAGACTAGATAATTAATAGCGATAGCGGGAATAGTGTTAATAGTATCGTTAGCTAGAGGGTTAGACTAAACGTTAGCGCTAATATAGGGGTTCTAGCTAGTGCTGTTTAAAAACGTAAGCAGCTTCTAAGTAGTTTTAAGAGCGGCACGTTTATTAGTAAATGCATTAACTTTAGCTGTTTCTTTTCGTAAAGTATTTAGGCTAGAATAATCTTGCAAAACGTAAATTAAAGGGAGAAATATAATAACCTAGTCGGAATTAATGCCTAGCATTTTAGCTATATAGGAAAGGGATAGTTTTTTATTAATTTAAGAGAGAACTTCCCTAATTATCGTAGCCCTTAACGCGTTTAGCAATAGGAAGAGGGATTTATAGGCATATTATCGTTATTAGATAATAGTTTAGAGTCTTTAGAGTCGGAATTATAGTCGTCTAGGAGTCTTTCTCCGTTAGCGTTATCCACGAGCTTCTAATCGACCTAATATATATAGCCGTCTAACTGGCCGAAGGAAAGATTAAAACCTTCTAAACGCAAGGCTTATTTCTAAGAGGTAAAGAGGGTTTTATTAGCTTGCTTCTAACTATTAAACTTAGTATTAGAGGATTTAAATAATACCTAAAGCTCTAAAAGATTTCTAAATAGCTAGATAGCCTATTAGAAACCTTTAAACGTAACTTCTAGTAGGGAATAAATAAGCTTTTCGTAGAAATCCCTTTAGTAGTCCTTATCTTTTAATTTAAAAACGTTAGAGCAAGGTAGGATTATAGGGAAAGGACTTATAAATAAAAAGGATAGAAAGTTATAATATAGTATGCAAACGAAAAAAAGGGTATAGCAGAAAGCAAAGAAAAGGTCGGAGGGGGAAAATAAATAGAAGCGCGTAGTAGTAGAAGCGTAGAAAAGGGTAAGGAAGACTACGCGTATAATATAGTAGGTAACGAGATATTCGCAACGCGTTGCTAGGTAACGCGGTTTGTTTTTTTACCTAGCTCTTTAACCCTATATTTATAAAGATCTTTTTTTCTTTTTTATTATGTTTTCTCTAAATAGGATTAAAGCTTAGTTCTAGTTTTCTTAAACTCGTCGATTATATTAGATTGCTAGAAGTCTTTAAAGGTAACCTATTAATTATAACTACTAGGGTATCCTTTCTAACAGACTAAGTATTTGGTTCTTGCTATTCCCTTACTGCGCTTAATTTTACGAATATTAAGAATCCGATTAACTTTATAATTTTCTATATTAAGTTCTAGTCCTAGTTGTTTAGCAGGAGCTTTAACGGGTCGAAGTTAAATAATAGATACTATAGGATAAATATTAAGCGATTTATCGAGGTCGAGTTAATAGGCAAGGTATCTAATGCGTTTAATAATATAAAAGGGGCCGGTTTATTATTTAGCGAGCTTAGCAACGCGTCTATTAGCAACCTAATATCCTTTGCCGAGTTTAAGCTAGACCTAATTATTAGGTTTAAACTCGAGTTTACGATATTTCTTATTATAATAACGTTTTATAGCGGCTTAAGCGCAAGCAATAGAGATTATTGCCTTGTTTTTAAGAGCGTCCCTTGATTTCGGGGAGGCTTAGTCTCTAAAGTATCGAAGACTATTATCTATACGAAACCCGGTTAATAATTTACTAGGGGATGCTCTAATAGTTAAAGAAAAGGAATTATTAAGAGAGAATTAAAGGGAAGGTAAGGCATTAGTCTATCTTTTAGTTAGGAAATCGGCTGCGAAGAATCTTAAGGCAATTTTAATAGTCTGATTTTATCGTTTAGATAGTCTATTAGTCTATAGATAATAGGCCGTTAATATAAGGAGTTTAGTCCTAAAGGCTAACTAGAGTAATTTCCAGAATTCCGAAGTAAATTTAGGGTTTTAATCCGAAATAATTTAAGGAATATATTTATCGCCTTTAGAAGATCTAGTCTATTAAGGTTATCCTAGCAAGAGGAATATCGTTATATAGGTCTTATTTCCCCGTATTTTAAGACGGGAAATAATCCTTTAAATAGGTATTATTTACCTGCCTTATAGTATAAGTTAAAGGCAAGTATTTCTTTAGCACGAGCTGAGCTTTCTTATTCGAGGATCTTAAGAAGGTGATCCGAAAAGGCGGATCGAACGTTAGGCGTATAAATATAGGTATAGTAAAGTTTCCTTCCGAGCTAAATATCTATACTTATATAGCCGTTAATAGATACGTTTAGGTCCGACTTACTATCCTAATAGCTAGAGATTAGTAAGTAGGTAAACGTAATATAGAATTGCTACTAGTTAATATACGCTTGCGCGTATAGACGTCTAGGTAGATAAAAATAACGGGCTAGCTACTAGTCGTAAAGTATAGTTTAGCTGCTATAAATATTATAAGCATAAATAAGGGTCTTTTAAGAATAAATATCGTATAATTAAAAAAGACTATCTTTCTATCTAGGGAATATTTAGGGATATAAGTATCTTAAGTAAAGAATATTTATTTATAGAAATCTCTTAGCGCGTATACTAGCAGAGATTTTATAGGAGGTTTCTAGAGGGGATTTCCTAGAGATTTCTAGAGGGGATTTCTTAGAGATTTCTAGAGGGGATTTCCTAGAGATTTCTAGAGGGGATTTCTTAGAGATTTCTAGAGGGGATTTCCTAGTAATTTCTAGAGGGGATTTCCTAGAGATTTCCCGAGAGGATTTCCTAGTAATTTCCCGAGAGGATTTCCTAGTAATTTCCCGAGAGGATTTCCTAGTAATTTCCTAAGAGGATTTCCTAGAGATAAGATTAAATAATTATTAGAAAGGAAGAATAAGAGAATTGTATAGGATTGGACTGAGTATGGCTTGTCCCGTATTAGCAGCCTCTGTTTTTATACTAATTACTGCGCTTTTAATACTATTACTATATTAGATTACTACCCTATCCCTTTTTTTAGAAATACCCTTTATACTATAGTATATATAAAGTAGTTTACTAAGCTTAATATTATTTAAGCCTTTTATAAAGTCTATATTATAAAAAGAAAGGAGTAGAAAATAGCCTTTTAAACGCAGTATAGGCTTTTTAAATAAAAAGTTATATAAAGGAATTAACAAAGAGATAATACTAAGTCGAACTAAAAAGGAGTAATAAATAGAACTACTAAAAAGAGAGAGAGAAGAAGGGAGAGAAGCTCCCTGCTAGCTAGCTATATACCTTACAAGGTCGGCTATTAATAATAAGCCTATATTAATATAAGCCTATTATACCCTAGTCGAGCTAGAAAGCCTGCTAGTTATATACTTATAATCCCTTTATATAGATATAACTAGGTTAAATACCTAGTCCTTTATATACCCTTTATCCCTAGAGGAGATAAAAAGCATAAGCTAGTTAACGCTATATAGTTAACGCTATAATAGCTATATATTATGCTAGCGTAAAGCTATATATAAACTATAAAGGCTTGCTATAAGCGGCTAACTGCTAGCTAGTCCTTTTTAAAAAGGGAGAGTTTATAGAATATAGAGTTATATTGCCTATATTAAGGCAAGAAAGCAGCTACCTAAGCAGTAAATAGAAGGAATCTTATATAACTAGCGTATGCCTTAAAAGGGTTTTATTAAAGCAGGGCGGGCTTAAAGGCCCCTTTTGCTATAAATAACTAACTTAGCCCTAAGTATATACTATATTGCCTAGTTATAAGGGTTATTTTCCTAGCCTAGTATAATTAGTATTAGTATATACTGCCCTGCTTTATATTACGCGCTAATAATAAATTAACGCATATAAAATAGAGGCAGAGTATATATAACTAATTGCCTAGCTTATCCTAGACTATAACCCTTATAGCTAATCTATAAATCCTTTACGCCCTATTACCCTAGTTAAAAATCTCTGCCTTGCCCCTAGTCCTTTCTACTAGCTTAGGATCTAATATTAACCTAGCAATCTAAGATTTTGCATATAGCTAAGGGCAGTTATATTAAAAGTAACTAACTTAGTTATATTTATAGCAATACTTATACTAGGGTATGCTAGAAGCGCTAGATTTAATAGAACTAATATTTATTAGGTTAGCCTTAGTATAAAGCGGAAGATTAAATATTATTTAAGATATATCCCTAGAGTTAAATATATTATTAAAGCTCCTTAAGAGTAATGCAAAAGCTAGATATATTATAGGCTATATTATCTCTTAATTTAATCGCTTCTTAGGCTTAGTATAAAAACTAGAAGCTAATAGGATAATCTTAGTATAGTTAGACTAGTATTACTATCTAGCCTTAAAGAAAATATATTCCTATTATATAATATACGCGCTAAAGGACTCTAACGTCTCTTATAATAATATAACTAAAAAAAGACTTATATATTACTCTTTATATAATTTGCTAAGAGTTTTATTAATATATACTAGGAAGGATTTAGGCTAGTTAGCAAAATTATTAATATATAATATATATAAAAAGAAACTTTGCTAGAAAGTGCTAAGTCGCGAATAAATATAAAAGAACTAGGAGCGACTATCCTTAATTATAACTCTATTAATAGCAAACTTTGCCTAAAAAAAGGCTAGCTATATTAGAAGTCTAGAGCAAGATTCTAAAATATTAAGGGTAGGCAAAATTTAATAGTATTCTAAGCTTATACTTTCCGTATTATAGTTATAAATAGAAAGGAGTTCTATTTAATATAAAGGAATTAATAAAGAGATAATACTAAGTCGAACTAAAAAGGAGTAATAAATAGAACTACTAAGAAGAGAGAGAGAGAAAGGGAGAGAAGCTCCTTGCTAGCTAGCTATATACTTTATAAGGTCGGCTATTAGTAATAAGCCCGTATTAATATGAGCCTATTATACCCTAGTCGAGCTAGAGAGCCTGCTAGTTACGTACTTATAATCCCCCTATATAGACATAACTAGGTTAAAGACCTAGTCTTTTACAAGTTACTCCTTTTAGCCTTGATAAAGCTCTTATAAACTTTTAATATTATATTAACTAGATCCTTAGTAACCTTTTTAATAAATTTTATTTAGAAAATATTAATAATATTATTATTTATTTATCTAGCTTCTGCTAAGATTACTTTTATTATTATAGGTCTAGGGCCTAGACTTACTAGGGCTAGAGCCTAGTTAAGCCTATGTGTTTAGCATACTAGATTTATATAAGGGGCTGACTATAATTAGACTTAGCAAAAGCATAATCCAGTCTAAATTAGTAATAGCTATAAGAGCATAACAAGTTATGCGCCTATTGTGCTTAATTACGTGTTTTTTATTATAATAATTATTATTCTTAGTATTAAGACTCTCTTTAAGGTCTGCTTAGCTATAAGAGACGTTATATAGTAGTTATTATAGCTATTTTAAGTAAGTAGGATACCTAACCTAGTCTAAAGAGACTAAGACTATTTTTTAGCCTATATTAGTACTACTAAATAAGTCTTGCTAAGCAAGTATTTTGCTTATTTAAGCTATTAAAAAGCCTATTTAGGCTATTAAAAAGCCTATTTAGGCAATTAGAGAGAGCTTATTTAGGCTAAAAGAGTTATAATAGCCTTAATAAAGCAGTTAGACTTAAATTTAATTTTAATAGGGATTATAAAGCTAAAGGGCTAAGATAACTAGCTTAACTAGGAAATGCATATCTAAATAGCAATTAAGTAATTTCGCATTCTTTAATATATTAATTAGCTTAATAGTAGAAAGCCTCTAGATGGAGATATTATAGCTATAGAAAAAGTAGTAAGATAAAAAGGTCTATTATTAACGTTTTATTACATATTATTATAACAATACTATCCTCTATAGTATTTATAATAGCAGCTAGACTACGCTCTTTATATACCCTCCTAGCTATAGTTACCCTGCTTAATATAGAAAGGCGGAAAAAACAAAATCCGTATATTGCCTAGGCCTACTATAGCCTAAGGATTAAAATAAACTAAAATAAACGCATACCCTTTATAATATTATTAATATCGATATACTATAGTATATATAGAGTATTACCTTAAATTATATAGATAAGAAAACTTATTTATATTAAACTATAACTAGCATAAGAATAAGATAATATTATTAATGCCTAGTATAATGCCTACTAGGGCTATAAGAACTTATATTATTAAGGGAGACTCGGATAATAAAAATAATACTAGCCCTATTAAAGTATTATATTTTTATACCCTTTATATTAAGGACTTTTATAATAATAGCAAGGCGAGCTATAAGTATAGGCATAGAGCTGCCTATATAACGTACTATTAGTAGCAGAGATAGTGCTTATAGGAAAGGCACTTTTTTACTACTAATATACGTCTATCTATAAGAAACATTAGAAATAGGTCGAGCTATCTTAGTCTTAGCGCGTATATATAGCAGTAATACCTCTAGCTAATATATAGTTATAACTTAAGTATTCTAGGCTTATATAGAAAGGCTCTAAAATATACTCGCTATAGCCTATATTATACCCTAGCCTACTTAAAACGTATTTACCCCCCTAGCCTTGCCTAGTAATAATAATAATAATAATAGCAATATACTAGTCCTAGCTTTTACTATTATTATAATACTAGCCTACTTAACTACTTTTTAGCGTAAAATAAACCTAGCTATAGTAGTAATATATTAGTAGTAGTAATAGCAGGAGGGTTTAATTGCTTATAGGCTAAAAATAGTTTTGCTACTTATTAGGATGAGGCTTTTTACTACTAAGTAGATATTTAATAGGCAATCCTAAATAACTAGGAATAATAGTAGGCTAATATGTGCTAGGCTAATACTATATTACTCGCTTCGTTAGAAAAGCTTATAGCTATTTTATCTCTATTAGTATTAGCTAGGTTTAAGTTTATACTATCCTTTTTAGCTAACTCTTTTATATAGCTAACTCCTATCCCCTAATATATTACTACTAGTACTATGCATAGCTATACTTGCTATAGTTTGCTTAATATACTAACCTGCGTTAATTAGATAAGCAATCTAATCCTATAGGGTTAATAGGCATAGCTAGAAAAGGATAAAATAGAAAAAGTATAAAAAAAAGAAAAAAAGGAGAAAAAATAAAGTATAAGCAGTAAGTAGTAAAAAAAGGAGTAATAATAGTATAGGAGTATATAGCTAAATATACTAGGGTTTATTATATATATATATATTATTAAACTTAGCCTTAAATTATAATAATGCCTTATAGTCTTATATACTTTCTAGAGGCTCCTAAGTAAATATTATATCGCTATACTATTTAATAAAGATAAAGTAGTATAGAAGTAAATTTACTAAGTACTACCCCTAAGCATTTTTAGTAGTAAGCACTTTCTTAACCTCCTACTTATTAAAAAATAGGTTATTATTAGATAAATAGAAAGAAGGGTTTAGTTAGGAGTCTATATATAACTAGAAGGGCAATAAGTCTAATATAGCGTATTTAAGCAAATTAATATAAAAAGTAAGGTAAATACTTTATAGCGTATTAAGCATAATAGATAAAAAGGATAGGATAGTAATAATATAGTACTTAGAATAAAAATAGTTAAGCTTCTAAGAGAAATAATTAGAGTAAATATAGCGTATATTTAGCTAAATAAAATCGCTTACCTATAACTTCTTAACTAGCTAATATATAGTATTAGAAGAGTCCTGCTAATACTATTACGCTATAATACTAGCCTATACTAGGTCTATCCCCTTTTTAAAGTACTAGAAAAAAATAATAGTATGCTTTTTAGGTAAGGCAAAAGAAACTAGTAAAAACTATATAATCTTAATTAAAGAAATATTAAACCTATATAAGAGACGATTTAGGCTAAGCCTAGTAACTAATAATTTATAGTTATTAAACGCAAACTAGTAAGCAGGAAGATAATTAGGCTAATCTAACTAAAAAAAGGCTATTATATAGTAGAGGATAGCCTATACTTCTTAATTAGTATGCTTTATACTATTATCTATTTATAGGTAATAGGATATAGATAGGAACTACTAAATCCTAATAAAGCAGTAAAGGGCAGACTAGAAACTCCTAGTCTAATTTAAGCTATAATCTAAGATTAACTATATTTAACTATATAAGGAAGCTATAAAAGCGCTACTAAATAGAAATAAAATAATACGCATAAGCCTTAGCATTTATAAATATTATAGTCTTAAGCTAAATATACTTAAAAAGCTAGTTTATAATAACTATAAGGAAACGCAAAGAGTTAGGAGAGTTAGCTAGAAAGTTAGTTATAAAATTAATTAAGATTATAGACTAAAAATAGTTAGTAATTAGAAAAAGTTATAATAATAATATTTGCTATAGCGACGACGAAGCGTTCGCTATAATCTCTGCTTGCAACTGCAAGTCTTCTTATTTAGTTTTCTCTCTTCCCCCTCTTATTTAGCATAGTGCTATCTGCAGCGCCCCTAGATAGGGCCCCTAGCAATACTATCAGGGTCCTAATAGTAATTAACAGGGGTCCTAAGGGGACTACGCAGTTATAATAGCACTTGCATATAAGTACTAGTTAGTTTAATATTATTAATATACCTAATAAGGACCTATTTATAGAAACGCTGCGAATACTAACTAATCCTATTATAAAAAACGCTTTTAACTATCTTACTAGGGTAGTTATAAAGGATCTGGGCTTTGCCTGGATCTTGTTATACTACGCGAGGATAACTTATCCACGCATGCGGGCCGCGCGCATATAGCCCTACCTCCTTACTATATATTATATCTTTCCTTTCTTTTTTTTTATTTTTATTATTACTATTTAGGTTGCTATTCTGCAATAGCACTAGGCCAGACCCTTATAAATAATAAAGATTAATTCCTTTTTTGCTTTCTTTTTCTACTATAAAGGACCCTAATATGCACTTTTAATTATCTTAGTAGGTAGCTAAGCTCTAATAAATTATCTTATAGTAGCAGGATACTATACTATAGTTAGAGCAATAGGCAATAGTGCAGTCGAGCTACCCTAAGCGCAAGCCGCTACTACTTAGATTACTATTTAATAGGGATAAGATACTATTCCTAGCATAATGCTTGCTTATAGCGCATAAGCTTATTATTAACTAGGAATTTATTAGCACTGCTTACGATTAGTAGGTATTTTTATACTAATACCTTGCGCCCTCTATATAGGCTAAGGTAGCCCCTTTCTTTAAGCAAGGGGAAGAATATGCCTATAATATAGGGCACTTCCTTAACTACCTTAATAGCGTTTTTACAGACCCCTACTATTAGCAGATAGCTATAGTAGAGCTAGAGAAACTTATATAGCGCCCTACTAAGTTCTTTTTAGATTTTCTTATCCGCTTTAAGGCTAAGTTATCCCTATTAAATAGGGCTTTATAGAATAAAGTTATTAAAGTCTAACGCTTTTATTACTCCTTTTTATCTAAGTTATATTATTACTATATTAAGCGCAATATCCCCTATAATAACTACGCTAGGGCAGTATTGCGTATTAGGTCTATTGCTATTAATATTAAAGCCTTCTGCCTTAAGGCTTATTCTAACGCTAAGAGGGCTTTTCTAGCTAGCTAAACGCGTCTATGCCCTAATACCCTAATAATAAATATCTATAGCGCAGGCACTTCCCTTTAACCTACTGCCCGCCGCCTATAATAGTCTAATACCTATTGCTAAGCAATATAGGTTAGCTCGGATATAATTAAATAGCGCTATATCGATAGTATATGCCTTTACTATAATATCCCTAGGCACTTCCTAAAGTCTTGCAACCTCTATCTAGCGCATTGCCTATTTATATTGCGCATGCGTTTTATAGATATAGTAAACGTTTTTAATACTTTTCTAGGCTAGGCGGGAAATATACTACCCTTATAATAAGTCTCTTGCTAGGGGCAGGGAGTTATATTAAGGATATTAATAGTAGTTTAGCAATATAATTTAAGGAAATTAAAAGGGATATAAATACTATGCCTTTTTTTTTTCCTATGCTTATAAACTCTACTATTTTTATTAACGCGTAGGCAGATAGTAGTTATAACTGCTATATTGCTATAAGCGAATCGCTAGTTTAATATTACTAGCTTAAAAGAGTATATCTTCCTCGACTATATATAGTCCGGACGGCTATATCTATTAGTTAAGACTAGCATTATTATTTTAAGAAGACGTTATTAATTTAAGAGATTATGCGTTTTATTACTAATATTAATAAGTAGCTTACGCTTATTATTATATACCTAATCCCTAGGCTAATGCAAGAATTTATTTTTAGCACCCTATAGCTTATATATTATAACGTTTTAATCCGCGCTAGTAGGCAGGAGTTAATTATCTATTTTATAAACGACCTAGTTATTTAGGGCAGTATTGCCTGCTAGGTATCTTACCCTATAGTTGCTATTATAGGTTCGACTTTTATAAGCCTTATTTACTAAAAAACCTATTATTCTAAGGGTTTCTAGTTCCTTATAACTAGCCTGCGCGAGATTTCGTTAGCGCTCTATATTACCCTATCCCCTAAAGCGCCCCCTATACTTTCTCTCCTAACTAAGGTCTCTAACTTTGCTAACCTTTTTAGCAAAGAGAAGGCTAGCGCCCTATTACCTTACTATAATAGCTAGGATTACTATATTCGCCTACGCTATAACCTAGATAGCTCTTTGCCTGCTCTCCCTTAGGGCCTTTTATATAATATACTATAGGAATATCTCCTTAAGGTTTACTAGCAAATTACTAACCTAATAAATAAAGGGTAGATTTATGCAAGCTTATTATTAGCAATAGCCTTTATCCTTTTTACTAAGAAGCCTAGCAATAGCTAGCGTTTCTATATTAACTATTGCGCTTTAAATAAGGTTATAAAGCAGGACTGCTACCTACTTCCCTTAATTAAAGAAACGCTATATAGCCTTTTAAGCGCTTATTAGTTTACGAAGTTAGATATTCGCGCTGCTTTTTATAAGCTGCATATTATAGAGGGCAATAAACACCTAACTGCGTTTTGTACCTAGTTTAGGCTTTTTAAGTAGCTTATTTGCCCCTTTAGCCTTGCTAGGGCGCCCGCCTCTTTCTAGCAATATATTAATAACGCATTAGGGACTTCCCTTAGTAATTTTATTATAGCGTATCTTAATAATATTTTAATTTATTCTAAAGGGTTGCGTGCTAACTACTAGCGTAAAGTCCGGGCTATTATAGATAAGTTATAGGCTATAGGTTTATTTCTAAATATTAATAAATACGCTTTTGCAGTTAAAGAGGTTAAGTACCTAGGGTTTATTATACACGCTAGCTATAAAATACGTCCTAACTTAGATAAGGTAGCCGCGATATATAACTAGGAGGCGCCTTCCTATATTTAGGGTATCTATAGTTTCTTTAGCTTTGCGAACTTCTATTACGACTTTATCCCCTGCTTCTTATATATTATAGCCCCCCTTATTAATCTAACTCGTCGCAGTATGCCTTTTTAATAGATAGCTAAGTATTAAGCAGCCTTTAATTGCTTTAAGGCCGCTTTTATTACTTACCCTATCCTAGTATAGTAGGATCCTTCCTAGCTAATAGTTATTAAAACAGATTGCTCTAGTAAGGCTTTTAGGGGTTGCCTATTATAAATAGGGTAGGATAAAATCCTCTACCCTATTATATACTTTTCCTAGAAGCTATAGCCTATAGAAAGGAATTATACTATTTATAATAAAGAGCTTCTTGCTATTATTTCCTGCTTAAAAATATAATCGGCTAAGCTATATAGTATTGCTAAACCTTTTATAATCCTTATAAACTATAAGGCCCTTAAGCACTTTACTACTCCTAAGGAGATATTAGAATATTAGGCGCAGTAGGCTAAAACGTTATCTTTATTTAACTTTTACCTTTATTACTGCCCTAGCTTATAAGCTATACGTCCTAATGCTTTTTCCTAATACGATTAAGAGTGCTATAATACGCCCTCTTATTTTAGCTAAGTAATATAGCCTCTCTTAATTTATGCTTTTTAGATAGCTCTGCTATAAGTGCGTGTTCTTTATTAGAGGGCGCGCGCTTGCTACTAGCACGCGACCAGGGTTCCCTTTTTACCTCTATCGATAGTCTCCTTGCTAGACTATCCTTTTTCCCTATTAGTAGCTTTTATTCCCCCCCTTAATATTATTTATTCTCCTACCTTTTTCCCTAATACGTATTTGCAGGAGTTATAGCGCTCTGCTCTATAGTATAACCTATTATACGCTATCTGCCTTAATATATTATATTTAGTAGTATAGAAGTTTCCCTCTAAGGCCTATACTTATAAATAAGTAGCGGATTGCGCTATTTTTGCTGCTAGCTTCCTATAGTTCTGCGGCTATCTCTAGGTCCTTTATTAGGAACCCCTTACTATATCCTTAATCTAGCGCGTTTATAACTCGCTTTTTGCTAGCTACCCTAGGAAGAATATTATATTTAAGCTCCTCTAGTATAATTTTTACTAAAAGGGGATATTTACAGATATTACGCGCTTTATATAAAACTATTATTGCTATAAGGATTACCTTTGCTATTATTATTACTAGGGCCTTTTCTAGCCCTTTTCTATTACTAACTATTTCTAGTCTATAATCTTAATTAATTTTATAACTAATTTTCCTACTAATTCTCCTAACTCCCTGCGTTTTCTTATAGTTATTATAGACCGCTTCTCTAAGTATATCTAGCTTAAAGCTATAATATTTATAGATACTAAGGCTTATACGCGTTATTTTATTTCTACTTAGTAGCGCTTTTATAGCTTTTTTACGCAGCTTATTTTAGATTATAGCTCGAATTAGACTAAGAGCTTCTAGTCTGCCCTCTGCTATCTTATTAGGGTCTAGCAGCTCCTATCTATATCCTATTATTTATAGATAGATAGCAGTATAGAGTATACTAACTAAGAAGTATAGGCTATTCTCTACTATATAGTAGCCTTCTCTTAATTAGATTAGGCTACTTATCTCCCTGCTTACTAGCTTGCGTTAAATAACTATAAGTCGTTAGTTACTAGGCTTAGCTTAAATCGTCTCTTATATAAGTTTAATATTCCCTTAATTAAGATCGCATAGTCCTTGCTTATCTTATCTGCCTTGCCTAAGGGGTATGCTATTGCTTTTTTTTAATACCTTAAGGAAAGGATAGACTTAGTATAAGCTAGTATTATATAGGCGTAATAGCATTAGCAGGACTCTTCTAATACTATATATTAGCTAGCTAAAAAGTTCTAAGTTAGCGATTTTATTTAGCTAAATATATATTATATTTGCTCTAATTATCCCTCTAAGAAGCTTAACTATCTCTAGGCTAAGTATTATATTATTGCTATCCTATCCCTTTTAATAGTAATACTTAATATATTATAAGGCATTTATCCTACTTTTTATATTAACCTGCTTAAGCGCGCTATATTAGACTTATTACTTTCCTAGTTATATACGGACTCCTAGCTAGACCCTTTTTTCTATTTATCTAATAATAACCTATCCCTTAATAAGTAAGAGGTTAAGAAAATACTTGCTACTAAAAATACTTAAGGGTAGCGCTTAGCGAATTTACTCCTATACTGCTCTATCCTTATTAAGTAGTATAGCTATATAACGCTAACCTAAAAGCCTCTAGAAAATATATAGGACTATAAAGCATTATTATAATTTAAAGCTTAGTTTAGTAATATATATATATATATAATAGACCCTAGTATATTTAGTTATATACTCTTATACTATTGCCTTTCCTTTTTTTACTGCCTATTGCTTATATTTTATCCCTTTTTCCCCTTTTCCCTCCCTTTACGCCTTTTTTGCCTTATCCTCCTCTAGCTATACTAGCTAACCCTATAGGTTTAGATTACTTATCTAATAAGCGCGGGTTAGTATATTAAGTAAGCTATAGCGTTTATAGCTATATATAGTACTAGTAGTAGTAGTAATAGTATATTAAGGGGCAGGGGATAGCTATATTAGAGAATTAGTAGAAAAGAATAGGGTAAACCTTAATCTAGCTGCTATAAGCAGAGACGCAATAGCTATAAGCTTTTATAGGGCAGCGAGTATTATAGTATTAGCCTAGCATATATTAGCCCGCTATTACTCCTAGTTATCTAGGATTGCTTATTAAATATCCGCCTAGTAGTAAAAAGCCTCCTCCTAATATATAGCAAAGCTATTTAGCCTATAGGCGATTAAACCTTACTATTACTACTATTATTAGTATATTACTACTATAGCTAGGTTTATTCCGCGCTAGGGGGTAATTAGGTAGGCAAGCATTATAATAGTAGCAGAGGCTAGGACTAATGCATTGCTATTATTATTATTATTATTACTAGGCAAAGCTAGGGGGGCAAACGCGTCCTGCGTAAGCTAGGGCGCGAGGCAAGTTATAGTAAGTATATTCTATAGCCTTTCTATATAGGCCTAAAATACTAATATTAGGACTGCGCGTTAACTAGGAGTATTGCTACTACGAGTCTATACTAGGACTAAAATAGCCTAGCCTGCTTGCGATATCTTTTATAGATTATAAACTAGCTGCTATAGATATGCGTTAGTAGCGAAAAGGTGCCTTTTCTATAAGTATTATCTCTGCTGCTAATAGTATATTATGCAGGCGGCTCCCTAGCTGCGTATATATTCTGCTTTGCTATTATTATATAAGTCTCCTATATATAGAGTATAAAGGCAGGGGACTTTTTCTAGCCTAGCGTTATTTTTATTATCTAAGTCCCCTTCTATAATAAAAGCTCTTATTGCTTATAAGGGCATTGCTCTAAGGGTTATTAATATTATTCTTTTTTTTATAAAATATAGTTTATTATAAGTAAGCTTTCTAGTATATATAATTTATAACGCATTGCGTATATTATAATATATAGGTATAATAAATATTATAAAAGTGCGTGTTTATATTAGTTTATTTTATTCCTGGGTTATAATAGGCTAGGGCAATATGCGGATTTTATTTTTTCCGCCCTTTTATATTAAGTAGGGGTAACTATAGCTAGGAGGGTATATAAAGGATCCAGGCTTTGCCCGGATCTTATTATACTATGCGAGGATAATTTATCTATGCGTGCGGGCCGCGCGTATATAGCCCTACCTCCTTACTATATATTATATCTTTCCTTTCTTTTTCTTTATCTTTATTATTACTATTTAAGTCGCTATTCTATAGCAGCACTAGGCTAGACCCTTACAGTAGTCTTATACGAGAATTTTCAGGCTATATAGGCTATTATAAATATAGTATAGAAGAAGCTTTAGAAACGCGCCCTTGCTATAACTAAGATAGATATAACTTCCCTCCTTGCTACTATTACCTATATAATCTAGAAATCTATTAAATCGGCTATATAAAAGGCTCTATAACCCTAGGCGTCTAGGTCGAAACCGTCCTAGGCCGCTATACTCGCTACCCCTGCTACTATGCTAACCTTAGGACTACTTCTTATCTAACTAGTACTAGCTCGATAGGAATATAAAATGCTAATTTTAGTTTAGGGCGTTCTAGTTATTAAGGGGATACTTTCTTTTACTCCTATTAAAATCGTTAATAAGGCTAATTCCGCTATAAGCGACCCTACTATAGTCGTTACTAGGCGCCTGCTAAGCAGTAATATTATACTTACCTTTAACCCTAATAAGATATTATATGCCTGCCTAGAAGGATAGATTTAAGCAGCTTTTAGCAAGGAAGCTATACTTACTTATTACTTATATACTATAATCGCTAAAGGTATCTATATAAATACAACTATGCATAATACAAATCGTCTACGCGTTTTAATACGTATCTGCCCCTAAAGGAAATAACTAGGGATAGGTACGCATAGATAAAGCATTTAATTATATAATAGGGCTATATTTAGGCAGTACTTATAGTATAATCAGATCGAGTTCGACCTAAAATTAGAAGCAGATCGCAGGGAGATTAGGAAGATAAAGCAGAAAAAGAGGATTAGGATTAGGGAACTATATATATAAAGTCTAGCCTCTTCCCTTAAGGAAAAGAGAGAGATATAAATATAAGTATATAGTAATAAATTAAGAACCTAAGCTAACTTAAGCAGAGTCCTGTCTTATATTATACTAATATATATTATTGCCCTACTTATACTAATTAGTATTACTATTAGCTATTAATACGAGTCCTATATTTAATAAAATGCAGATTAGCTAGGAAATAAATGCCTAGACTTTAGCTAGGAAATAACCTTTACCCTAGGAAAGAATAGACTCCTAGAGTTTGTAGTTTTAATCTCTTATAATACTAAATAGCATAATAGCTGCTTAGAAGACTAAATTAACCTCGAATAATAATAAGATCCTTAGGAAAGAATAGACTCTTATAGCCTATAGTTTTAATTTCTTAAAGACCTTAAATTATACCTAGAACGTTTAGGATAATAATCGAGATACTTAGAGGGATTTATTTCTTTTTCTAAGGAAACCTTTTTAATTATTTTTTTATTTTTATCTTTACTCTTTACGACTTTTAGAATACTTTATTTTAATACCGACCTAAAATCAGATAGATATTGCCTTTATACTATATTTATTTTCTTTTTATTTTAAAGGGATTATATTTTTATATCCTAAATATTTTTATATAAATGCATAATTATTTTAAAATAAACTATACTCTTTATATTAGGAAAGCAAAAATCTCTTTTATTAATTCTTTTTAGCTTAAATAAACTAGCAAATAAAAATTATTTGCTTAGCCTAATCTATCTGAATTTTTTTTCGCCTGGCTATGCTTGAAATTTTTGCCTAGCTATACTTTTTTAATTTTTTTGCCCCTAGCTACCTGCTAATTCCTACCCCTAGCCGCTAAGCTACTTATTAGGATTATTTTTTCGTTCTAAACTCCTAATAGGCTTATATTATAGCCTAAGCTAAATTAGTATGCTCTCTTTTCTAGAACTCGTTAAAAGGGTAGTTTATCTAGATAAACGCTGCTAAAGCCCGTATAGCATATCTAGCTTCTAGTGCTATCTTTGTATTTAATATTAGCTAAAAATTATCTTAATATTAAAAAGGGATACTTATAATCTCGTACTTTAATCCCCGTAATAAGCAGTAGAAATAGCTCTTTACTATTGCTAAATCCTATTCCTAATAAGCGTTAGCTATAAGCGGCTACTAAGCTAGCTAGGAGATATACTAGTAATAGGGGACTATCCTAGTAGCTTTGCTATATAAACGACTATAACTTAGGGTTTATAGGTTTTAATAAAACCCCCTTAGCGTTTTTAGCATCCTTATTATTATTATTAGCGTTTTTAGTATAGTTATAGCTAGGAAAAGGCAATAACTTAGTATTATAGGCAGTAGTATACGTTTTAAGGCCTAGGGTATTAATAGCAAGCTGCTTAATATTAAGGCTAGGATACTTATATAAAATTAGTCTAATACTCTCTAATAAATATTGCAAAATTATTTTAAAATCGCAATTAAATTAGCTAAAATTCTGCTTACTTTAACGCATATATAGAAAAGAAACTAGAGCAATATTATTATTATTATTATTATTACTACTAATAACTATTATTTCTCTTATTAGGGTATTCTTGCTTAAAGGCCTACTTTCTCTACTGCCCCGCCTGCCCCTATATCCCCTCCCCCTGCCCCTACCCCTGCGTTTCTTTGCTTGCTTTAGTAGTATTTCTAGAATATTTTATTAGCCTTATATAACGATTTCGGGAAAATACTACTACTATTTTTATTTAAGTTATTTATATTTACTTTCGATAGTAATAATAATGCTTTGCTATTTTATTAAAAGCATAGAGGGAAGAAGAAAAGAAAAAGTATAAGAAGAAAAAAGGGAATAAATTTATTTCGCAGGGTAAGTTATATATACGCGTATAAAAAACGCGAAATATAGTAAGTACGCATTATAACCCTACTACTTTATAAAAGACTAATTCCTTTACCCTTTTTCTTTCTTCTTCTTTATATATTTATTTATTTCCTATATAATTTCTTCCTTTCTATCTTTCCTATATACTATTTTTTTATTACTTTTCTTCTTTTTATTTATTTCTTTCCCCTATAATAATTCAATAATAAAAGGAGGACTACTAGTATATAA
>LKCN02000011.1:1333366-1352624 GCA_001633055.2 Ophiocordyceps polyrhachis-furcata BCC 54312
TATTAGCCTTATATAACGATTTCGGGAAAATACTACTACTATTTTTATTTAAGTTATTTATATTTACTTTCGATAGTAATAATAATGCTTTGCTATTTTATTAAAAGCATAGAGGGAAGAAGAAAAGAAAAAGTATAAGAAGAAAAAAGGGAATAAATTTATTTCGCAGGGTAAGTTATATATACGCGTATAAAAAACGCGAAATATAGTAAGTACGCATTATAACCCTACTACTTTATAAAAGACTAATTCCTTTACCCTTTTTCTTTCTTCTTCTTTATATATTTATTTATTTCCTATATAATTTCTTCCTTTCTATCTTTCCTATATACTATTTTTTTATTACTTTTCTTCTTTTTATTTATTTCTTTCCCCTATAATAATTCAATAATAAAAGGAGGACTACTAGTATATAAATATAACTATATATAATACAAATCGTCTATGCGTTTTAATGCGTATCTGCCCCTAAAGGAAATAACTAGGGATAGGTATGTATAGATAAAGCATTTAATTATATAATAGGGCTATATTTAGGCAGTGCTTATAGTGTAATTAGATCGAGTTTAACCTAAGATTAGAAGCAGATTATAGGGAGATTAGGAAGATAAAGCAGAAGAAGAGGATTAGGATTAGGGAACTATATATATAAAGTCTAGCCTCTTCCCTTAAGGAAAAGAGAGAGATATAGATATAAGCATATAGTAATAGATTAAGGACCCGAGCTAACTTAAGCAGAGTCCTCTTTTATATTATACTAATATATATTAATGCCTTACTTATAGTATCTATACTATAGCCGCCTTTTAAGATAGAAATAGATTGCTTTAAGGTATTAAAAAGGTTAATAAAATCGATATTATTAGAGCTTAGGCAATTAAACCCTATAAGGGTCCCTAGGGGGTTATACTTTAAACCTACCTTATCCTTAGCATTAGTAGCATAGTCAAAAGGTTATACAAGCAGTGGATGAAGAGTTGACGAATCGGGAAGGTGATTACGTGATAGAGAAGAAGAAGAGGAATCACGTAATAGTCTGAAAGAGGCAATTGAAGAAGAATTAGAGGCAGGAGAGGTGTTTGTATTGAGAAGGTGAGAAAAGCTGATGCTGATAATTCTTCCAAGTAGGTGGGAAAACCCTCCTTCTTTTATAGACAATTTCTCAGGAATAAAGGTACTTTTCGAGATACTTCAAAGTCCCTACTTGTAGTACTCTGACGTACCTATACGTCACCACTTCCCCCTTATTTTTAGGTATTTTCCTTCTTTAGATATTTGACTTAGAAGATCGGTGATTTGGAGGAAGACTTGTACGTGTCAATCCGATCGATCTGATCGATCTGACCCTATGACACCCGCTATGACCGCTATGACGCGCCCGCTATGGCCCCTGTAGGTACGTACCCTACCCCGCTGTAAGCGCTGTGCTTAGGGGGGTGTGGGTACGGATCAGGCCGTATTTGTAGTATATGTTTCAAGTCTGATTATAAGCTTATTTCTTATCCGTTTAAGGTAAAAAGATATGCATATTAAAGCGTTTTAAAGGGACTATAAAATGGTATAGGTCTTGTCTTATAAAAGTACCTATTTTATTTTTTTATTAAGCCTTTTTATAGCTGTATTTTATATATACTCTTACACATAGCTAATACTAATTAACTCTATATAAATAGATTAATTATTAATACTAAGATTATTTACTATAAACCTTATAAGGATGCTATTTGCCTTAAATAATGCTATTAATATTTCTAGTTTAGTTATATAGCTAAATACTATAAAAATACCCTATATTATAGGCATTACGGGTCCTCCTTATATAAGGGAGGGAAAACTAATTGCCTTGCTTTTAAGGGTAAACGTTAATATTACTGCGTCCTATGCAAAGGAAACTATGCTTTATAGTCCTAAGATTATAAAGTATCCTGCTAGTACTAGGATAGGGCTAAATCTATATACCCTATGCGACCCCGCTGCTTCTAGGACTACTATTAAAACTAACTGCTAAACTAGAGCTAACTACTGCCTACTTCTTAATAACTGCCCGCTTCCTAGCCTATACTATCTACTAATAAGGATAGATTTACCTAGGTCTTGCTATAAAAGCAGGTCTATCGCGGCTCCCTAGGTAATACGGAAATCCCCTTTTTTAACCCTTTAATTAGATATATAATATAATCTAGAGGCAGCCTCTAGGGCTATTCCTATCCTATAGTAGGATAATAAGGCTATATATAGCGTATTACTGCCCTTATATCTACCCCCTCCTATACTTAGCTTATGCTAATATCTTAATTGCTATTTACTATTCCCTTCTTATAACTTAATAAAAATTAAAGCCCTTATATAGAATATATAAAAATCGAACTATTTTATTTACTTTGCCCTTTTCTCTAAATATAGTTATAATATAGTAGCTATTTAAAAAGCTTAAGACCTATAGCTAGCTACTACTCCCTAGCCTTGCCCCCTACTATTTTATATAGGGCAAGGGCAGAGCCCTCCTTTATATATATAAACGCTATAAACTTTATACTTAGATACCTATTCTTAGCTAGGATATAGTAAGAGCCTCTTTTGCTTATAGCCTTTATATCCTATTAGTTTACTCCCCTTCCCTTAGTATTATAATAGGCCCTTTTCTCTATCTCCTAGACTAGCTTAACCTAAATACCCCTTATATCCTTTTTAGTAATCTTAACGCCTATTATTTTTTATAGGATCTCTATAAATAATCCTTAATATAAGTCCTTAAGTTTTTTTAAATCGTAGGATAGCTGCGCTTTATACTTATTACTCCCTTATATAAGGTTACTAGAGAAATGCATAATTGCTAATCGAGTACTATTAACTTTATCTAAGTATTCCCTAGCTATTTCCTAACTTTCCTTAGCCCTAACCTCGATTTTAAGGGTTCTAATTATATACTATAATCCGCCTTTTTTAACCTTAATCCCCCCCTAGAAATAGCCTATACTAGGTATTAGAAATTATTTAATAGGGATATCCTCCTTGCTAAAGTACGCAATAGGCTCCTATTTTCCTAAGCGCTTATAGGTTTACTAGATTAAATTAACGCTACTCTAGACTAGCTATACTAGAAACTTAATACTATAGCAACTATTATAGTCCTATCTCTCCCCTAGTAATTTAGCCCTAGGTTATACCCTTAGTAGATATAAGAGGTTAGCAAGGCAATATATAATATAAAGCAAGCTTAGCAGTATAGTAGGCGAACCCTAGCTTATTTTAATAGCAGGCCTTAAGAGATAAAACTATTATTTAAAAAGCTATTATTTATAAAGCAAAGCGTAATAACTAGCGGGATTTCCTTAATAGCGTATTTAATAACCCTTAAACCCTATAGTCTATAACTAGGTAGGTGTAAAGGATCCGGGCTTTACCCGGATCTTATTATACTACGCGAGGATAACTTATCTATACGCGCGGGCCGCGCGCATATAGCCCTACCTCCCTACTATATATTATATCTTTCCTTTCTTTTTCTTTATCTTTATTATTACTATTTAGGTCGCTATTCTGCAGCAATACTAGGCTAGACCCTTATAAATAATAAAGATTAATTCCCTTTTTGCTTTCTTTTTCTACTATAAAGGACCCTAATATATACTTTTAATTATTTTAGCAAGTAGCCAAGCTCTAATAAATCGTCTTATAGTAGTAGGATACTATGCTATAGTTAGAGCAATAAGCAATAGTGCAGTTAAGCTGCCCTAAGCGCAAGCCGCTACTGCCTAGATTGCTATTTAATAAGGATAAAATACTATTCCTAGCATAGCGCTTGCTTATAGCGCATAAGCTTATTACCGACTAGGAATTTATTAGCACTGCCTATAATTAATAGGTGTTTTTATACTAATACCTCGCGCCCTTTATATAGGCTAAGGTAGCCTTTTTTTTTAAGTAAGGGAAAAAATATGCCTATAATATAGGGCACTTCCTCGACTACTTTAATAGCGTTTTTGCGGACCCCTACTATTAGCAGATAGCTATAGCAGAGCTAGAGAAACTTATATAGCGCCCTACTAAGTCCTTTTCGGATTTTCTTATCTGCTTTAAGGCTAAGTTATCCCTATTAAGTAGGGCCTTATAAAATAAAGTTATTAAGGTCTAATACTTTTATTGCTCCTTCTTATTTAAGTTACGTTATTGCTATATTAGGCGCAATATCCCCTATAATAACTACGCTAGGGCAGTATTATATATTAGGTCTATTGCTATTAATATTAAAGCCTTCTGCTTTAAGGCTTATTCTAATACTAAGGGGGCTTCTCTAGCTAGCTAGATGCGTTTATGCCCTAATACCCTAATAACGGATATTTATAGCATAGGCACTTCCCCTTAACCTGCTGCCTGCTGCTTATAATAGTCTAATACCCGCTGCTAAGCGATATAAGTTAGCTCGGATATAATTAAATAGCGCTGCGTTAATAGTATATGCTTTTGCTATAGTATTCCTAGGCACTTCCTAAAGTCCTATAACCTCTATCTAGCGTATTGCTTATTTATATTGCGTATGCGTTTTATAGATATAGTAGATATTTCTAATACTTCTCTAGGCTAGGCGGGAAATATACTGCCCTTATAATAAGTCTCTTGCTAGGGGCAGGGAGTTGTATTAAGGATATTAATAGTAGTTTAGCAATATAATTTAAGGAAATTAAGAGGGATATAGATACTATGCTTTTTTTTCCTATGCTTATAAACTCTACTATTTTTATTAATATATAGGCAGATAGTAGCTATAATTACTATATTGCTATAAGCGAATCGCTAGTTTAATATTACTAGCTTAAAAGAGTACGTTTTCCTTAACTATATATAGTCTAGATAGCTATATTTATTAGTTAAGACTAGTATTATTATTTTAAGGAGACGTTATTAATTTAGGAGATTATGCGTTTTATTGCTAATATTAATAAGTAGCTTACGCTTATTATTATATACCTAATCCCTAGGCTAATATAAGAATTTATTCTTAGCACCCTATAGCTTACGTATTATAATATTTTAATCTATGCTAGCAAGCAGGAGTTAATTATCTATTCCGTAAATAACCTAGTTATTTAAGGCAGCGCTGCCTGCTAAGTATCTTACCCTATAGTTACTATTATAAGTTCGACTTTTATAAGCCTTATTTGCTAAGAAACCTATTATTCTAAAGGTTTCTAGTTCCTTGCGACTAGCTTATACGAGATTTTATTAGCGCTCTATATTACCCTATCCCCTAAAGCGCCCCCTATACCTTCTCTCCTAACTAAAGTCTTTAACTTTGCTAACTTTTTTAGCAAGGAGAAGGCTAGCGCCCTGCTACTTTACTATAGCAGCTAGGATTACTATATTCGCCTGCGCTATAACCCGGATAGCTCCTTTCCTGCTCTCTCCTAGGGCCCTTTATATAATATACTGCGGGAATATCTCCTCGAGGTTTGCTAGCAAATTACTAACCTAATAAATAAGGGGTAGATTTATATAAGCTTATTATTAGCAGCCGCCCCTATCCTTTTTGCTAAAAAGCCTAGTAGTAGCTAGCGTTTTTATATCGACTATTACGCTTTAAATAAGGTTATAGAGCAAGACTGCTACCTGCTTCCCTTAATTAAAAAGACGCTATATAGCTTTTTAAGCGCTTATTAGTTTATAAAGTTAGATATTTGCGCTGCCTTTTATAAGCTGCGTATTATAGAGGCTAATAAATACCTAACTACGTTCTGCACCTAGTTTAGGCTTTTTAAGTAGCTTATTTGCCCCTTTAGCCTTGCTAGAGCGCCTGCCTTTTTCTAGCAATATATTAATAACGCGTTAAGGACTTCCCTAGGCGATTTTATTATAGCGTATCTTAATAATATTTTAATTTATTCTAAGGGGTTATATACTAACTACTAGTATAAGGTCTAGGCTATTATAGATAAGTTATAGGCTATAGGTTTATTTTTAGATATTAATAAATACGCTTTTATAGTTAAGGAGGTTAAGTACCTAGGGTTTATTATACATACTAGCCGTAAAATACGTCCTAACCTAGATAAAGTAGCCGCGATATATAACTAGGAGGCGCCTTCCTGTATTTAGGGTATCTATAGTTTCCTTAGCTTTGCAAACTTCTATTATAACTTTATTCCCTGCTTCTTATATATTATAGCCCCCCTTATTAATCTAACTTATTATAGCGTGCTTTTCTAGTAGATAGCTAAGTATTAGGCAGCTTTTAATTGCTTTAAGGCTGCTTTTATTACTTACCCTATCCTAGCATAGTAGGATCCTTCCTAGCTAATAGTTATTAAAATAGATTGCTCTAGTAAGGCCTTTAGTAGTTGCTTATTATAGATAAGGCAGGATAAAATCCTCTGCCTTATTATATACTTTTCCTAGAAGCTATAGCCTATAGAGAGGAATTATACTATCTATAATAAAAAGCTTTTTACTATTATTTCCTACTTAAAAGCATAGTTAGCTAAGCTATATAGTATTGCTAAACCTTTTATAATCCTTATAGACTATAAGGCCCTCGAGCACTTTACTACCCTTAAGGAAATATTAAAATATTAAGTATAGTAGGCTAAGACGTTATTTTTATTTAACTTTTACTTTTATTACTGCCCTAGCTTGCAAGCTATATATCCTAATGCTATTTCCTAACGCAATTAGGAGTACTATAATATGCCTTTTTATTTTAGCTAGGTAATATAGCCTCTTTTAATTTATGCTTTTCAGATAGCTTTACTATAAATACGCGTTCCTTATTAGAGGGCGCGCGCTTGCTACTAGCCTATAACTAGGGTTCCCTCTTTACCTCTATTAATAGTCTCCTTGCTAGACTATCCTTCCTCTCTTTTAGTAGCTTTTATTCCCCCCTTTAATATTATTTATTCCCTTACCCCTTTCCCTAATACGCATTTGCAAGAGTTATAGCGCTCTGCTCTATAGCATAACCTATTATATACTATCCGCCTTAATATATTGCGTTTAGCAGCGTAGAAGTTTCCCCTTAAGGCCTATACTTATAAATAGGTAGCGGATTGCGCTATTTCTACTACTAGCTTCTTGCAGTTTTGCAGCTATTTCTAGGTCCTTTATTAAAAACCCCTTACTATATCCTTAATCTAGCGCGTTTATAACTTGCTTCTTGCTAGCTACCCTAGGAAGAATATTATATTTAAGCTCCTCTAATGCGATTTTTACTAAAAGGGGATATCTATAGATATTACGCGTTTTATGCAAAACTATTATTACTATAGGGATTACCTTTACTATTATTATTACTAGGGCTTTTTCTAGCCCTTTCCTATTACTAACTATTTCTAGTCTATAATCTTAATTAATTTTATAACTAATTTTCCTACTAATTTTCCTAACTCCTTGCGTTTTCTTATAGTTATTATAGACTACTTTTCTAAATATATTTAGCTTAAGGCTATAATATTTATAAATGCTAAGGCTTATACGCATTATTTTATTTCTATTTAGTAGCGCTTTTATAGCTTCCCTATATAGCTTATCTTAAATCGCAGCTCGAATTAGACTAGGAGCTTCTAGTCTGCCCTCTGCTATCTTATTAAGGTCTAGCAGCTCCTATTTATATCCTATTACCTATAAACGGATAGCAATATAAAGCATGCTAACTAAAAAGTATAGGCTATTCTCTGCTATATAATAGCCTTCTCTTAGTTAGATTAGGCTATTTATCTCCTTGCTTACTAGCTTGCGTTAAATAACTATAAGTTATTAGTTATTAGGCTTAGCCTAAATCGTCTCTTATATAAGTTTAATATTCCTTTAATTAAGATTATATAGTCCCTGCCTATTTTATCTGCCTTGCCTAAGGGGCATGCTATTACTTTTCTTTAATACTTTAAAAAAGGGATAGACTTAGCGTAAGCTAGTATTATATAGGCGTAATAGTATTAGCAGGACTTTTCTAATACTATATATTAGCTAGCTAAAAAGTTCTAAATTAGTAATCTTATTTAGCTAGATATATATTATATTTGCTCTAATTATTTCTCTAGGAAGCTTAACTATTTTTAGGCTAAGTACTAGGTTATTACTATCCTATCCCCCTTAATAGTAATACTTAATATGCTATAAGGTATTTATCCTATTTTTTATATTAACTTGCTCGAGTATATTATATTAAACCTATTGCCCTCCTAGTTATATATAGACTCCTAGCTAGACCCTTCTCTCTATTTATCTAATAATAACCTATCCTTTAATAAGTAAGAGGTTAAGAAAGTACTTACTACTAAAAATACTTAGGAGTAGCGCTTAGCAAATTTACTCTTATACTACTCTATCCTTATTAAATAGCATAGCTATATAATACTAACCTAGGAGCCTTTAGAAAATATATAAGACTATAAAGCATTATTATAGTTTAAGGCTTAGTTTAGTAATATGCGTATATATAATAAACCCTAGTATATTTAGCTATATACTCCTATACTATTGCCTCTCCCTTTTTTACTGCCTATTACTTATATCTTATCCCTTTTTCCCCCCTTTCTTTTTTTTATACCTTTTCTGCTTTATCCTCCTCTAGCTATACTAGCTAACCCTGCAGGTTTAGATTGCTCGTCTAATAAGCATAGGTTAGTATATTAAATAAGCCGCGGTATATATAGCTATATATAGTGCTAGTAGTAGTAGTAATAGTGCGTTAGGGGGCAGGGGATAGCTATATTAGGGAATTAGTAGAAAAGGATAGGGTAAACCCTAACCTAGCTAATATAAGCAGAGACGTAATAGCTATAAGCCTTTATAAGGCAGCGAGTATTATAGTATTAGCCTAGTATATATTAGCCTACTACTGCTTTTAGTTATCTAGAATTGCTTATTAAATATCCGCCTTATAGTAAAAAGCCTCCTCTTAATATATAGCAAAGCTATTTAGCCTATAGGCAATTAAACCCTATTACTACTACTGCTATTAGTATATTGCTACTATAGCTAGGTTTATTTTGCGCTAAGAGGTAGTTAGGTAAGCAGGTATTATAATAGCAGTAAAGGCTAGGACTAACGCATTGCTATTATTATTATTATTATTACTAGGCAAGGCTAGGGGGGCGAACGCGTCCTAAATAGGCCAGGGCGCAAGGCGAGCCGCAGTAAGCATATTCTATAGCCTCTCTATATAGGCCTAAAATACTAGTATTAAAACTATATATTAACTAGGAGTATTGCTGCTATAAGTCTATGCTAGGACTAAAATAGCCTAGCCTGCCTATAATATCTCTTATAAATTACGAACTAGCTATTATAGACGTATATTAGTAGCAAAAAGGTGCCTTTCCTATAGGCACTATCTCTGCTACTAATAGCATATTATATAGGCGGCTCCCTAGCTATATATATATTCTGCTTTGCTATTATTATATAAGTCTCCTATATATAGGATATAGAGGCAGGGGACTTTTTCTAGCCTAGTATTATCTTTATTATCTAAGTCCCTTTTTATAATAAAAGCTCCTATTGCTTATAAGGGCATTGCTCTAGGGGTTATTAATATTATTTTTTTTATAAAGTATAGTTTATTATAAGTAAGCTTTCTAGTATATATAATTTATAACGCATTGCGTACGTTATAGTATATAGGTATAATAGATATTATAAGGGTATGCGTCTATATTAGTTTATTTTATTCCCGGGTTATAGTAGGCTGGGGCAATATGCGGATTTTATTTTTTCCGCCCTTCTATATTAAGTAGGGGTAACTATAGCCGGGAGGGTATATAAAGGATCCGGGCTTTGCCTAGATCTTGTTATACTACGCGAGGATAACTTATCCACGCGCGCAGGCTGCGCGCATATAGCCCTACCTCCCTACTATATATTATATCTTTCCTTTCTTTTTCTTTATCTTTATTATTACTATTTAGGTCGCTATTCTGCAGTAGCACTAGGCCAGACCCTTATAGTAGGCTTAATTATAAAGCTAGACCTTTTAAAAACTAACTTATATACCTGCCTTATAGTATAATACCTTAAGTAGCCTATAGTTATCCTATAAAGGAAAGACTAAGCTGCTTGCTAATAAGTTCTTCCCCTTAAACCTAGTAAACGCACTTTTTTTCTCCCTTAAAAACCCCTTTCTAGCTATTAGTATTACCCTTAAAGTTAGCGAATCTAAAATATACTCTGCCTTTTTTAGCATTGCCTCCTAGAAATTAGCTAGTCCTAATAGGATCCTAGTTAGCTTCCTTAAAAGGTATAGCCTACTATTAGTCTCCTTCTTTACCTTAGTTCTCTATAATTATATTATATATGGATACTTCCCTGCTTAATATAAGGAGTTAAATATTATAGTACTTTAGAAGGCAGGCAAGAGTCTAGAAGTCCTATAAACCCCTAGGGGTTATAAACTAATATTGCTCCTAAATATAGTTAGGAAAATCCTAGAGACTATTTTAGTATAAAAGCTATCCTATGCTTTTAAGACTGCCCTAGTTCTTTTTTTTAGGCAGATAAGCAATAAACCCTGCTAATTTACTAATAATATGCTTTTTATACTTACTAAAATAATACGCATAGCTTAGGCTTAATAGGGTTTTATATTACTCCTTATACTCGATATAACTAGCGCTTTTAATTATATATTATATAGCAAGCTTATTACTACTCTCGACTTTTTTAGATTCCCCTTCTAGCTTACTATGCTTATCTATAGCTACTTAACTAGCTATAGCTCTAGGCTTAAAGTTAATAGCCGCTTATCTAAACCCTTTGCTATTAAGAAAGGGGTCTTATAAGGGTCCTTAATATCCCTAATCCTATTTATCCTATATATTTCCTCTTTTTACTACTATCTTAAATAATAAATCAGAATTATCCCTATTAGGTTTATAGATAATACTAATATTATTAGCACTAGCTATATACTATAATAGGTTTAGGACTAGTTAGTCTAAGTATAGGAAGTCTACTAGGATTAGGCCTAGGAGTATAAGATATTATTTTAATCCCTTAAAAGCAAACTCTTTTACTTTATATACGCTTATATAGCTAATATATCCTCCTATACCTTTAATAGCTTTATAATAGTCCTTATATAGGAGGCTTATATGCTTAGTATCTAGATTTACTATAAGCTTAAGTAAAAGGCTTACTTATATTAACTTATATAGAAGCTCTAGAAATAGCAGCTTATACTAACTAACCTTGCTATTTCTATATAAGGTTTCTCCTTTATCTATGCTTATAAGATCTATATAAAGGTTATCTAATTAGCAATTGCTTATAGTATAGCTTACTTTGCTCCTATTATAATCCTATTTAGCCTGCCCTATAGTCCTATTTATAAGAAACTCTCTAAGGTTTAATCTAAATGCCTTAGGGTTATTACTAGAGCCTATAAAGCTACCCTTTTATATTATATAGAGTCTAAGGCCTTTATCCCTTTACTTAATCTATACTTTTCCTACTGCTCTGCCTATACTTTTAAGCTTCTTAAGGCTAATAGCATTACTACTAGTATCTAGGCTATATACGCCTAGATTTCCTAGTAGCTCTAGCCCTACTATAGGTATCCCCCTGCCCCTTATATTACACTCTAGTTACTAAAGGACTCTATAATATAATAGATAAGGTTACTCAACCCTAGCTTATAGTTATATTAGGACTTATAGGAGCGCTTTTAGGCTAAATAGCTCCTCTAATAAGATTTTTAAAAGGGCTGCTTTAAGTATTATAGCTAGTCTTATAAATAGGCAACTAATAAGTATCTCTAATTTAAACTACGCCTTACCCTTAACTTATATACTGCTTTTCCTAAATTCTTTAGCAGCGTCCTAGTATAGCTTTAATCTAGCAGGATTAAGTTAAACTATTTCTTCTATACTTACTAAGTCCCTAATATTCTCTCCTTATATTACTTATATAGCACTAGTAAGGATAAGACTGCTAAGCACTTATTTCTCTACTGCTTTTATATATACGCTTAGAGACTCCTACTATTTAATCTAGGCCTTTTAAAAGACTAGGCTAATTTTATCTATCTCTTTAGCTATAAGGCCTCTGCTAGTAAACTAGCTTTATAGTTTATATAACTATATTATCTATATTAGTATAATTTCGCTTTTATATTATATAGGATAAAAGGTATTACTGCCCCCTAAGGGCAGACTGCCTTTTTATTTACTAATACTACTCTAGAACTACTATTTACTATTACTTATCCCCTAATACTCCCTTACTATGCTTACTATAACATTTATACTTATATCTATAACCCTATTTAAGGAGATATCTAGGCTTTTGCCTTAGGGTCTTTATAACCTTTAGGGTTATAGCTAGGACCTTTTTTTTAGGCCCCTGCTCTCTTTTTATACCCTTTACTACTGCCCTTTTTTCTATTACTGCCTTTTCCCCTTCTGCTATTACTGCTTCTACTTTCTGCCTCTTAGCTAGTACTTTTACTATATTGCTATTATTATTACTATTATAGTTATAAAAAGCAACCCCTAGTTGCTTAGCTTTTATTGCCTTTTTTGCTTTTAGTAGTATTAGGGCAGCCTTAAGTATATAGATTATTAGCTCGCCTTTAATATTAGGATTTATAATAAAGGGCTAAATTAGTCTATTTATATCTAAAGGGAGGTCCTTTATCCCTTAGACTCTAGGGATATATATCTGCTTATTTAGGTTAATACTAAAAAAATTGCTAAGGATCCTACTAAAGCGCTAACTATTATATATATAATAAGTATTAATACTCTCTTAGTATGCTAATTATTTTTCTTAAATGCAAAAAATTATCTCTAAGTATTAATATATTTTACTTAGCTTTTTTAGGATTTCCTAGCTTATAGCTTTTATAAGGCCTTTAAGCACTTAGACTAGATTTATAATTATTATTATTATTATTAGCAAGTTCTTTATTATTATTATTAGTATAGGCAGGACTACTATAAGCATAGCTAAAGCTAGGGCAGGCATAGCTAGGACTAAGGAAAGTATAACTAAGGGGACTATAGCTTATACTATAAAACCCCTAGACTCCCTACTCTAGTACTAGTTCTATGCCTCCTATAACTCCTAACTAAGTTAACGCTATTATTACTATTAAATTAAACCTTTACTCTTCTAGCTTAGGACCCTAAAGTATACTTATTTTTACTATATTAATAGTTCCTCCTTTAATAATAAATTTAGTAGCTATTTATCCTTTCTTTATAATAGCAAAGTCTATAACCTATTACTATTAGCCTTTCTCCTTTTTTATATACTTTTTACTTTTAACTTACTATCTAGCACTTTTATTATAAGGTTATATAATAATAATAGCTAGCTAAGTAAGTACCTACTTTTAGTTAATTTTCGCTCCTACTATATAACCCCTAGGCATACTTACTAGTTTAATCCTAGTAAACCTAGCCTTTTTTAATAAGCCTATTAATATATACCTTATAAAGCACTGCTTATAGTTTATTAGGCTTAACTACTACTAGCGTTAATTATATAGGGATTATAGTAAAAAGCAGGGCTATTATTTTTACTAAATTAGATTTTATTATTATTATTATATTATTATTACTAGGTTATTTATAAGGTTATATATTAGTACGCTGCCTTATATAATTACCTTAGTTAACTTAATAGTAGGCTGATTTTTTAAGTTAAAAGGCCTTTACTTTATAAAATAATAAAAAAGGAAAAAGAAAGGAGAAAAAGAAAAAAAGGAAGGAGAGGTTTATATACCCCCCCTAGAGCAGATTTACTATTATTCCGATTTTACTGCCCTTTTGCCCTTACTACCTTTCCCTCCCCTTTCCCTATTTTCCGCGCTAAGTTATCCCTACCCTTTTTTTTTCTCCTCTTATCTCCTTTATTTCTAAGACTACTCTAGTAGGCAGCTGCCCTATACCCTATTATACTGCTATATTCCCTGCCTCGCGACCTACTAGGGCGCGGGGCCTTTCTTTGCTCTATTTGCTAAAGGGTTTTCCCTTTTTAGGGGGTTTTTCCTACTCGAGCTATATAGAGGTTTTAAATGCCTTTTATAGCCCTTAGTATATAATTAATAATAATAATTAGAAAAAGTTAAAGGAGGCCTTAGTAATAGTAATAGTAAAAGTAATCCCTATAGTAATAATAATTTTGCATAAAGTATATAATTTTTATAGATATCCCCTTCTAGTAGAAATTGCATTAAAGGAGCTTAAATATAATATTCTTTCTAGGGTAGCTAGTAAAAAGCAAGTTATAAATACGCTAAATTAAGGATATAGTAAGAAGTTCTTAATAAAGAACCTAGAAATAGCTATAAAATTGCAAGAAGCTAGTAGTAAAGATAGTATAATCTACTACTTATTTATAAGTATAGGCCTTAGAGGGAAACTTCCTTACTACTAAACGCAATATATTAAAGCAAATAATATATAATAGGTTATACTATAAAGCAAAATACTATAACTCCTATAAATACGCGTTAGGGAAAGGTGTAGGGGAATTAGTAATATCTAAGGGGGGAATAAAAGCTACTAATAAGAAGGGAGGATAGTCTAGTAAAGAGTCTATTATAAGAGGCAAAAAGGGAACCCTAGTCGCAGGCTAGCAAGGGACGCGCGCCTATAGTAGAGCTATCTAAAAAGCATAAATTAAGAAAGGCTATATAATCTAGCTAAAATAAAAGGGCGTATTATAGTACTCCTAATTGCATTAGGAAAAAACATTAGGCTATATAGCCTATAAGCTAGGGTAGTAATAAAGGTAAAAGTTAAATAAAAATAACGTTTTAGCCTACTATGCCTAATATTCTATCTCCTTAGGAATAGTAAAATACTTAAAGGCCTTATAGTCTATAAGGATTATAAAAGGCTTAGCAATACTATATAGCTTAGCTAACTAGGCTTTAAAGCAGGCAATAATAGCAAGGAGCTCTTTATTATAAATAGTATAATTTCTCTTTATAGGCTAGAGCTTTTAAGAAAAGTACATAATAAAGCAGAGGATCTTATCCTTCCCTATCTATAATAATAAGCAACTACTAAGTGCTTTATTAGAGCAATCCGTTTTAATAACTATTAGCTAATAAGGATCCTACTATATTAAAATGGGGTAAGTAATAAATACAGCCTTAAGGTAATTAAAAGCTACCTAGTACTCGGCTATTTATTAAAAAAGCATATTATAATAAGTTAGATTAATAAAAAGGGCTATAATATATAAAAAGCAAAGAATAAAGTCGTAATAAAAGTTAGTAAAGCTAAGAAAACTATAAATATCTCGAATATAGGAAGGCGCCTCCTAGTTATATATTACGGCTATCTTATTTAGGTTAGGACGTATTTTATAGCTAGTATGCATAATAAATCCTAGGTACTTAACTTTTTTAACTATAAAAGTATACTTATCAATATTTAAAAATAAACATATAGCTTATAACTTATCTATAATAGCCTAGACTTTACCCTAGTAGTTAGTACACAATCCCCTAGAATAAATTAAAATATTATTAAAATACGCTATAATAAAATAAAAAAAACTTTTTTAAATATAAAAGTATACTTATTAATTATAAGTAGGGCATTTACATATATTAGTATAATACAAGAAAGGACTCTGCTTAAGTTAGCTCGGGTCCTTAATCTATTACTATATGCTTATATCTCTATATATTCTCTCTTCCTTAAGGGAAGAGGCTAGACTTTATATATATAATTCCCTAATCCTAATCCTTTTCTTCTGCTTTATTTTCCTAATCTCCTTATAATCTGCTTCTAATTTTAGGTTAAACTCGATCTAATTATACTATAAGTACTGCCTAAATATAGCCTTATTGCATAATTAAATGCTTTATCTATGCATACCTATCCCTAGTTATTTTCTTTAAGGGCAGGAATGCATTAAAACGCGTAGATAATTTATATTATATATAGTTATATTTATATACTAGCAGTCCTCTTTTTATTATCGAATTATTGCAAAGGAAAGAAATAAACAAAAAGAAAAACATATAAAAAGAAACTATATATAGGGAAAATAAAGGCTGAAAAGAATTAATAAAAGAGATTTTTGCTTTTTTAATATAAAGAGTATACTTTATTCTAAAAATAATTAAATATTTATATAAATATATTTAGGATATAAAAATATAATCCCTTTAAAATAGAAAGAAAATAAGTATAGTATAAAGGCAATATCTATTTAATTTTAAGTTAGTATTAAAATAAAGTATTCTAAAAGTCGTAAAAAGTAAAAATAAAAATAAAAGAATAATTAAAAAGGTTTTCCTAAAAAAAGAAATAAATTCTTTTTCGCCTTATATAATTATATTAGTCGACCTAATAGCAGGCTGACCTCTTAAGTTAAAGGGCCCTTACCTTATAAAATAATAAAAAGAAAGAAGGAAAAAAAGAAAGAAAAGGAGGAAGGAGAGGTTTATATACCCCCCTTAGAGCGGATTTACTATTATTTCGATTCTACTGCCCTTTTTCCCTTACTGCCCTCCCCTTCCCCTCCCCTACCTTTCGCGCTAAGTTATCCCTACCCTTCCCTTATCTCTTTTTATCTCCTTTATTCCTAAGACTACCCTAGCAGGCAGCTGCCCTAAACCCTATTATACTACTGCGTTCCCTGCCTTGCGACTTATAAAGGCGTAAGGCCTTTCTTTTGCCCTATCTACTAGGGGGTTTTCCCCTTTTAAGGGGTTTTTCCTACTCGAGCTATATAAAGGTTCTAAATGCCTATTATAGCCCTTAGTATATAATTAATAAATAAATAAATATAAATAAATCCTTTTAAGTATTTTAATTATTATCCTAAACGTTTTAAGTATAAGTTAAGGTCTTTAAGAAATTAAAACTATAAACTCTAAAAGTCTATTCCTTCCTAAGGATCTTATTATTATTTAAGGTTATTATTATTATAATTATTAATTATACGCTAAGGGCTATAAAAGGCATTTAGAACCTTTGTATAGCTCGAGTAGGAAAAACCCCTTAAAAAGGGAAAACCCCCTAGTAAATTGTAAGAGTATATATAATAATACAGCTATAAAAAGCTTAATAAAAAAATATATATAAGTACTTCTATAAGACAAGACCTATACTATTTTATAGCCCTTTTAAAACGCTTTAAAATGCATATCTTGTTATCTTAAACGGATAAGAAATAAGCTTATAAAAAAGACTTAAAACATATACAGCTAAATTCGTACCTATACCCCCCCTTAAAGCATAAGCGCTTATAGCGGGGTAGGTACGTACCTACAGGGGCTATAGCGGGCACGTTATAGCAGTCATAGCGGGTCAGATCGATCGGATCGATCGGATTAATCAGATCGATCAGATTGGTCAGATTGCTACAAGTCTTCCTCCAAATCGCCGATCTTCTAAGTTAAATATCTTAAGAAAGAAAATACCTTAAAACAAAGGGAAAGTAGTAATACATAGGTACGTCAGAGTACTATAAGTAGAAACTTTAAAGTATCTCGAGAAGTACCTTTATTCCTAAGAAATTATCTATAAAATAAAAAGGGTTTTCCCACCTACTTAGAAGAATTATTAGCATTAGCTTTTCTTACCTTCTTAATACAAACACCTTTCCTGCCTCTAATTCTTCTTTAATTTCCTCTTTCAGACTATTACGTGATTCCTCTTCTTCTTCTCTATTACGTAATTACCTTCCCGATTCGTTAACTTTTCATCTACTGCTTGTATAACCTTTTAATAAATAGAGCAAAGAAAGGCCCTGCGCCTTAGTAAGTCGCAAGGCAAAAAACGCAATAGTATAGTAGGGTATAGGGCAGCTGCCTGCTAGAGTAGTCTTAGGAATAAAGGAGATAAAAAGAGATAAAAGAAAAGTAGGGATAACTTAGTATAAAAAGTAAAAAAGGAGAAAAAAAGGGTAGTAAGGGCAAAAGGGCGATAGAATTAGAATAATAGTAAATCCGCTCTAAAAGGGGTATATAAACCTCTCTTTCCTTTTTCTCCTTTTTTTTTCTTTTTTTATTATTTTATAAAGTAAAAGCCTTTTAACTTAAAAGATTAGCCTACTATTAAATCGATTAATATAATTATATAAGGCAGTATACTAATAAATAACCCTATAAGTAACTTAGTAATAATAATAATATAATAATAATAATTTTTAACTTAGTAAAAATAGTAGCTCTGCTTTTTACTATAATTCTTATATAACTAATACTAGTAGTAGTCGAGCCTAATATACTATAGGCAGGGTTCGAAAAAAATCTTATACTTATATAATCACTTATAAGTAATGCGATTTTTTGCGATTTAAATCACGGATTTTTGCTTAGTTAGATGATTTTTTATAATTTAAATCACTAGGGTAAAAAAATCACTTATAAGTGATTTTTTTAGTTAGAAAAAAAATTATAAGTAGATGATTTTTATGATTTTTTTTATAAAGTATATATATAGTATTTTTAATAAAAAGTAGAAATTTTAAAGATAAATTAAGGACTTTTAAGAGGAAGAATAATTAGTAGGGTTATATTAAAAAATAAGAAATAAATAATTGCTTTACTTTATTCTTTTATAATAATATTATCTTTTTTCTTAATTTATTATAAGTTATAACTAGACTTTAAAATAATTAATAATAGTAATACTATAAATATACTATAAATATACTAGTAATATTACTAGTAAAAAGGCTAGTAGTATTACTACTAAATAAATTAGGAAGAATACTAGTAAGAATACTAGAAAAAATAATAGTAAAACTAATAGTAAAAATAATAGTAAAAATAATAGTAAAAATACTACTAATATTACTACTAATATTACTACTAAATAAATTACTTAAAATATAATAAAAAATAGGGTAAAGATACTAGTAAAAATATAAGGAAAAATACTAATATAAATACTGCTAAAAATACTACTACTAATAATAATAAATACTAAAATATATACTAAAAAATATAAGAAACTAATCCTTACTAGTAAAAATACTAAAAAGAATCTAGGAAGAATACTACTAAAATACTAATAGAAAGTTTAAATAAATATTTATTAACTAGAAAAACTTAAAATAATTTTAAGTAAAAAAACTAGCTAATAAATATTAGTAAAAATAACTTATTCCTCCTCTTTACCTTCTTTATATTCCTCTTCTAGTAAAGTAAAGTCCTTTTTCCAACTCTTTAGCAGAATTAACTGCTTAATAGTATCCGAGTTTAGCTGGTTTCTTGACTTAGTAATTATATTAGCGCTTATAGAGAAAGCGCTTTTAATCGAAGCCGAAGTTGCTGCAATAGAAAGGTATCGTT
>LKCN02000011.1:1356756-1387317 GCA_001633055.2 Ophiocordyceps polyrhachis-furcata BCC 54312
AATAACTAAAAATAAACTAAAGCCTTACGTATAAAAAGAAAGCTTTTTTATTTATTATAAGGTTTTTTAAATATACTTTCTTTCCTTTTTTATATTTTAAAAACTTATTTTCTATATTAATTTTTATTCTTTCTATAGAAATATATAGTATACTTTATAAGTCGTTTTTAAAAATAAGTATATATTATTAGTTTTAAAAATTATATATATCTATTTTTAGAAAAATCTTAATGATTTTTTAATGATTTTTTTAAAAAATCACTTATAATGTGATTTTTTTTTAATGATTTAAATCATAGCCCTGAAAAAATCACTTATAAGTGATTTAAATCACGAAAAAAAAATCATTAAAAAATCACTCACAAATCACTCATAAGTGATTTTTTTCTAACCCTGACTATAGGTAATACCCTATAAGATATATATTAATAGGCTTATTAAAAAAGGCTAGGTTTACTAGGATTAAACTAGTAAATATGCCTAAGGGTTATATAATAAAAGCGAAAATTAACTAGAAGCAGGCACTTGCTTAGCTAGCTATTATTATTATATAACCTTATAATAAAAGTACTAAATAGTAAGTTAGGAGTAGGAGGCATATAGGGAGAGAGAAAGGCTAATAGCAATAAGTTATAGACTTTACTATTATAAAAAAAAGATAAGCAGCTATTAAATTTATTATTAAAAGAGGAATTACTAATATAGTAAAAGTAAGTATACTCTAGGAAACTAGGAGAGTAGAGGTTTAATCTAATAGTAATAGTAGTATTAACTTAGTTAGGAGTTATAAAAAGCGTAGAACTAGTACTAGAGTAGGGAGTCTAGGGGTTTTATAGTATAAGCTATAGTCCCCTTAGTCGCACTCCCCCTAGTCCTAGCTATGCCTGCCCTAGCTCTAGCTATACTTATAGTAGTCCTGCTTACGCTAATAATAGTAATAAAGAACTTACTAATAATAATAATAATAATTATAAATCTAGTTTAAGTACTTAAAAGCTTTATAAAGGCTATAAGCTAGGAGATCCTAAAAGAGCTAAGCAAAGTATACTAATATCTAGAAATAATTTTTTATATTTAGGAGAAATAATTAGTATACTAGGGGAGTATTAATACTTATTATATATATAATAGTTAGCGCTTTAGTAGGATTTTTAGTAATCTCCTTAGTATTAACCTAAATAAGCAAATATATATCCCTAGGGTCTAGGGGGTAAAGGACCTCCTTTTATATATAAATAGACTAATTTAGCCTTTTATTAAAAATCCTAATATCTAGGGTAAGCCGATAATTTATATACTTAAGGCTACCCTAATACTATTAAAGGTAAAGGAGGTAATAAAAGCTAAGTAACTAGGGGTTGCTTTTTATAACTATAGTAGTAATAATAATAGCAATATAGTAAAAGTACTAGCTAAAAGGCAAAGGGTAGAAGCAATAGTAGTAAAAGGGGAGAGGGCAGTAATAAAGGAGGGGGCAGTAGTAAGGGGCGCGAAAATAGAGCAGGGGCCTAGAAAAAAGGTCCTAGCTATAACCCTAGAGGTTATAAAAACTCTAAAGCAGGGGCCTAGATATCTCCCTAAATAAGGTTATAGATATAAGTATAAGGGTTATAGTAGGCATAATAGGGGAGTATTAAGGGATAAGTAATAGTTAATAGTAGTTCTAGGGTAGCGTTAGTAAATAAAAAAGCAGTCTATCCCTAGAGGGCAGTAATACCCTTTATCCTATATAATATAAAAGCGAGATTATACTAATATAGATAATATAGTTAAATAAACTATAGAGCTAGTTTATTAGTAAAGGCTTTATAGCTAAGGAGATAGATAAGATTAGCCTAGTCTTTTAGCAGGCCTAAGTTAGATAGTAGGAGTCTTTAGGCACGTATATAAAGGTAGCGGAGAAATAAGTACTTAGCAGTCTTATCCTTGCTAGTGCTATAAGGGCAGTATAGGGAGAGAATATTAAGGACTTAGTAAATATAGAGGAAATAGTTTAACTAAATCCTACTAGACTAAAGCTATACTAGAATACTGCTAAGGAATTTAGGAAAAGCAGTATATAAGTTAAAGGCAAAGCGCGGTTTAAATTAGGAATGCTTATTAGTTACCTATTTATAAGACTAGCTATAGTGCTTAAAGCAGCCCTTTTAAGAATCCTACTAAAAGAGCTATTTAGCCTAAAAGCGCTCCTATAAGTCCTAATATAACTATAAGCTAGGGTTAAGTAACCCTGCTTATTATATTATAGAGTCCCTTAGTAACTAGAGTATAATATAAAGGGCAGGGGGATAACTATAGCAGGGCTAGAGCTGCTAGGAAATCTAAGCATACGCGGCTTAGATACTAGTAGCAATACTATTAGCCTCGAGAAGCTAAAAAGTATAGGCAAAGCAGTAAGAAAAGTATAAATCGAGTAGAGGGATAAAGGCCTTAGACTCTATATAATATAAAGGGGTAGCCTTATAGGCTCTAGTAATAACCCTAAGGCATTTAGATTAGACTTTAGAGAGTTCCTTATAAATAGGACTATAGGATAGGACTATAATAAGAGTAAAGTAAGCTGCGCTATAAATAATTGCTAATTAAATAACCTTTAAATAGATCTTATAAGCATAGATAAAAAAAACCCTATATAGAAGTAGCAAGGTTAGTTAATATAAGCTGCTATTTCTAGAGCTTTTATATAAGTTAATATAGGTAAGCCTTCTACTTAAGCTTATAGTAAATCTAGATACTAAGCATATAAGCCTCCTATATAGGGATTATTATAGAGCTATTAAGGGTAAGAAAGGATATATTAGCTATATAAGCATATATAAAGTAAAAGAGTTTGCTTTTAAGGGGTTAAAATAATATCTTATACTCCTAGGCCTAATCCTAGTAGACCTCCTATACTTAGACTAACTAGTCCCGAGTTTATTATAGCGTATAGCTAGTGCTAATAATATTAGTATTATCTATAAACCTAATAAGGATAATTCTAATTTATTATTCGAGATAGTAGTAAAGGGAGGAGATATATAGGATAAATAGGATTAAGGATATTAAAGACCCTTATAGGACTTTTTTCTTAATAGTAAAGGGTTTAGATAAATAGCTATTAACCTTAAGCCTAAAGCTATAGCTAGTTAGATAGCTATAGATAAGCATAGTAAGCTAAAAAGGGAATCTAAAAAAGTCAAGAGTAGTAATAAGCTTGCTATATAATATATAGTTAAAAGCGCTAGTTATATTAAGCATAAAGAGCAATATAGAACCCTATTAGGCCTAAGCTATGCGTACTATTTTAGTAAGTATAAAAAGCATGCTATTAGTAGATTAGCAGGGTTTATTACCTATCTGCTTAAAAGAGAGAACTAAAGCAGTTTTAGAAACGCAGGATAGCTTTTATACTAAAATAGTCTTTAGGATTTTCCTAACTATATTTAGGAGCAATATTAGTCTATAACCCCTAGGGGTCTATAGGACTTTTAGACTCTTGCCTGCCTTTTAAAGCACTATAATATTTAAGTCTTTATATTAAGCAAGGAAGTATCTATATATAATATAACTATAGAAGACTAAGGTAAGGAAGAAGACTAATAGTAGGCCGTACTTTTTAAGGAAGCTAACTAGGATCCTATAAAGACTAGCTAATTTCTAGAAGATAATACTAAAAAAGGCAGAGTATACTTTAGATTTGCTAACTTTAGGGAAAATACTAATAGCTAGGAAGGAGTCCTTAAGGGAGAAAAGGGGTGCGTTTACTAGGTTTAGGGGGAAGAACTTATTAGCAAGCAGCTTAGTCTTTCCCTTATAGGATAACTATAGGCTACTTAAGGCATTATGCTATAAAGCAGGTATATAAGTCGGTTTTAAAAAGGTCTAGCTTTATAATTAAGCCTACTTAGTTATAGACTATAGGGTCTAGGGGTTACTAAATACGCTATTAAAGAAATCCCGCTAGTTATTGCGCTTTGCTTTATAAATAATAGCTTTTTAAATAATAGTTTTATCTCCTAAGGCCTGCTATTAAGATAGGCTAAGGTTTGCCTGCTATACTTGCTAAGCTTGCTTTATATTATATACTGCCTTACTAACCTCTTATATTTACTAAAGGCACGACTTAGGGCTTATTTGCTAAAGGAGAGATAGGACTATAATAATTGCTATAGTATTAAGTTCCTAGTATAGCTAGTCTAGAGTAGCGTTTATTTAATCTAGTAAACCTATAAGCGCGTAGGAAAGTAGGAGCCTATTATATACTTTAGCAAGGAGGATATCCTTATTAAATAATTTCTAACGCCTAGTATAGGCTATATCTAAAAAGGGGTTAAAGTTAAAGAAAGCGGATTATAGTATATAATTAAAACTCTTAAAGTCGAGGTTAGGGCTAAGGAAAGTCGGGAAATAGCAAGGGAATACCTAGATAAAGTTAATAGTACTTAAATAGCAACTATATATTTCTCTAGTAACCTTATATAAAGGAGTAATAAGTATAAAGCATAGCTATCCTATAACTTAAAGAAACTTAAGGACTTATAGCAAGGATTATTTATAGAGATCTTTTAAAGGATAATAGGCGTTAAGATTACTAAAGAGGATATAGGGGGTATCTAGGTTAAGCTAGTCCTAAAAATAGAGAAAAGGGCCTATTATAATACTAAAGGAAGAGGAGTAAACTAATAAGATATAAAGGCTATAAGCAAAAAAGGCTCCTACTATATCCTAGCTAAGAATAAGTATCTAAGTATAAAGCTTATAGTATTTATATATATAAAGGAGGGCTTTGCCCTTGCCCTATATAAAGTAGTAAAGGGCAAGGCTAGGGAGTAGCAGCCGGCTATAGGTATTAAGCTAAGCCTCCTAGATAGCTATTATATTATAACTATATTTAGAGAAAAAAGCAAGGTAAATAAGATAGTTCGACTTCTATATATTCTATATAAAGGCCTTAATTTTTATTAAATTGCAAAGAGGGAATAGTAAATAGCGATTAAGATATTAGTATAAGCTAGGTATAGGAGGGAGTAAATATAGGGGTAGTACTGCGCTATATGCAGCCTTATTGTCCTACTATAAGACGGGAATAGCCCTAGAGGCTGCTTCTAGATTATATTATATATCCGATTAAGGGGTTAAGGGGGGAGATTTCTATATTACCTAGGGAGCTATAATAGGCCCGCTTTTATAGCAAGACCTAGGTAAATCTATCCTTATTAGTAAATAGTATAGGCTAGGAAGCGGGCAGTTATTAAAAAGTAGGCAGTAGTTAGCTCTAGTTTAGCGGTTAGTCTTAATAGTAGTCCTAGAAGCAGTAGGGTCGCGTAGGGTATATAGATCTAGCCCTATCCTAGTACTAGCGGGATACTTTGCAATCTTAGGACTATAAAGCATAGTTTTTTTATATAGAATGCAGTAATATTAGCGTTTACTTTTAAAAGCAGGGCAGTTAGTTTCCCCTCCCTTATGCAAGAAGGACCCGTAGTGCCTATAACACGGGGTATGTTTATAGTATTTAGCTATTATAGGTAGGGCATTAACATATATTAGTATAATATAAGAGAGGACTCTGCTTAAGTTAGCTCAGGTCCTTAATCTATTACTATATGCTTATATTTCTATCTCTCCCCTTAAGGGAAGAGGCTAGACTTTATATATATAGTTCCCTAATCCTAATCCTCTTCTTCTGCTTTGTTTTCCTAATCTCCTTGCGATCCGCTTCTAATCTCGGGTTAAACTTAATCTAATTATACTATAAGTACTGCCTAAATACAGCCTTATTACGGAATTAAATGCTTTATTTATATATACCTATCCCTAGTCCTTTCCTTTAAGGGCAGAAATGCGTTAAGACGCGTAAATAATTCGTATTATATATTATATTTATATACCAGCAGTCCTCTTTTTATTATCGAATTATTATAGGGGAAAGAAATAAATAAGAAGAAAAGATAAAGAAAAAGAAACTATATATAGGAAAGATAGAAAGGAAGAAATTATATAGGAAATAAATAAACGAGTATATAAAAAAGAATATAGTAATAGAAAAAGAGTAAAGAAATCGGTCTTTCGTAGGGTAGTAGGATTATAGTGCGTACTTACTATGTTTTATGCTTTTTATATATATGCATATAACTTACCCCGTAAAATAAATTCGTTCCCTTTTTTCCTCTTATACTTCTTCCTTTCTTCTTTCTTCTATACTCTTAGGGGAGCGTAAAAAATTTTTTCCATTAACTTAAATAATAAGTATAACTAGACTCTAATAGAAATAGCAATAGTATTTTCCTAAAATCGTTATATAAGGCTAATAAAATATTCTAGAAAGATTCCAGAAATACTACTAAAGACTATAAAGAAACATAGGGGTAGGGGAAAAGGAGGGGGCTATAAGGCTAGTAAGGGTAGTAAGTTAGGGCTAGCAGGTAATAAAATACTTATAGGGCGCGAAACTATAATTATAAGCAGTAATAAAAAAGAAGATAATAATAACGAAGTTTTATTAGTGCTTACTCTATATACACACTAAAGTATATAGGATTTTAATCCAATTTAGTCGTAATTTTAGAAAAGATTTTATAATATTTAGAAAAGAGTTTTAGACTAATTTTATATAGCTCTCCCTGCTTTTTCGTTAAATAGTTTACTATTAATACCTTAGCTAGTAAGATATTCCCCGCCTTCTATAATACTAAGTTAATATCTTTTCCCTATTATATTAACGCCTAAAACGCTAGTAATAATAATAAGGATACTAAGGATTCTAAGCAGCTCCTAGCATTATAATCTGCAAACCCTAAGTTAGGGTTATTTATATAGCAAAGCTACTAGGTTATTGCTATGCTTTTAATATATATTATAGCTTATATAGTAGCCCCTATTAATTAATGCCTATTAGGAGCAGGATTTAGTAATAATAAAGAGTTGCTTTTACTACTCTTTCTAAGGATCTTATTATAACTTTATAAGTATCCCTTTCTAATATTCAGAAAATTCTTAGCTAATATTAGATATAAAGCTAGTACTTAAAACAGGTTAAGCTGCCTAGGCTTTAGCAGCCTTTATATAAACTAACTACCCTTTTAATAAGGGGCAAAATGGCGAGTATATAAACTTAACGCGCGTAGTAATATAAGCTTAGCAGGAATTTAGAACTAAAAAATAAATCCTATAATATGCTTAGCTAGCTAGGGTAGCTAGGGGGGGCAAAAAATTAGCAGGTAATCTAGGCAAAAATTTTAAGCAAGTATTGCTAGGCAAAAAATTTTAAGCATAGCTAGGCAAAAAAAAATTTTAAGTATAGCTAGGCAAAAAAAAAACAGATAGATTAAGCTAAGCAAATAATATTTATTTACTAATTTTTCTAGGCTAAAAAGAAATAAAAAAAAGATTCTTGCTTTCGTAATATAAAAAGTATAGTTTATTCTAAAAATAATTATATATTTATATAAATATATTAAGGATATAAAAATATAATCCTTTTAAAATAGAAAGAAAATAAGTATAATATAAAAGCAATATCTATCTAATTTCGGGTTAGTATTAAAATAAAGTATTCTAAAAATCGTAAAAAATAAAAATAAAAATAAAAGAATAATTAAAAGGGTTTCTCTAGAAAAAGAAATAAATCCCTTTAAGTATCTCGATTATTATCCTAAACGTTCTAGGTATAAGTTAAGGTCTTTAAGAGATTAAAACCGCAAACTCTAAGAGTCCGTTCCTTCCTAAGGATCTTATTATTATTCGAGGTTAATTTAGTCTTCCGAGTAGCTATTATACTATCTAGTACTATAAGATATTAAAACTACGAACTCTAAGAGTCCGTTCTTTTCTAGGGTAAAAGTTATTTCCTAGCTTAGATCTAGGTATTTATTTCCTAGCTAATTTGCATTTTATTAGATATAGGACTTATATTAATAGCTAATAGTAATACTCATTAGTATAAATAGGGTATTAATATATATTAGTATAATATAAAAGAGGACTCTGCTTAAGTTAGCTTAGGTCCTTAATCTATTGCTATATGCTTATATCTCTATCTCTCTTCTTAAGGGAAGAGGCTAGACTTTATATATATAGTTCCCTAATCCTAATCCTCTTCTTTTGCTTTATTTTCCTAATCTCCTTATAATCCGCTTCTAATCTTAGGTTAAACTCGATCCGATTATGCTATAAGCACTGCCTAAATATAGCCTTATTGCATAATTAAATGCTTTATCTATGCGTACTTATCCCTAGTCCTTGTTACGCGCCGCACAAATACTAACCCTTCAGGCCACGTAGCCACAAGACCAGTCACGAGGGCACTAACTATTTGATTATAGCCCTAACAGACCCTGGATTACGTGTAGCCGTGTATATAGTCTTTCTCAGTGCGCACAGCTTTATGCCCCCTTTTTCCTCTTTTCTCTTTATCTTAGAATCTTTGTTTATAGTACCTATAATACATTTACTTATTATTCCAAGGCCGTAATACTATTCTAAGATTAATATATCGCTAATAAGCGGTTTATAAATACGTATTAGCCTTACGTCCCGTACGAAGACGCAAAATACCCGTACAGCACGACCTAAGACTAAGACTACAACCTTCCATTGCTAAGACAGGCAGCCGAGACCCTAAAAGACTCCCGGACCTTTTAAACTATTTAATCAGGCTCCGAGGAACAAGACCTAAGACTTAGACCCGCTTCCTAATATATATCTAGAAGCTAAAACTAGACCTTTCCTCGACGCTCTGCAAGATTAGCCTCGAGAGAATTAGAACACGACCCCTAAGACTAAGATTACGATATTAAGGACGAAGACTATTTAATTATAGCTTTTTCCTTAATAACCCCGACTAACTAGGACCTATAGTCCTAGTTAGCGGCTCTCTAGCGGCAGATTGCCGACTTGCAGAGCTAACAAACCCCTAAGCCCGCCCGCCGCAGAGAAGCCTCGACAGCTTTTGCGGATCGATCTACCGCTTTTATCCCCTCTAGAAAGGCCGCATAGCCTATCTTCGCTGCTATCGGATAACTAAACCCGGCTTACTCTAACTCGGCTAAGACTCGCTGCAAGGATATTAGAACGTTCTCTAGAAAGAAAGGCGAGTTTAGCGCCTTTCTAACTAACTTAAAAGACAAGATAAGAACCGATAAGGCTACTTTTCGGGACGAGGAAGATAGGATAGGCTTTTTGTTTCGCTCCCTCGAGGGCAAGGCCCGCAAGACCCTCGAGACCTAGTACGATTCTATAGAACGACCCTTCTCCGGACTAGCCGAGATAATTTAGTATCTCGAGTCCGCCTATAGCAATCCGAATAAGTTCGCAGAGGCCGCCGATCGCCTCCGCTATTTAAACTTCTCGATCTCTAGCAAATAGGAGATCTAGGAATTTATTACGGAATTCGATAACTTAGCTACTAAGACCCGTATACTATTTAATTAAATAAAGTATACGCTTTAGGACTACCTTCCGACCGACCTAGACTCTAGCCTGTTAACTAAGACTAAGGACGATAGCCTCTCCTACGAAGACTTTTACGGCTACGTTAAGGACTCGGTCTACTATCGAAAGAGAGATGCCGTCTAACAGGAGACCTAGCGAGCAAGTAGTCGTACTCCCTGCCGTAAAGATAAGCTAGCAGGGGAAAACAAGAAGACCCTAATAATAATATCTAAGGAAAAAGGCAAGGCTCTCTCTAAGGATAAAAAAAAGGTCTACTAGGATAACGGCATATGCTTTATCTATAGAAAGAAGGGCTATATAGCTAAAGATTGCTCCGACCGAGCCCGGATCTCGGGCTTAAGGAGGACGCTAACGCCGCTACTAACTACCTCTAAAGACTCGGATTCGGGAAAAGAGTAGGACTATTATAAGGCTCCTTAATAGTCCTAAAGGTCTTACGTATAGAGAGGAAGGTAGGAGAGTCGTTTACTATTAATAGTTAAGTTTAAATTAATAGAATCGCTCTTTAAGCCTTATCTCTATATAATACTAGAGCAGATGCCCGTCTCCTCGTTAGTCGCTAATTCGCCGAGCAGGCTATTAAACGCCTCGATACTAAACTCGTCCTAGTTAGTCTAGTCCCCCTAGTCGATTTCTAAAGCCGCCTAGCTAGTCCTATGCGTAAGTAGTTAATTGCAACCCTTATAATCGATAGCTAGTCCTTTCCCTAGGAGACCTTCTAAGTTACTAATTATGCCTAGGATCTCTTTATTAGCCTGCACTAGCTAGCCGAAAAGAAACTACTACTCGACTATGCCGCTCGAAAGCTTATCTAGCCTAATAACCTCCCCGCCCTCGCTAAGTACTCCCTCTCGATCCTTCTGCCTAAGACGCCTTTACTTAATAGGCAGATCGACCTAGCCGTTTAGGCTAACGCGGAACGCTAGAACTAATTAATTAAAGCAGACGAGAAGAAGTACAAGATCCTTTAACGCTCGTGGAAAAACGATAACTTCGTATAGCCCGCGAAGAAAAAGAAGCTAGCCCTAACCCCGAGCTAGACTAAGACCCTTAACCCGACCAACCCCTAGGAAGATAACTAGGACTATCGAGACTAATTAATCCGAGCAGTCTAAAAGGATCCCTAATAAACACAATAGGAGGAATTAACTCCCTTAATACCGACCTAGCCTATACCCTTAGAAGACGACCCCGACCTGCCCGAGGTCTCGATTGCGAAGCTTAGCCCCGCGAGTCGTATATATTAAGGCTAAGAGATCCTATTCCTAGCAGGAGAAGACCCCGATTATATTGCCCTAGTCCGCAGCCTGATTCCGCAGCCCCTTGCGCATATAGAAGGCTTCTTTAGCAAGAAGGAAGCATATACTCTTGCGAGTCCCCGTCCCGGTTACGATATTACGCTAGAACTTAAGAAACCTCTTTACCTAGCTAGTCCCCTGTCTTATCGCACTCCGATTAAATACTTGCCGTTAGAGAAAGAGACTATAGATTATCTGCTCGAGATAGGTTTTATTAAGCCTAACGCTAGCCTATATACCGCCTCTATCCTATTCGCGCCGAAGCCGTACTCTATAGCCCGACGTTTCTATATCGACTACTATTAGATAAACGACTACCTAAAGAGTCGTATTTTACCCGCCCCCTCTCTTAATAGTACTGCTTTTAACTGCTAATCCGCGAAACGCTTCTCTAAGATCGACGTTATCTAGGCATTCTACCGCCTCCGTCTCGACCCGGCCTCCGAATACCTAATAGCATTCCGTACTAGGTTTAGTACGTTCCGTTAGTTAGTCCTTCCGTTCGGATTAAAGGTTAGCCCTGCTTAGTTCTAGAACTTTATTAATGCCTAACTCTACGACCTCCTCGATCGATATGCTAGTGCATACGCAGATAACGTCCTAATCTATATAGACGATAACAACGAGGAAGACTATTAGATCGAATGCCGTAAGGTTATCTAGCGCCTTTATTAGGCTAATCTGCAGGGTAATATTAAGAAGTCTCGGTTTAACGTTACTAAAGTTAACTACCTCGGCGTAATACTATACGCTAGCATAGGACTTAGTATCGACCCCCGTAAGGTATAAGCTATTACGGATTAGAAGTTCGAAGACCTTAGAGACTATAAAGCTATACGCTTTTTCGTAAGTCTTTGCAACTTTATCCGGATCTTCTGCTATTACGCTAGCGTAACCGCTAAACCCTTAAACCGACTGCTTAAGAAGGATACGCCCTTTAAACTCGGACTAGAATAGCGCGAAGTATTTAATTAAATAAAGAAGCTCGCAACTAAAGCTCCTATTCTCGCCTTCTTCTATCCTAAACTGCTAACCCGACTTAAAACTAACGCCTCCCGGAACGCAACCGCTAGTATGCTATAGCAATAACAGACCGACTTAACCTAGAAGCCTACAGGCTTCTTTTCTAAGACTATATCCCCTACTAAACGCGCCTATCCGATCTAAGACTATAAGCTCCTCGCCGTTATTTAGAGCCTCGAATACTTCTACTTAGAACTCCTTAGTTAGAAATTCGATATTATTACGGACTATAAGGCCCTAATATATTTCTCGATAAAGAGGCTGCTCTCGATCTAATAAGTCCGTTAGTCTAACTTCCTAGCTTAATTTAATATCCGTTTCCTCTACCGCCCTGGCCGACTAAATATAGCCGCTAATGCTCTCTTGCGCAAGATAGTCGAACTCCCTATAGTTAAGGCTAGGGAGAAAGAAGAACGGATAAACTAATTAATTAAGCTAGAGTCCCTCGGTTTCGACCTCCCGGAAGTTGCTCCTTTTATCGCCTTAATTCGTATGCCTGATACTACGACCCCTTGCAGTGCTAACCTCGCTACGCTTATTCGAGAAGAAAACGCGATTTAAGAACTCGGCTACTATAGCAAGCACTTAATCGTCCTAGAACAAACTGCTAATAAACGATAATTCCTCCGTACGGCCCTAATTCGCAAAGCCTACGAACCTCCGATCTTCGCTTATAAAGGCTAAAATAAAACAATTAAAGTACTGCAATAGGACTACTACTAGCCCTAGATAAAGCAGGACGTCTAGAGGTATATCCGCAACTGCTATAACTATTGCAGAAATAAAACCCCCCGTAATAAGACCCCCGGACTCCTATACCCCCTGCTAGTACTAACTACTATTTAGGAGCACGTTGCTTGCGATAGAAAGACTATGCCTATAGACTGCTACGGATACGACTACGTCTGGACCTTTATCTGCAAGCTTAGCTAGATTATTGCTACGTTGCCCGGGAAGAAGAACGATACCTTAGAGACCCTCGCTAGCTATTACTTCTGGCACCTATACTGCTTTTTTAGCCTACCGACTACTTAGATTATAGATAATGCTAGTCCTTTTATCTCGTTATTCCTAAAGAAAATTAATAACCTTACTAGCATAAAGCATCGCTATAGTAGCGCCTTCTACCCGCAGATACAAGGCAGCGTCGAGGTTACGAACTAGTATCTAGATTAGAGGCTACGCTTTTATATCGATAAGTATTAAGATAACTAGAGCGATTATCTACTAGCGCTAGACTTCGCGCATAACTCTTCCTAGCACGCTTCGATTAGTATAGCCCCCTTAATAGTAGTACTTAGCAGAGACGTTAGAAACCCTCTCTCTCTGCCTCGATTAAATAGTTCTTCGACCCCTAATAATTCTACGGACCCTGCCTATATCGCCTCCCGCCTTATAGCTCGAGCATAGGAGGTACAGCAATAGGCTTATAACGCCGCAGCCCGAACCTAGGCTTAGCAAAAATAATAGGCTAATAAGAAGAGACGTCCTATAGACTTTACTATTAGGGATAAAGTCTTCCTACGACGGAAGGGATTCGGCATAGTCGCCCCGACGACTCGTCTCGACGCCTAGTAGTCCGGTCTATTTACGATTACTGCCGAAAAAGGCTTTAGCTATATTCTCGACCTGCTGGACAGCTATAAGATAACTAACTTATTCTACGCTAACTGGCTCCGCAAGGCCCTAGACGACCCGTTGCCTAATTAAATAGTTCCGCCTCCTAAACCTAAAGAAGTCTATAGTATACCCGAGTAGGAAGTCGATTACGTTCTCCGTTCTCGTATTATAGGGAGGAACTAGCGTCTAGAGTATTAGGTATAATAGCAGGGCTATAATCCCAACAATACATAGTATCCCGCGCGAAATTTTAAGAACGCGCCCGTCGCCTTAAAAGAGTACTATAACCGTTACGTTAATGCCCCTAGGCCCCCTATAAATTTAACTAAGTAGTTAGCAGCGGCCGCGGCTAATGCACTATATAACGACGACGACGACGATAACCGTACAACGATAACTGCAGCACCTCCCCGCGTCCGGAGACACCCGCCTTAATAGGCATATTAAGGCCTTATTCGGGGGGTAGTATTACGCGCCGCATAAATACTAACCCTTTAGGCCATATAGCTACAAGACTAGTCACGAGGGCACTAACTATTTGATTATAGCCCTAATAGACCCTGGATTACGTATAGCCGTGTATATAGTCTTTCTTAGTGCGCATAGCTTTATGCCCCCTTTTTCCTCTTTTCTCTTTATCTTAGAATCTTTGTTTATAGTGCCTACAATACATTTACTTGTTATTCCAAGGCCGTAACAGTCCTTTCCTTTAGGGGCAGGAACGCATTAAAACGCATAGACGATTTGTGTTATATATTATATTTACATAGCTATATAACTAAACTAGAAATATTAATAGTATTATTTAGGGCGGATAGCATCCTTATAGGGTTCGCAGTAAATAATCTTAGTATTAATAATTAATCTATTTGCATAGAGTCGATTAGTATTAGCTATATGCTAATACTAAGGATAAGGCAAGTCTAAAGTATAACCCCCTAAGGACCCTTATAGGGTTTAATTGCCTAAGCTCTAATAATATTAATTTTATTAACCTTTTTAATACCCTAAAGCAATCTATCTCTATCTTAAAAGGCGGCTATAGTATGGATGCCCTTAGTAATTATAGCGTATAAGCAATAGGTAAGCATAGCTTCCTTGCTAAAAGCCGCCTAAATCTATCCTTTTACGCAAGCGTATAATATCTTATTAAGGTTAAAGGTAAGCATAATATTACTGCTTAGCAAGCGCCTAGCAGTAATTATAGCAGGGTTATTTATAGCGGAATCAGCCTTATTAATAATCTTAATAGGAGTAAGGAAAAGTATCCTTTTAATAACTAGAACGCCTTAAACTAAAATTAATATCTTGCGTTCCTATTAAGCTAGTACTAGATAGATAAGAAGTAGTCCTAAGGTTAGCATAGTAGCAGGGAAAGCGAGTATAGCGGCCTAGGATAGTTTCGACCTAGACGCCTAGGGTTATAGAGCCTTCTATACGGCTAACTTAATAGATTTCTAGATTACGCGGGTAATAGTAGTAGGGAGGGAAGTCTTATCCGTCTTAGTTATAGCGGGGGCGCGTTTCTAAAGCTTCTTCTATATTATATCTATAATAGCCTATACGGCCCGAAAATTCTCGTATAAGACTACCTTAGCAAAATAGTCGAAGGCGTTTTTTATAATAGGATTAGTCGGCGTTTATAGCGTCTTTATAAACAGTCGCAAGCAGAGATTACAGCGAACGCTTTATTATTGCTATAGCAAATATTAAGGATAGTATTATAGGATATATTAGTCTTAAAGCAGGTTAGCAGTTTGGGTTAGAAGAAGGCTAGGACTAGGGCCTTTATAGCGAGCTTTTTTATCTAGGCGAAAGCATTGCTATATTTAAGGTTAATTTAGTCTTCTAAGCAGCTATTATACTATCTAGTACTATAAGAGATTAAAACTATAAACTCTAGGAGTTTATTCCTTCCTAGGGTAAAAGTCGTTTCCTAGCTTAGGTCTAGGTATTTATTTCCTAGCTAATCTGTATTTTATTAGATATAGGACTCGTATTAATAGCTAATAGGAATATTAATTAGTATAAGTAGGGTATTAGTATATATTAGTATAATATAGGAGAGGACTCTGTTTAAGTTAGCTTAAGTCTTTAATCTATTAATATATGCTTATATCTCTTTATATTCTCTCTTTTTTAAGGGAAAAGGCTTGACTTTATATATATAGTTCCCTAATCCTAATCCTCTTTTTCTGCTTTGTTTTTCTAATCTCCTTATAATCTGCTTTTAATCTTAGGTTAAACTTAATCTAATTATACTATAAGCATTGCCTAAATATAGTTTTATTGCGTAATTAAATGCTTTATCTATGCGTATCTATCCCTAGTTATTTCCTTTAGGGGCAGGAATGCGTTAAGACGCGTAAACGATTTGTATTATATATAGTTATATTTATATATTAATATTTAAAAATAAACTTATAGCTTATAACTTATCTATAATAGCCTAGACTTTACCCTAGTAGTTAGTATGCAATCCCTTAGAATAAATTAAAATATTATTAAAATACGCTATAATAAAATCGCTTAGAGAAGTTCCTAACTATAAAGGAATTAATCAAGAGATAATACTAAGTCGAACTAAAGAGGAGTAATAAATAAAACTACTAAAAAGAGAGAGAGAGGAAGGGAGAGAAGCTCCCTGCTAGCTAGCTATATACCTTATAAGGTCGGCTATTAGTAATAAGCCTGTATTAATACAAGCCTATTATATCCTAGCTAAGCTAGAGAGCCTACTAGTTATATACTTATAATCCTCCTATATAGATATAACTAGGTTAAAGACCTAGTCTTTTATATACCCTCTATCCCTAGAGGAAATAAGGAGTATAAGCTAGTTAACGCTATATAGTTAACGCTATAATAGCTATGCATTATGCTAGCGCAAAGCTATATATAAACTATAAAGGCCTGCTATAAGCGGCTAACTGCTAGCTAGTCCCTTCTAAAGAGGGGGAGTCTATAAAACGCAGAGTTATATTGCCTATATTAAGGCAAGAAAGCAGCTACTTAAGCAGTAAATAGAAAGAATCCTATATAACTAGCGCGTGCTTTAAGGGAGTCCTATTAAAGCAGGGTAGGCTTAGGGGGCCCTTTTTACTATATAACTAACCTAGCCCTAAGTACACGCTATATTACTTAGTTATAAGGGTTATTTTCCTAGCCTAGCGCGATTAGTATTAGTACGTACTGCCCTGCTTTATATTACGCGCTAATAATAAATTAATGCATATAAGATTAAAGCATAGCGCATATAACTAATTGCCTAGCCTATCCTAGACTATAACCCTTGCGGCTAATCTATAAATCCCTTACGCTTTATTACCCTAGTTAAAAATCTCCGCTTTACCCCTAGTCCTTTCTGCTAGCCTAGAATCTAATACTAACCTAGTAATCTAAGATTGCGTATATAGCTAAGGGCAGTTATATTAGAAGTAACTAACTTAGTTATATTTATAGCAATACTTATACTAGGGTATGCTAAAAGCGCTAGATTTAATAGAACTAATATCGATTAGGTTAGCCTTAGTATAAGGCAGAAGATTAAATATTACCTAAGATATATCCCTAGAGTTAAATATACTATTAAAGCTCTTTAAAAGTAATGCAAAAGCTAGATACGTTATAAGCTATATTGTTTCTTAATTTAGTTGCTTCTTAAGCTTAGTATAAAGACTAGAAGCTAATAGAATAATCTTAGTATAGTCGGACTAGTATTGCTATTTAGCCTTAAAGAGAATATATTTCTATTATATAATATATATGCTAAGGGACTCTAATATCTCCTATAATAATATAACTAAAAAAAGACCTATATATTGCTCCTTATATAACTCACTAAGAGTCTTATTAATATATACTAGGAAGGATTTAGGCTAGTTAGCAAAATTATCGATGCGTAATATATATAGAAGGAAACTTTACTAGAAAGTGCTAAGTCGCGAATAAATATAGAAGAACTAGGAGCGATTATCCCTAATTATAACTCTATTAATAGCAAACTTCGCCTAAAAAGAGGCTAGCTATATTAGAAGTCTAGAGCAAGAATCTAATATATTAAGTATAGGTAAAGTTTAATAGCGTTTTAAGGTTATACTTTCTATATTATAGTTATAAATAGAAAGGAGTTCTATTTAATATAAAGGAATCGATAAAGAGATAATACTAAGTTAAACTAAAAAGGAGTAATAAATAAAACTACTAAGAAGAAAGAGAGAGGAAGGGAGAAAAGCTCCTTGCTAGCTAGCTATATACCTTATAAGGTCGGCTATTAGTAATAAGCCTGTATTAATACAAGCCTATTATATCCTAGCTAAGCTAGAAAGCCTGCTAGTTACGTACTTATAATCCTCTTATATAGATATAACTAGGTTAAAGACCTAGTCCTTTATACTAACGCATTATTAATATATTACTAAAAAGGCAGGCGCCCTAGTAAGGCTAAAAGAGCAAATAAGCTACTCGAAAAGCCTAAACTAGGTATAAAATATAGTTAGGTATTTATCGCCCTTTATAATACATAGCTTATAAAAAGCAGTATAGATATTTAACTTTATAAACTAATAAGCGCTAGAAAGGCTATATAATATCTCCTTAATTAAAGGAAGCAAGTAGTAGTCTTGCTCTATAACTTTATTTAAAGCGCGATAATTAATATAAAAACGCTAGCTACTACTAGGCTTCTTAGTAAAGAGGATAAAAGTAGCTGCTAATAATAAGCCAGCATAAATCTACCCTTTATCTATTAGACTAGTAATTTACTAGCAAACCTTAAGGAGGTATTCCTATAGTATATTTTATAAAAGGCATTAGGAGAAAGCAGGCAAAGAGCTATCCGAGTTATAATATAGGCGAATATAGTAATCCTAGCTACTATAGTAAAGCAGTAGAGCGCTAGCCTTCTCCTTGCTAAAAAAGTCGGTAAAATTAGAGACTTTAAATAGAAGAGAAATTATAGGGGGCGCTTTAGGAGTTAGGGTAATATAGAGTACTAATAAAATCTCGCGTAAGCTAGTTATAAAGAACTAAAAACCCTTAGAATAATAAGTTTCCTAGTAAATAAGGCCTATAAAAGTTAAGCCTATAATAGCGATTATAGAGTTAGATATTTAGCAAGTAGCGCTGCCTTATTTATTTATTTTATTTATTAATACTCTAGGGACTTATTATAGGTATCTAAGAAATAATCGGGGTAAAGGCAGGCTAGAAAAACCAGGCAAAGCCTAGGGGAAAACTAGTCTCTTTTAAGGGCAGCGTTCCTAATAAGGCATAGAAATATTCGTATATTAAAGTGTTATAAGCAGGACGAGTCCTAGTCCTAATAGGCTATAGTAGAAGTAAATAAGTAAGGTATGCATATCTAGTATATTAGCAGGCTATAAAGGTATAAGGGTACTTCTAGCTAGAAGTATAAAGGTATACCTAGTTGCGTTAGTATAGAGGTACTTTTGCTTAATAGGGCAAGGTATAGATTAGCTAGGAGTATAAATACTTAGGAGCAGGGTATAAATTTGTTAATTACGTTATGCTTTACTTTTTAAACTATTACTTATTACTATATATATATAAAAAAAGGGTATTAATACCCGCTTTTATATAAACGTTAATAAGTTAAGTCGAATCTTTACTATACTTAAGATAAGTCGAGATATTAATTAGGAAAATAAGCGGAAAGTACGATATAATATAATAAATATATATTATATATATATATAATATATAGCTATATATTATTTAAAAGCTATTAGGATTAGGCTTATAAATAGTTAGTAAACTAACTAAAGTTAGCTAAGCTAATAGTTAGTAGTTATAACTATATAAATATATATATACTATATAAAAATAAATATATAGTATTATTAGGTTAGTATATTATAGTAGTTAGGGTAGAAAGTATTTATTAATAGTTAGGCAGGTATACTTAGAGCTTACTAATAATACTAAAAAGCTCTATAACTATTAGCAAATACGCAAGGAGTAAGAAGAGTTGCTAGGCAGGAAGCTAACTACTACTAACTTAGATAAGATTTAAAACGCGTTATAATTAAAAGCATACTAGGCAGTAAATAAATATTATTTCTCCCTTAAAAAGCTATTTAATTTATATTTAGACTAAATCGCTAATAACACTATACTAGTTACTATTATAAAAACTAATACTCTTCTAAGTAAGGTAATAAAGCAGCTAGATAAGATTATTACTATTTTTTAAAAAAGGCCTATAGCTTAGCCTTAGCCTATTACTAGCTAGCTAGTTGCTATAATAAGTCCTTTTTCTGCCCTAAAAAAAGGTTATTTAAGGATACTATTAAAGCAGGCCCTGCTAAGCAGGTTACTAAAAAACTATTACTCTTTTTTACTAAAAAGGGTAAAAGCAGGGCAAAAGCATAGGCAGTAATAAAAAGTGCTTTTTAATAGCCTTAGTAGTAAATACTCCCTTATAATAGCCTAAGGTTACTTTCTAGCTAAGTACTAGGGTAAAGCTAATAAATATTAATAATAGCGCTAAGGATAAAAATAATAAAGATAAAGTTAAGCTAGTTAATAGTATAGTATTAAGCAAAGCGCTAACTTACCCTAGTAAAACGCTAGCCGAGTTATTTTATAGTTATATTACTCTTATAGATTTTATTATTTATCCTACTATAACTACTTTTTTTATACTAATTACTCCCCTTAACCTAATTACGCTTAAAGTAAAGTTAATATTTAAGAAGTAGTATAATATATATAAGTTAATAGCTCTCCCTAACTTAGTTATATATAGGCTAAAAGGCAAGGAGGCGGGTAAGTACTTAGCTAGTTATTAAGCAGCTAGGGGATATAGTTTAGGTAAAAAGCTGCCCCTTAAGGTATAGTAGGCTATAGTAAAATAACTTTTACTATAGATGCTTATATCTAACTATATAACTATATCTACTCTTACTATACTACTAGTAATACTAATAGGCTAGATATTAGCCTTTTTAAGGGTTTAGATATGTAAGAGTATATATAAAAATACAGCTATAAAAAAGCTTAATAAAAAATAAAATAGGTACTTTTATAAGACAAAATCTATACTATTTTATAGCCTATTTAAAACGCTTCAATATGCATATCTTTTTACCTTAAACGGATAAGAAATAAGCTTATAATTAGACTTGAAACATATACTACAAATAGGGCCTAATCCGTACCCACACCCCCCTGAGCACAGCGCTTACAGCGGGGTAGGGTACGTACCTACAGGGGCTATAGCGGGCGCGTCATAGCGGTTATAGCGGGTGTTATGGGGTCAGATCGATCAGATCGATCGGATCGACACGTACAAGTCTTCCTCTAAATCGCCGATCTTCTAAGTCAAATATCTAAAGAAGGAAAATACCTAAAAATAAGAAGGAAGTAGTAACGTATAGGTACGTCAGAGTACTACAAGTAGGGACTTTAAAGTATCTCGAAAAGTACCTTTATTCCTGAGAAATTGTCTATAAAAGAAGGAGGGTTTTCCAACCTACTTGGAAGAATTATTAGCATTAGCTTTTCTCACCTTCTATATACAAACACCTCTCCTGCCTCCAATTCTTCTTTAATTGCCTCTTTTAGACTATTACGTAATTCCTCTTCTTCTTCTCTATTACGTAATTATCTTTCCGATTCGTCAACTCTTTATCTACTGCTTGTATAACCTTTTAACGTACGCAGGCTAGAATAAGTTATTAAATCTTATTAAGTAAGATTATTACTAGCCTAGTATAAAGCAGGATATTCGCTAATATATTCGTAACTGCTATAACTACTAGAGGAATAAGATTCCCTATAATAAAATACCTAGGCTTTTCTATCCTCTGCTAATTCTAACAACTATTTAGGAGCATATAGCTTATAATAGCAAGATAATGCTAAAAAATCGCTATAAATATAACTACGTTTAGACTTTTATTTGCAAACTTAGCAGGATTATTGCTATATTGCCTAGCAGGAAGACTAATACTGCTAAAATCCTTACTAGATAATACTTCTAGTCGCTATATTGCTTTTTTAGCCTTCTTTTTATTTAGATTATAAATAATACTAGACCTTTTATATTAGTATTCCTTATAAAAATTAACCGCCTAACTAGTATAAAGCATTAATATAGAAGCGCTCTTTACCTTTAAACGCAAGAGAGCATAGAAGTTATAAACTAGTACCTTAACTAAAAGCTGCGGTTTTATATATTTAAGTACTAGGATAATTAGAGTAATTTCCTTCCTGCCTTTAACTTTGCGTATAATTCTTTATAGCATGCCTTTATTAGTATAGCTCTACTAACTATTGCCTTTAGCAAAAATATATAGAACCCGCTCTCCCTAGTTATCTCCTGCACTAATACGTTAGATAATACGCCTGCAGCTATTGCAGCCGATCTTATTGCTATAGCAGCAAAAGTATAATAGCAGGCTTACGACTATTTTAACGCTATATAGTAATAATAGAAACGTTAGGCTAATAAGAAACGTTAGGAGGTCGACTTTGTTATTAGAGATAAGGTCTTCCTTAGTTATAAAGGTTTTGCTATAACTGCCTTAATAACTCGCCTTAATGCTTAGTAATCCGGACCTTTTATAATAACTATAGAAAAGGGTTCTAGCTATATGCTAGATCTGCTAGATAGCTATAAAATAACTAACCTTTTTTACGCGGACTAACTAAGGAAGGCAGCCTAAGACTTAATGCCCGACTAAATATAGCTGCTACTTAAAACTAAGCTTATTAATAGCACGCCTAAATAGGAAGTCGAAAGTATTCTCCGCAATTATTTATTTAAAGCCCGCTACTAACTATAGTATTAAGTCGCTTAGCAGGGTTATAATCCTAATAAGGCATAGTATCTAGCAAGAAACTTTTAGCACGCGCTTATAGCACTAAAATTATACTATAATTAATATCTAGATTTACCTAGACCTTTAGTTAATTTATAGCGCTAGATTAAGTATACTATAGCAGACGTAGAATATAATAATAACGATAATAATAATATAGCAGCCTTTATAAGTAATACTGCGCGCTAATAATAATATTCCTAACCTTAATACGCATATTAAGGCCTTTAGCAGGGGGTAATATTACGCGTCTCTGCTTAATCCGCATATTTAGTTACATAATCCGACTAAAGATAGCGGAACTCGATAGAAGCACTGGTTATATAGTGCGGGGCTATTATAGAGGGGTTATAATATATAACTTGCCCTAGTCCGCGCTTGTATAAAAAGCTACGGACTCCGCCCTCTTTTGCCCGTTTTCTTCTCTTTCTTCTTTATCTAAGAATATTCGTTTATAGTGCCTAATACACGTTCACTCGTTATGCCCGGCCGTAATACTATTAATTTAGATATCCTATAGTATAATAACTATACTAACTCCTATCTAGAGCTAGATATAAAATACTAATAACTACTCTTAAAAGCATTTTAAAATTCTACTAATATTATTAGTTATATAGCAAAGCACCTAGCTAATTTAAGTTCACGCTTTATAATAATAAGGAATTTAATTTCGAAATTATTATAGATATTATATACTTAAATAGCAAACTAGTTCTTTATATTATTAATACTATAATATCTTCCTAGGCTGCTCGATTCTTGCGTTTAATATCTACTAAGGATATATAAAAAGTATTAAGGACTATATAGATTAATACGTACTTAGGGCCCCTAGATTCCCTTTAATATAATATAGGAATAAATTTTTTATTTAAGGAATTTTAGGCCGAATAACCTAAATAGAAATTACCTGCTAATAAGTACTTATAAAAGCGTATTAGTCTATTAGCAAGGTTAAAAAATACTATACCACTTACTACTAAATATATAAGATCCTAAATACAAAAATCGGATTTATAATAGGATAAGATATAATCCTCTAAATAGTAGTTAAAGCTATTAATAATACTACTAGCCCGGATAAACTAGTCCCGATTCTTTGTATTTTTAGTATATATTTATAGATTAATTAGGATTCTTCCTTATTAAAAACTACTCGAGATTAGGCTAAAGCCGTTTAGAAAGCAATAACGAGTTTTTAAAAACTTATAGCATTTTAATAACTAAAAGAGGCGCTATCTACTAGAAATAGCCTAAATATAATAACGCTTTTTTAACTCCTATTATAAAGCTAAGTTAAGGTTTAGAGAGAAAAGAACAGCTAGACTAGTCCTTTTACCCTTAAGGCTATTAACGGATATAATATTATAATCTAGTCCCTAGTAGGTCTCTAAGTATTCTAGTTAATATATATATAGCCTTATTTCTTAAGTAATCTCTAACTAAAGGCTATTTAAGAATAAGATAAAATTAACCTAAAATCTGCTAATAAATAAACCTAGTTCTTATATTATCTAGAAGTTTAACTATTATAATTACTAAAAACCTTAACCTAATTTATATTTAAAAAAGAATAGGATAATTTTACGCTCCCTTTTTATTTTTATATAGAAGGCAAGATTATAACCCCTAGACCCCTATTTAAAGCATTAGATTAAAAGGAGATTATAGACCTTATAGGCTAAAGTATTTTCTTTTTTAAATAGTTCGATCCTGCCTAGTATAGAGGAGTTCGGATTTTTCGTGCTCGACTTATCCGCGAAATTAAAAATAAAATAACTAACTACTTATATAAAAAATTAAGACTAATTATTAAAGGATATAATAATAATAGCAAAAAAGAGATCCTAACCTAGTCTCCTATAATTTAACGGGTTAGCTAATAGTTGCTTTTAGCTTTAGCTCTAATATATATTGCTTAAGAGATATAGTTATATTTTTATAATATTACCTAGGTATATCTATAATCCTAATTAATACTTAAATAAATAATTCTTATAAGCTTTCTAAAAGAACTCTAAAATAAGTACCCTCCTTAGATAATTATCCGAGTTATTAAGCTATTATATATTATTACTAGATCTGGTATTTATTAGTTCTAGACCTATTTCGAATATTATATTTAATAGCTTTATATATAACCCTCTATATTCGATAACTGCTTTCTCTTTTTGCATTCTAGCTATACTAATTTAAGTCTTATTAGGATATAAACTAATAATATAATTATTCTTAGTTTTAATTATTTCTATAATTAAGAAAAGGCTAAGCTAAATTCCGCCTAAATTTGCTCTAAATCCTAGGTAAAATTAGCCCTAAGCAGTATTATAGACTTTAATAGCTCCTAGCTATATCTCGAGTCGAATTTACTAGCGATTTAATAGAAAGGCTAGGCTACTAAGATTAAGGTTATTAACTATTCTCCGACTTGATTTTGCTTAATACTACCTTGAATAATATATAAGAGGCAGCTATATTATATCCGTTTGCTAACTAGAAGCCGTGTTCGACTTATTTATTACTATCTAGCAATACTAACCTATAGTAAAAGACTACTAAAGGTTAAATAAATAGCTATAATAGCAAAAGGATAATTAGTAACGCGGACTAAAATATATCCTTTTTAATTTTTTAGCGCTTAAATTATTTATTTTTATAAACGGATTACTTATAAATAATAATAACTTATCCTTATAGATTAGATATATAATTATCCTAGGTAATAAAGATAAGATAGTAGATAAGTTTATAATAAAAGGAAACGTTATCTACTAGAGTTCTATAAAATGCAAGAGAATTACCTAGAGTATTCTTGCCTTAGAAATATATAGTATATTATTAGGATTCGATATTAGTATCTCTCTAATAATAATATTAAATTAAATTATAGCTAAGCTAGGATTAGCCTAAGTTCCTATTATATTATATATAGACTTATTCTCGCTTTATAAGTACTTTATTAAGCTTAGCATAAGAAAAGAAAAACGACTTATAATCGATATTATATTAATTAGAGAATTATATAAAGGGCAAGAAATTAATAAGATCTAATAAATCGCGGGAAAAAATAATCCTGCTAATACTATAATAAAAGCAACCCTAAATAAAATACTAGAACGTTTTATTAATATAAATAAGGCTATAATCTCTTTAAAGGGATTTATAATTAAAAAGGAAATAAACTAGTATAATATTAAATCGAATTTAAATAAAACTCGATTTAATAAAAAAAGAACTGCTAGTATATATTTATCCGAGTTAGGAACGCAACTATAGACTATAGAAAAACCTGTTTCTATATAAACCCCTTTTTCCGCAAATAACTCTAAGTTATCCTAGTTATAATATATATAAACCCCTTTCTATAAGATATTTAATATTATCCCTATTATAGTATATATTACTTCTTTTTATATAAGTATTATGCCCTTTTAGATAGGAAATAAGAGTATAATACGGGTAGTATAAAAAGGTAAATATATTACCTATAAACTTAGTATAATAAGCATATAATATTATAATAAGTTTATACTAAAATCGTAGTAATAATAGTTTAAAGGAGAAAAAGAGCGGCTATATATTTAGATTATATAGAGTTTAGGATAATTACATATTATCTCTAGTTTAACCTAGAGATCTTTAAGATTATATATATATATTCTACCTTCCTCTCTAATAAAGGAAAGGAGATATAGAGAAATAAGCAGATATTAATAGATTAAGGACCTAAGCTAACTTAAGCAGAGTCCTCTCTTATATTATACTAATATATATTAATGCCCTACTTATAGTAGGAGTTTCCAGGCGTATATATAAGGGCAGCGGATAAATAGGTATTTAGTAGTTTTATTCTTACTAGTACTATAGGGGCAGTATAAGGAAAGAATATTAGGAACTTAGCAAGTATAGAAGAAATAGTTTAGCTTAATCCTGCCTAACTAAAGCTATACTAGGATACTGCTAAGAAATTTAGAAAAGGCAGTATATAAGTTAAGGGCAAAACGCGGTTTAAATTAAGAATGCTTATTAGTTGCCTATCTATAAGACTAGCTATAGTGCTTAAAGCAGACCTTCCGAGAATCCTACTAAAGGAGCTATTTAGCTTAAAAGCGCTCCTATAAGTTCTAATATAACTATAAGCTAGGGTTAGGTAACCCTGCCTATTATATTATAAAGTCCTTTAGTAACTAGAGTATAATATAGAGGGCAGGGGGTTAACTATAGCAGGGCTAGAGCCGCTAAGAAATCTAGGCGTATATAGTCTAGATACTAGTAGTAATACTATTAGCCTTAAAAAGCTAAAAGGTATAAGAAAAGCAGTAGGAAAGGTATAAATTAAGTAAAGGGATAAAGGCTTTAGACTCTATATAGTATAGAGGGGTAGCTTTATAGGCTCTAGTAATAACCCTAAAGCATTTATATTAGACTTTAGAGAATTTTTTATAAATAGGACTATAGGGCAGGCCTAATAGGACTATAATAGGAGCTAAATAGGCTATACTATAAGCAATTGCTAATTAAATAACCTTTATATAGATCTTATAAGCGCGGATAAGAGAGAAACCTTATATAAATATAGCAAGGTTAGTTAGTATAAGCTGCTATTTCTAGAGCTTCTATAAATGTTAATATAAGTAAGCCTTTTACTTAAGCTTATAGTAAATCTAGATGCTAAGCATATAAGCCTCCTATATAAGGACTACTATAGAGCTATTAAGGGTAAGGGAGGATATATTAGCTATATAGGCATATATAAAGTAAAGGAGTTCACTTTTAAAGAGTTAAAATAATATCTTATACTCCTAGGCCTAATCCTAGTAAACCTTTTATACTTAGACTAACTAGTCCCGAACCTATTATAGCGTATAGCTAGTGCTAATAATATTAGTATTATCTATAAACCTAATAAGTATTACGCGCTGCACCCTAGCACACTGCAGCATCTAGTACGAGGAAGGATACAGGACCCCTAACCCCTATAAGCCTATAGGAGAGGGCTAGTAGACCCGTTATATTAAGTAACAAGCCCTTTATAACGCATATAAAAGGGGCCTATAGCCTAACTACCCTTTCCTAGTTCTTTCTTTCCTCTTTATCTTAGAATATTTGTTTATAGTGCTTAATATACGTTTGCTTGTTTTGCTAGCTATAATACTATTCTAAGATCTCTTTTCTGCTAATAGTTTAAGAAATACATAACTACTTCTTACGTCTTATAGAGACGCTAAATACTATAAAAGATTATAACCCCGATTAAGCAGTTAGTATAACCTAAGTCTATTTATATCTAGCTAAAATAAGCAACCCTATTAATCTACTAGGCTTATATTAAAGACTCCTTTACCTGCTTAAATAACACTAGAGCAATAAGATATAATAAGGCCCCCTTAGCCCTAGACTCTCCTAGTAATAGCTTTACCTACCTCTACGCCCGAGTCGTTAGAGGTAATCTAGAGCATACTAGCAGATATAGCCTAGCTTAGGACAGAAATTAACTAACTAAACTAATAGTCGCTATCCTAAGATTAGGATTATATAAAATATATAAGGTCTATAGCTTTTAGTAGCCTAAATACGTTCTTAGTATCTAGGAAAGCAGCCTAGTCTAAGTTAAGGATAGTAGGCACCCTAAACCTAGACTACTTAGAGAAAGCAAAATCCTATTATAAGGATATTAGGACTTTCTCTAGTAAGAAAGGCGAGTTTAATAGTTTTTTTATTTAGTTAAGAGATAAGATATAAATTAATACTACGACTTTTTATAATAAGATAAAGCGGATATCTTTCCTCTATTATATACTTAAAAGCAAAGCCTAGAAAGCCTTTAAGATAAAGTATACTTTAAATAGCCGCCCTTTTTCTTCCTTAGCTAAGATAATTTAGTGCCTTAAATTAGCGTTTAGTAACCTAAATAAGTACACAGAAGCGATTAAGAGACTATAAAGACTCTATTTCTCGCCTATAGGCAAATAGGAGATTTAGGAATTCCTAGCAAAATTCGATAACCTAGTAGTAAAGACCTAGGTTCTTACTAACTAGCTTAAGTATATGCTCTAGGACTATTTACTAGCTAATCTTAATCTAAGCCTTTTAATAAAAGCTAAGAATACCCTACTTTCCTATAAATAAGGCAGTTAAAAATACAGTTTTCTACTAAAAAAAGGATACTACTTAGCGCGAATCTTGCTAACTTTTTTATCCCCCTTAAGGAAATAAGTCGCCTGCTATAGACCTAAAGAAACTACTAAGCGCTAAGTTAAAAGGCTAAGCTCTAACTAAGAGGAAAAAGAAGGTCTACTAGGATAATAGCACTTATTTTATTTATAGCAGAAAGATTTACTAAGCTAAAGAGTGCCTAGACTATTAAAAAGTCGCCTTAGTTAGAGAAAGCGCGGATCCCCTATAAGATATAGCTAATATAGATTCTAACGAGTTAGAATTAGGAAAAAAGTATAACTATTATAAGGCTCCTTAATAGTCCTAAAAGTATTAATAAAGAAAGGCTTAGGAAAGTCTTTTACTATTTATAGTATAATTTAATCTAATAGTATTAGTCTTAATACTTCCTTTCTCTATAATACTAGAGCAGAAACTCGTTTTATAATATCCCGAAAATTCGCTAAAAAGGCTATAAAAAGCCTTAAAGCTAAACTCTCCTCTATCTGCCCGTTTCCTCTTATTAATTTTAGGGGCTATAATATAAGTATTATAAACTAGCACTTAACTACTACCTTTATAATTAATAGTCATGCATTCCTATATAAAACTTTCTAAGTTACCGACTATAACTAGGATATTCTTATCGGACTCTAATAGATAGCTAAAAAGCATCTCCTTCTTAATTATTCCTCCCGCTGTTTTATATAGCCTAATAATCTGCCTGCCCTTAGTAGAGTATTTCCCTGCGATAATTCTATAGAATCTAACCTTAAGCAGCGGAAAAATCGACCTAGCTATATAGATAGATATTAAATAATAGGATAAGTTAATAAAAAAGGATAATCGCTGCTACTAGATCCTATAGAGATAGTAGTAGAATAATAACCTTATATTCCCTGCTAGCCTAAAAATAAAGTGCCCGACCCTAACTAATAACCCCGACCTAACTATAACTAATAATAATAACGCTGCCTTAAATAATAAACTCTTTTAGGCATAGTTAATTAAATCCCTTTAAGCTAACCTATAATAGGCTTGCTAGGAGGACCTTGCTCTTTTAATACTAACTATTCCTATCCCTCTCGAGCTAGATACTATGCCTGCTAAAGGAGAAATCGCCTAACTCGCCCTAGCTAGTATTATATACGCTAGATAAAAAATTCTCTTTCCTGCTAGAGAAGACCTAGACTATATTATCCTAGTACGCAGTTTAATCCCCCTAGCCTTTATGCACCTAGAAGGCTTTTTTAGTAAGAAAAAGGCCTATATGCTTACTAGCCCTCGCCCTAGTTATAATATTATGCTTAAGCTTAAAAAACCTCTAACCCTTGCTAGCTTACTAGTATACTAGACGCTAGTAAAATATCTACTACTAGAGAAGGAAATAGTTAACTATCTCCTCTTTATTAGATTTATCGAACTAAACGCTAGCCTATATACTATACTTCTTATGGGTAGGGCATTAATATATATTAGTATAATATAAGAAAGGACTCTGCTTAAGTTAGCTCAGGTCCTTAGTCTATTAATATCTGCTTATATTTCTTTCTCCCCCTTTATCCTTTAAGGGAAGATACTAGAGTTTATATATATAGTTCTCTAATCCTAATCCTCTTCTTCTGCTTTGTTTTTCTAATCTCCTTGCAATTTGCTTCTAATCTTAGGTTAAACTCGATCCGATTATACTATAAGCACTGCTTAAATATAGCCTTATTGCATAATTAAATGCTTTATCTATGCGTACTTATCCCTAGTTATTTCCTTTAAAGGCAGGAATATATTAAAACGCGTAGATAATTTATATTATATATAGTTATATTTATATACTAGTAGTCCTCTTTTTATAATTAAATCGTTATAAGGGAAAAAAACAAATAAAAAAAATATAAAAAAAGAAACTATATATAGGAAAGATAGAAAGGAAGAAATTATATAGGAAATAAATAAATAAGTATATAAAAAAGAACGTAGTAATAGAAAAAGAGTAAAGAAATCAGTCTTTTATAGGGTAGTAGGGTTATAGTATATACTTACTGTATTTTTATGCTTTATATATATATATATAACTTACCTATAAAATAATTCGTTCCTTTTTCTTTTATACTTCTTCTTTTCTTCTTCCTTTTATGTCTTTTAAAAGAGCGTAAAAAGCAATACTACTAATATTACTAATAAGT
>LKCN02000011.1:1387378-1398537 GCA_001633055.2 Ophiocordyceps polyrhachis-furcata BCC 54312
TTATATAGGAAATAAATAAATAAGTATATAAAAAAGAACGTAGTAATAGAAAAAGAGTAAAGAAATCAGTCTTTTATAGGGTAGTAGGGTTATAGTATATACTTACTGTATTTTTATGCTTTATATATATATATATAACTTACCCTATAAAATAAATTCGTTCCCTTTTTTCTTTTTATACTTCTTCTTTTCTTCTTCCTTTTATGCTTTTAAAAGAGCGTAAAAAGCAATACTACTAATATTACTAATAAGTATAACTAAACTCTAATAAAAATAGTAATAGTACTTTTCAAAATTATTATATAAAGCTAACGAAATATTTTAGAAATACTACTAAAGTCGACGAAGAAATATAGGGGTAAGGGGAGGGGGAGGGGCTATAGGGCTAGTAGGGGTAGTAGAAAAGGGCTAGCAGGCGATAAGATACTTATAATACGTAAAACTATAATTATAAGTAGTAATAAAGAAGAAGATAATAATAATAAGGTTTTGCTAGTACTAACTCTATATATATATTAAAGTATATAGGATTTTAATCCGATTTAGTCGCGATTTTAGAAAAATAATTATAACGTTTAAAAAAGAGTTTTAGACTAATTTTATATAGCTCTTCCTGCGTCCTTATTAAATAGTTTGCCTTTAATACCTTAGGTACTAAAACGCACTCTGCCCCTTATTATACTAAGTTAATATCTTTTCCCTATAGCTATAATACTAAAAACTCTAATAATAATAATAAGGATGCTTATAACCCCTAGAGGGTTATAGTATTATAATCCATAAACCCTAAATTAGGGTTATTTATATAGTAAGGCTACTAGGATAGTGCCTTGCTTTTAATACGTTTCCTAGCTTATATAGTAGCTACTAATAATTAATACTTACTAGGAGCAGGATTTAGCAATAGTAAAGAGCTGCTTTTACTACTCGTCCTAGGGAATATATTACGACTTTATAAGTATCCCCCTTTAATATCGAAATAATTCTTAGCTAATATTAGATATAAAGCTTATACTAGAAATAGATCGGGCTGCTTATACTTTAATAGCTTTTATATAAACTAATTACCCTTTTAATAAGCTATAGAAAAGGGAGCATACTAACCTAGCGCGGGCAGCTATATAGGCATAATAGGAATTTAGGATAAAAAAATAATCCTATAATATAGCTTATACGGCTTAGGGCAAAATTAGCAGGTAATTTAGGGCAAAAAAAATCAAGCAAGTATAGCTAGGCAAAAAAAATTTTAAGCATAGCTAAGCGAAAAAAAAAATTTAAGCATAGCTAGGCGAAAAAAAATTAAATAGATTTAGCTAGGCAGATAATTTTTATTTGCTAGTTTGCCTAGGCTAAAAAGAATTAATAAAAAAGACTCTTGCTTTCTTAATATAAAAAGTATAGTTTATTTTAAAAATAATTATATATTTATATAAAAGTATTTAGGATATAAAATATTATCCTTTTAAAATAAAAAGAAAATAAGTATAGTATAGAGGCAATATCTATTTAATTTTAAGTTAGTATAAAAATAAAGTATTTTAAAAATTATAAAAAGTAAAAATAAAAATAAAAAAATAATTAAAAAGGTTTTCCTAAAAAAAAATAAATCTTTCTAGGTATATTAATTATTATCCTAAACGTTTTAGGTATAAGTTAAGGTCTTTAAAAAATTAAAACCGCGAACTATAAGAGTCTATTTCTTCCTAAAGATCTTATTATTATTTAGGGTTGATTTAGTCTTCTAAGCAGCTATTATACTATCTAGTACTATAAGAGATTAAAACCACGAACTCTAGGAGTCTTTAAAAGGTTATACAAGCAGTGGATAAAGAGTTGACGAATCGGGAAGGTAATTATATAATAGAAAAGAAGAAGAGGAATTACGTAATAGTCTAAAAGAGGCAATTAAAGAAGAATTAGAGGCAGGAGAGGTGTTTGTGTTAAAAAGGTGGGAAAAGCTAATGCTGATAATTCTTCTAAGTAGGTGGGAAAACCCTCCTTCTATTATAGACAATTTCTCAAGAATAAAGGTACTTCTCGAGATACTTTAAAGTCCCTACTTATAGTACTCTAACGTACCTATACGTTACTACTTCCCCCTTATTTTTAGGTATTTTCCTTCTTTAGATATTTAACTTAAAAGATCGGCAATTTAGAGGAAGACTTGTACGTATCGATCCGATCGATCTGATCGATCTGACCCCATGACACCCGCTATAACCGCTATAACGCGCCCGCTATAGCCCCTGTAGGTACGTACCCTACCCCGCTATAAGCGCTATGCTTAGGGGGGTGTGGGTACGGATTAGGCCCTATTTGTAGTATATGTTTTAAGTCTAATTATAAGCTTATTTCTTATCCGTTTAAGGTAAAAAATATGCATATTAAAGCGTTTTAAAGGGGCTATACAATAGTATAGGTCTTGTCTTTATAAAAGTACCTTTTTTATTTTTTATTAAGCTTTTTTATAGCTGTATTTTTATATATACTCTTATAATTCCTTCCTAGGGTAAAGGTTATTTCCTAGCTTAGGTCTAGGCATTTATTTCCTAGCTAATCTATATTTTTATTAGATATAGGACTTATATTAAGAGCTAATAGTAATACTAATTAGTATAAATAAGGTATAAATATATATTAGTATAATATAAAAAGGACTTTGCTTAAGTTAGCTTAAGTCTTTAGTCTATTAATATCTGCTTATATTTTTCTCTCCCCTTTTATCCCTAAAGGAAGATACTAGAGTTTATATATATAGTTTCCTAATCCTAATCCTCTTTTTTTGCTTTATTTTTCTAATCTCTTTGCAATCTGCTTCTAATCTCGGGTTAAACTCGATCTAATTATACTATAAGCACTGCCTAAATATAGCCTTATTGCGTAATTAAATGCTTTATCTATACGTACCTATCCCTAGTTATTTTCTTTAGGGGCAGGAACGCGTTAAAACGCGTAGACGATTCGTATTATATATAGTTATATTTACACACTTATACTATTTGCCCTAAAGCTATACTCGATAGCGCGCAGGTTCTATATTAACTACTGCTAGATAAATAATTATCTTAAGAGCCGGATCTTGCCTGCCCCCTTCCTTAATAGTACTATATTTAACTATCGCTCTGCTTAACGCTTTTTAAAAATTAATATAATCTAGGCTTTCTATTATTTCTATCTCAACCCTAACTCTAAGTACTTAATAGTATTCTATACTAGGTTTAGTATATTCCGCTAGAAAGTCCTCCCCTTTAGTCTTAAGGTTAAGCCTGCTTAGTTCTAGAACTTTATTAACGCCTAGCTTTATAACCTCCTAGACTAATATACTAGCGTATACGCTAATAACGTTTTAATCTATTTAAATAATAATAGCAAAAAAACTTATTAAGAGGAATACTATAAGGTTATCTAGTGCTTCTACTAGGCAAACCTATAAAAAAATATTAAAAAGTTACGCTTTAATATTATAAAAGTCGACTATTTAGGAGTTATGCTCTAGGCTAGTATAGGAATTAGTATTAACCCTTATAAGACTTAAGCAATTACTAATTAGAAGTTTAAAAACCTCTATAATAAAAAGGCTATATATTCTTTCCTTAGCCTATATAATTTTATCCGGATCTTCTACTACTATACTAGTAAAGCCGCTAAACCCCTTAACTATCTGCTTAAAAAGAATAGCGACTTTTTCCTTAGACCTAAGCAATATAATGCTTTTACTAGAATAAAATAGCTTACTACTAAAGCCCTTATTCTCGCCTTTATCTAGCCTAAACTACTAACCCGCTTTAAGACTAATGCCTCCTAAAATGCTACTACTAGGGTCCTATAGTAGTAATAACTTAAAAACTCGACCTAGAAGCCTACTAGATTCTTTTCTAAGATAATAACCCCTGCTAAATAAGCCTACCTAATCTAAGACTATAAGTTCCTTGCTATTATATAGAGCCTTAAATACTTCTACTTAGAGTTACTAGGCTAGAAGTTTTAATATAATTACGGACTATAAGGCTCTAGTATATTTCGTAATAAAAAGACTCCTTTCTATTAAATAGGTCTACTAGTCCGACTTTGTAGCTTAATTCGATATATGCTTTCTCTACTGCCCTAGCTGCCTAAATATAATCGCTAATGCCCTATTTTAAAAGACTGCTAAGCTATTAATAGTTAAGGCTAGGGAAAGAGAGGGCGTACTTTTAGTATAATCCCGCCTAGCTAACTTAGTTTTAGCCTGCCCTTAACTACCCCTAACTTAACCCTATTAACTAGAACCTCTATAATAATAGGGGCAAGAACTGCTTTAATAAGTACTAACCTAGCTAACCTTATTTAGAAGGAAAACTCTGCTTAGGGCCTTAGCTGCTAAAATACCCTGCTAATTATACTGGAAAAAACAAATAATAGGATTTTCCTGCGTATAGTATTAATCCGCGCTGCTTATAAACCCTTAATCTTTGCCTATAGTAGTTAGAATAAGACCCTTAAGCTCTTTTAGCAGGATTACTACTAGCCTAGTATAAAAAGAAATATCTAACGTTGTATTTGCAACTATTATAACTGCTAGAGAAATAAAGTCCCCTAGGATAAGACCCCTGGACTTTTCTACCCTTTTCCTATTCCCGCAGCTATCTAGGAGCACGTAGCCTACAATAAAAAAATAATACTAACTAACCGCTATAGGTATAACTACGTCTAGACCTTTATTTATAAGTTAAGCAGGATTATTGCTATACTGCCTGCTAAAAAAATAATATAGCTAAGGTCCTTGCTAGCTATTACTTCCGCTCTCTTTACTATTTCTTTAGCATACCCCTAGTTTAGATTACTAATAATACTAGCCTTTTTATTTTATTAAAGTTCCTTGCTAAAATTAACCGCCTTATAGGCACTAAGTATAAGCATAGTAGCGCCTTTTACCCTTAGTTATAAGGCAGTATAAAGGTAACTAACTAGTACCTTAATTAGTAGTTACGCTTTTATATTAATAAGCATTAGGATAACTAGAGCGACTTTTTACTAGTACTTAATTTTGCCTATAACTCTTTATAGCACGCCTTGCTCAATATAGCCCCCTTTTTTATTACTTTTAGGAAGCGAGTATAGAACCCCTTTTTACCTAGCGCTACCCTTAGCAACTAACTAGCACCCGACTTAATGCTTGCTATTAACCTTATAGCTAAGGCACGAGTAGTATAGCAATAAGCCTAAGAGAAGTCCGCTGCTATATAGTAGTAATAGAAGCTTTAGAGTAATAAAAAGCGCTAACCTGCTAACTTCTAATTTAGGGACTATATCTTTTTTAGCAGGAAGGGATTTAGTACTATAACACTTACTACCCGCCTCGACTCTTAGTAGTCTAGTCCTTTTAAGATTATAGTAGAATAGGGCTATAGCTATATACTAGACTTGCTAGAGAGCTATAAGATAACTAACCTTTTCTACGCTAACTAGCTTGAGAAAGCCGCTAATAACCTGCTACCTAAATAGTCCTAGCTACTATTTAAACCTAATAACGTTAATAGCACTCCTAAATAGGAAGTTAATAGGGTGCTTTATAGCAAGCTATTAGGACAAGCCTAGCGCCTCGAGTACTAGGTCGCTTAGCAGGGCTGCAACCCTAATAAGACCTAGTACCTGGCTAGGAACTTCCGCAATACGCTAATAGCCCTGCGCGAATATTATAACTAATACCTTAATGCTTTAGGACTGCCTCTTAACTTATAGTAATAGATTAACGCTACTATAGCTAATAAGACTTATAATAATAATAATAATAACGACTCGGCCTACTTAATAAGGACCCCTACTTAAAAGCGCTGGAATAACCTGCTAATGCTTATAAGTAATATATAGTCTAGGGCAGACCTGCTAGAATATATTTTTCGCGCTTATACTCTCTCCCTTCTCCTTATACCTAACCCCGACTCTTAATTATTATCTCCCCTATATTGCCTATTAAACGCTAGGAGGAAACGTTGCTCTAGTAGGTTTTAACTTCTAGCTCCTAGCTATAAAAACTATGCCTTTTTAGCTACCTGTATAGTTTTAAGCTTTGCGATTCCAAGGCTATAAAACACCTCTCCTCGCCCCCTTTTTTTAGCAGCCAGCTGCCTAAAAGTAATAACCTTAGGGTAAGACTACCCTAGTAGAATACTAACGCAGCGCTTGCTAGGACCCGTCCCTATTAATTTTACGGGCTATAGGGTAGGGCAGCCTACTCTTATAGCATGCTAATTATAGTTATAGTTAGGGTAGGGTTAATCTGCTATTAGTATAAGCCTTAAATGCAACTTACCCTTAAAAGCGCTAACGAGTTAAGCTTATTTAACTATTATTATCTAGCTATGCATGCTAAGAGCTATATAGCCTACTAGGTCTAATTAGAACTAGCTATAAGCAGTTATCTATTTTAGGATATTATATAAGCCTGTATTTAGCCTGCAGACTACTTTAATACTTAACCTATAAGTATTAAAGGGGGCTAGACCCCCTGCCCTTTATAGATTAGGATGCTATTATGCTCTGCTATCCTTTTACGACTCGTTATAGAAGATACTATAAAGCCTTGCTTCTTTATAGCGCTTTTATTAGCGACTTTACACACTAGCTTTCTAGCTTATAACGAGTTACTGCTATAGCGAGTTTAACTACTAAAGCGAGTTTAACTGCTAACTGCAACTTAGAATAAGGCTAGCGCTATGCTTAACTACTAACTGCTTTTATTATTATCGCCCTAAATAGAATACGCTAGTTATACGGCTTATAACACTCTTAACTACTAGTTATAACTTAGAATACAGCCTAGTATTATGCTTAGCTGCTAACTAGTCCTTTTATTATTATTACTATTTAACTAAATCCTTTACTACTACTTACTACTTTTTATAATCCCTCTAGGCACTTCCTAGGGATATGTATATAGGGACGGCCTCGAGGGCTACTTTTTATCGAAAATTTACACTTTTTATATAGCATTTTCCTTAAATCGACTTATAATACCTATAATAACCTGGCTCCTGCTTCCGACTTGTTTTAGTGCTCTTATTCCCTCTAAGCTACTTGTGCTAGCTGTTATTACCTCTCTAAGCCCCCTATACTAGCTGCTATTACCCCCCCTAAGCTACTTGTACTACTGCTATTATCCTTCTAAGCCGCCTGTACTACTACTAACACCCCCCTAAGCTACTTATACTAGCTGCTATTACTTCTCTAAGCCTCTTATACTAGCCGCTATTATCCCTCTAAGCCGCCTGCGCTACTGCTATTACCCCCTTAAGCTACCTATACTAGCTGCTGTTATCTTTTTAAGCCGCTTATACTACTGCTATTACCCCCCTAAGCTATTTGTGCTAGCTGCTATTATTTCTCTAAGCTGCTTGCGCTACTGCTATTACCCCCCTAAGCTATTTGCGCTAGCTGCTATTATCCCTTTAAGCTGCCTGCGCTACTACTATTACCCCCTTAAGCTACTTGCACTAACTGCTATTACCCCTCCTAAGCCGCCTGTACTATTACTATTACCTCTCTAAGCCCCCTATACTAGCTGCTATTATCCCTTTAAGCCGCCTATACTACTGCTATTACCCCCTTTAAGCTACCCGTACTAACTGCTATTACTCTTTTCGAGCCGCCTATATTACTGCTATTACCCCTCCGAGCCGCCTATACTACTGCTATTACTTTTCTAAGCCCCTTGTACTAGCCGCTGTTATCTCTCTAAACTGCTTGTGCTACTGCTATTACCCCCCTTAAGCTACCTGTACTAACTACTATTACCCCCTTTAAGCCGCTTATACTACTGCTATTACCCCTCCGAGCCGCCTATACTACTGCTATTACCTCTCTAAGCCCCCTGTGCTAGCTGCTATTATCCCTCTAAGCCGCCTATACTACTACTATTACCCCTTTAAGCTACTTATACTAACTGCTATTACCCCCTCCCGAGCCGCTTATACTACTGCTATTATCCCTTTAAGCTACTTGCCCTAACTGCTATTACCCCCCCTAAGCTACCCGCCCCGACTGCTATTACCCCCTATACTGCTGCCTATACCTACCTATACCTAACTTAGTCTTCTTCCTACTATTACCCCCCCTTATAGTCCCTATAGCTATATCTTAGGGGCGCGTATATAGGGCTAGCCTCGAGGGCTACTTTTTATTAGGAATTCGCACTTTTTATATAGCAATTTCTTTAAATCGACTTATAACGCCCGTACTATGCTAGGCAATACCCCCCCCCCTTAATTAACTTAGTACTTTTTAGCTGTATTTGCCGACCTACCCTATACCTACCTTAATAAGCGTATTAAGGCTATAGGCAGGGGGTAGTATTACGCGCTATACCCTAGTATACTATAGCACCTAGTATAAGGAAGGATATAGGACCTCTAACCCTTATAAGCCTATAGGAAAGGGCTAGTAGACCTGTTATATTAAGTAATAAGCCCTTTATAACGCATATAAATAGGGCCTATAGCCCGACTACTCTTTCCTAGTTCTTTCTTTCCTCTTTATCTTAGAATATTTGTTTATAGTGCTTAATATACGTTTGCTCGTTTTGCTAGCCGTAATAATAGGGATAATTTTGATTTATTATTTAAGCTAGTAGTAAAAGGAGGAGATATATAGGATAAATAGGATTAGGGATATTAGGGACTTTTAAAGGACCCCTTTTTTAATAGTAAAAAGTTCGGATAGGCGGCTATTAACCTTAAGCCTAGAGCTATAGCTAGTAAGGTAGCTATAAATAAACGCAGTAAGCTAGAAGGGGAATTTAAGGAAGTTAAGAATAGTAATAAGCTTACTATATAATATATAGTTAAAAGCGCTAGTTATATTAAGCATAAAGAGCAATATAGAGCCTTATTAGGCCTAAGCTATATATATTATTTTAGTAAGCATAAAAAGTATACTATTAGTAGATTAGTAAAGTTTATTGCCTATTTGCCTAAAAGGAAGAACTATAGTAGCTTTAGAAGTATAAGATAGTTTTTATACTAAAATAGTCTCTAGAACTTTCCTAATTATATTTAGGAGCGAGATTAGTCTATAACCCCTAGGGGTCTATAGGACTTCTAGGCTCTTGCCTGCTTTTTAAAGCACTATAATATTTAACTTTTTATATTAAGTAGGGAAGTATTTATATATAATATAACCGCAGAGGACTAAGGTAAAAAAGGAGACTAATAGTAGGCCGCACCCTTTAAAAAAGCTAACTAGGATCTTATTAGGACTAGCTAATTTCTAGGAGGCAATACTAAAAAAGGCAAAATATATTTTAAATTTGCTAACTTAGGGGTAATACTAATAGCTAGGAAAGGGCCTTAAGGGAAAAAAGGGGTATATTTGCTAGATTTAGGAAAAAGAACTTATTAGCAAGCAGTTTAGTTTTTCCTTTATAGAATAACTATAAGCCGCTAGAAGTATTATACTATAAGGCAGGTATATAAGTTCGTTTTAGAAGGGTCTAGCTTTATAATTAAGCCTACTTAGTTATAGACTATAGGGTCTAAGGGTTACTAGATATACTATTAAGGAAATCCTACTAGTTATTACGCTTTGCCTTATAGATAATAGCTTTTTAAATAATAGTTTTATCTCTTAGGACCTGCTATTAAAATAGACTAGGGTTTGCCTATTATACTTGCTAAGCTTGCTTTATATTGCGTACTGCCTTACTAACGTCTTATATCTACTAAGGGTATAACCTAGGGCTAATTTGCTAGGAGAGAAATAGGACTATAATAGTTGCTATAGTATTAAGTTCCTAGTATAGCTAGTCTAGAGTAGCGTTTATTTAATCTAGTAAACCTATAAGCGCTTAAGAAAGTAGGAGCTTATTATATGCTTTAGTAAAAAAAACGTCCCTATTAAATAACTTCTAATACCTAGAATAGGCTATATTTAAAAGGGGGTTAAGGTTAAAAGAGGCGGATTATAATATATAATTTGAACCTTTAAAATCGAGGTTAGGGCTAAAAAAAGTTAGGAAATAGCTAGGAAATACCTAAATAAAGTTAATAGTATTTAATTAGTAACTATATATTTCTCTAGTAACGTTATATAAAGGAGTAATAAGTATAAAGTATAGCTATCCTATAACCTAAAAAAACTTAAGGGCTTATAGCAAAGATCGTTTATAAAGATCCTATAAAGGATAATAAGCGTTAAGATTACTAAGGAGGACGCAGGGGGTATCTAGGTTAAGCTAGTCCTAGAGATAAAAAAAGGGCTTATTATAATACTAAAAGGAGGGGAGTAAACTAATAGGATTTAAGAGCTATAAGTAAAAAAGGCTCCTGCTATATCCTAGCTAAAAATAAGTATTTAAGTATAAAGTTTACCTAGAGTGGATTTACTATTATTCTAATTCTACCGCCCCTTTACCCTTACTGCCCTCCCCTCCCCCCTCCCCTACCTTCCGCGCTAAGTTATCCCTACTCCTCTTTTATCTCCTTATAAGTAGGGCATTAATATATATTAGTATAATATAAGAAAGGACTCTGCTTAAGTTAGCTCGGGTCCTTAATCTATTACTATATTCTTATATCTCTATATATCCTCTCTTTCTTAAGGGAAAAGGCTAGACTTTATATATATAGTTCCCTAATCCTAATCCTCTTTTTCTGCTTTATTTTCCTAATCTCCTTATAATCCGCTTCTAATCTTAGGTTAAACTTAATCTAATTATACTATAAGCACTGCCTAAATATAGCCTTATTGCGTAATTAAATGCTTTATTTATATATACTTATCCCTAGTTATTTCCTTTAAGGGCAAGAATGCGTTAAAATGCGTAGATAATTTGTATTATATATAGTTATATTTATATACTAGTAGTCCTCTTTTTATTATTAAATTATTATAAAAGAAAGAAATAAAATAAGAAGAAAATATAGGAAAAGAAACTATATATATAAAAGATAGAAAGGAAGAAATTATATAGGAAATAAATAAATAAGTATATAAAAAAAATATAGTAATAGAAAAAAAGTAAAAGAATCGGTCTTTTATAAAATAGTAGGGTTATAGTATATACTTACTGTATTTTATGCTTTTTATACGTATATATATAACTTACCCTGCGAAATAAATTTATTCCCTTTCTTCCTTTTATACTTCTTCTCTTCTTTTTTTTTCTATACTCTTAAAAGAGCGTA
>LKCN02000011.1:1403847-1433331 GCA_001633055.2 Ophiocordyceps polyrhachis-furcata BCC 54312
CGGAATTTATTAAATTTGCCTGCTTCTAGCTCCTTAGTAAATATATCAGCTATGTTATCTTCAGACCTTATATAATATATCTGTATATCGTTATTTCGTATGCTATCCCTTGTAAAGAAGTAAGCTAAGTCTATATGCTTTGTTCTTTTATAAAATTCAGGATTTTCAGCTAATTTAATAGCAGCCTGGTTATCTGTTAATATAGGAGGTATTGTATCTATTATTTTTATACTTAGAAGCTTATTTATTGTTATAAAAAGCCTTTGTATATATATAGCTTCTTTTGTAGCCTCTCTTAGGCCTATAAATTCTGCTTTACAAGTAGATAAGGCTGTGGATTTCTGTTTTTCACAGCCCCAACTTATTAAGTTATTATATATATAAAAACAGTAGCCGGAAACGGATCTTCGATCTGTTAAATCAGAAGCCCAGCTTGCATCTGTGTAACCTCTTATAAAGTTATTATTATACGGGATATTACAGTTATAAGTTAGTTTTAAATCCGGGTATTTATTTAAGTATTTCCAGATTGTATTTAACGCTGCTATATGTGTTATATCTGGCTTAGAAGCAAATCTAGCACAGGAAATAACAGCGTATAGTATATCAGGTCTTGTTTTTATAGCAGGGTATAGTAGGGATCCTATTTCCTTCTGATATTGTAGTATAACGTCTTTTCCAGGTTCTATAGTAGCCTTCTTAAGCTTAATTCCTGGTTTAGAAGGTATTTCAGACATCCCTAAAGATTCTTTATTGTATTCCTTTATCTTATTCCTTATATATTTTTCCTGAGAGATATATAGCATCTTATTTGCTCTGTTTATAGATATATTTATACCTAGAAAGTCTTCTAAGTTTCCTAAATCTTGCAGGGCTAGGTATTTCCCTATTTGGCCAAATAGATCACTTATTATAGTATCCGTAGCACCTGTAACAAGGAAGTCATCCACGTGGATAGCTATAGCTATATTGTTATTATTATGTATAAAAACCCCTTCGTCTATAGGTAAGGCTTTAAAGCCTACCTTTTCGAGAGTATTAGATAGGTAGTTATACCAGAGCTTAGGACTTTGTTTTAGGCCGTATAAAGCTTTCTTTAATTTTATTATTAGGTCTTTATCTTTATACAAAGGATTTTGTTTATTATTATGTTTATAGTATTGTTTTATTATATAGTTTTTAAAACCTTCTGGAAATTTCACGTATATGTCTGTATCTATATCTGCATGAACAAAGGCATTCTTTATATCGTATTGTTTAATAGGCCAGTTGTTTTTAACTGCTATATTAAGAAGTATTCTTATAGATTCAGGCCTAGCAGTTGTAGAGAAGGTATCTATATAATCTAGTCCTTGTATTTGGTTAAAACCTTGAACAACGAATCTAGATTTGTATTTTAATATGTTATTATTATTATCCTTTTTAATCTTATAGACCCAGCGGCTTCCTAGAGCCTCCCTGTCCCTTGGAAGGTCTGTTATTTCCCAGGTTTTTTGTCTTATTAACTCTTCTAATTCTAGAAGCATAGATTTATTCCATTCTGTAGCTTCTGAACTTTTTATAGCCTGTTTATAATTCTTAGGCTCTGTAGGATCTGTATTTTCCAGCATATGTAATATAAGTTCTGGATTTGTTTGTATTATAGTGTTTATTTCGGGGTATTCTTTATATTCGTTATAAAACTCTGCCGGCTTTCTAGGTATTTGTATTTCGACTTGAGTTTTTAGATCCTTATCCTTATCTTTATCTTTATTAGAAGAGTCTTTGTTATCTTTGTTATTATCTTTATTATTTTTGTTATTTATAGGTTCCTTTATACTCTGTTCTGGTATTTTATTTACAGAAGGTATAGTATTAAAGTCTATATCTTTATAGTTATTGTTATCTGTATTGTTATTTATAAAGTTATTCTCTAGAATAGTTATATCTCGAGAAACAACAACTTTCCTTCTAGAAAAGTCCCAGATTTTATAGGCGTTTTCAGAGTAACCTATTATAATACCTTTAAAAGCTCTTGTTTCTAGCTTATCTACAGGTAGTTTATTTTTGTAGTATATTATACTTCCGAATACCTTTATATTATCTAATTCAGGAAGTGAAATAGGCTTATTATATTTCTTTTCTAAAGGACTACAGCCTAAAGAAGTGTGATAAGACCTATTATATATATATACAGCAGCTAAAACAGCTTCCCCCCAAAGGTATTTAGGTAGGTTTGCTGTATAAAGGATAGCCCGTGCCTTATTTAGTATAGTACGGTTTATACGTTCTATTCGACCGTTAGGTTCAGGGGTATTTTCAGGACTTGTATTATATTTTATACCGTTTTTTATACAGTAATCCCTTATAGGGTATATAAATTCCTTAGCATTATCTGAAAAGACTTCTTTTATAGTAATCTTATCTGTATTATTTTCTAATAAGGCTTTTACCTCTAGAAACTTGTTATATGCTTCGGATTTTTCTTTTAGAAGAGATATATGTAATTCCCTACTATATACGTCTAAAAACGTTATAAAGTACCTGAATTTATTATATGTAGGAGTGCTTATAGGTCCCCAGATATCTAGAACAACCTTATCAAGGTATTTATAGTCCTTTTTAACTGCTTCTTTATTTATCTTATTCGTGGCTTTTGCCTTTATACAGATTTCACAAAGTTTAACCTTATTTTTATCCTCTTCGCTAATAATAGCATTCTTATTATAACGTCTTATTGTTTTTATTAAAGAACGTAAGGATAGATGTCCTAGCCGAAGATGCCAGAGGTATATATCTATNTACTCTTATAGAGGTTAATATTAAAACAATTATATACGCTAGAGGAAAAGTTAAGCAGCTTAATAACGTCTAGGGATATAATATAACTAATAGTATACTTAGTATAGCGCTAGTTAAGCTTCTTTTTTAGATAGTAGGAGGCAAAGTTTCGCAAGTCGAGCTAGACTTTATTACTAGGCTAGAAGCGTTCGGCTAGCTAGCGCGATATATTAGCCTAAGCTTTGCTAGCTTAAGCTATAGTAGCGTCCGAGGACTAGCAAAGGTCCGAGACCTATTATAACTTAGCAATAAAGGCTTGCGCTCGACTAGCAGGCGTGCGCGTAGAAGCAAGAGGGGCGTTATTAATAGCAGGGGTAATAGATAAAGCGTAAAAGCCGTAAATAGTAAAGAAAGGAGATATACTAATAGCTATATATTTACGGCTATTAAGGGCTATTTAAGCAGTAGGGAGCTAAAGGTCCTAATCGTCCTAGTTATAAGCAATAATAGTATAAAAGTAAGCTTAAACCTTCTAGTTAATGCGCTTACTACTACTATTAGTTTAGGGGTAATAGGCAGTGCTAAGGAGGCAGGAGATATAATAAAGGCAGTAAAAATAGGCCTAGAAGTCCCTTATCTAGTTAAAGCCGCAATTACTTATAATAAACGCCAGCTACTAGTAGAAGCAAATAAAATACTAGAGGAAATATTCTATATAGAGTTTAGTATCTATAAATAGTATAGGCTTAAGGAGGATTTCCTTACTAAGTTAGTCCTAGATAACTTAGAAGTAGTAGTTACCCTTTATTATTAGGGGAAAATTAACTATAAAATCTATTTAAAAGTAATAGTAGAACTAGTCTAGAGTAGGCAAAAAGCAGAGGAGTATTATATAATAAAAGCGCTAGACTTTAGAACGTCTATATATATCGCAGTTATAAAAGAAGCAATATATAAACTGCTACTATAAAGGCTAGAAAAAGTCCTGCGTAACTAGGGCTATAGTGCTATCCTTGCTAGGGTGCTTAATAAGGTAGGAGTTATAGATAAGTTAGATAAAGCGGCCGCGCAATTAATTAAGGCCCTAAAGGTCGAGAGGGGCGTATTAGGCGTTTATATCTATAGTAGCAGGGGAACTAGGGACCTAGAAGCGGTTGCGAAAGCGGAGGCGGCTATAGGAGTCGATATAGTAGTCCGCGATTTAGACCTTAAGGCAGAGGGCAGGAGGAAAGGCGTAGTCGCTACGGGTTACGCAGCGGAGGACTTTCTAGAACGTAGTATCCTAAGCAGTAGTAACTAGCTATAAGGAGTAGAGTTCGTTATTAGAAAAGACCTAAAAAGTAGAAGATAAGTCTATATAAGGAGGGGCAGGGTCTAGTAAGCGAATTAGGGGGTAAGGAATTATTAGAGTCTAGGAGAGAAAAATTAAAATAGAACTAGAGGGCGTCCTAAGGAAGAAGTTAAGCTATATAGTTATCTAAGTCGTTAGAGGTTAGCTAGTCTTATTCTTGCTATAAAAAGGCATTAGGGATAGTAGCCTGCTTACTAGAATAATACTTAATTTAGAAATTAAAGTATAAGAAGTATTTAGCCTACTATGCCTGCTATTTAGAAAAGCGTTAGCGGGTTATAAAGTATTTAAGGTTCCTATAATTAGTAATAATATTAAAGGACTAGTAATTATAGAGTTCTGCCTATTATTGCTTAAGGCAGCAAATAATAGCAAGTATTTCCTTATTATAAATAAGGTAGTTGCGCTTAGCTAGGGATAGCTTCTAAGAGTAGAAAGCAATTAGGCAAAGCTAGCTATCCTATTCCTAGGAAACTACGCTACTAGTAGCAAATCCACTATAATCTATTTTAAGTTAAGTAGGCAGGTCGAAATCCTATTTAATAAGGACTAGGGCCTAGAGGAAGAGTTATTTAACATGCTAAAAAGCAGTCTCCTATTTAGGACCCTAGGAAAACAGTCTGCTAGACCTAGTTAAGTCTATAAGAAGGGCAATAATAAAAGCGTAATCGGAAATAAATATATAATAGAAGTTAGCAAAGCTAAGGAAACTTTAAAGGCCCTTAACTATAGAAGGTCGAGCCTAGTTAGAGATAGCCTAGATTTTAGCAGGATCTGCCTAAATCCTAATACTAGCAATAAGGATAAACCCTAGATACTTAACTCTAGAGATAAGGAAATTATACTTATTAAAGTTAACGTAAAGGCTATATTCCTAGAGGCGTTAAAGGACTTGGCGGACTTTGCGGAAGTAATCTTAGCAAGTGCTAGAAGAGTATATAATAATATTATTAATATAGGCTAAATAGAATTTATTAAGGAGGTTACTAAGGATCTAGTTAATATAATACTAGAAAGTAGCAAGGGCTCTATAAAGGCTAAAAAGTATAACTATCTACTTAAAAAGTCTATACTGCGTATAAAAGGCCGTTTTCTACTCCTCCCTTTCTATAATATAGACTTTATAAAAGGCTTAAATAATATTAAGCTTAGTAAACTACTTAGCTCGAGCTATAGTATAGAGTATATCGCTAAATAAGGGAATAGGGTAACGATCTAGAACTATAATAGTATTAAGGGCGTAGTAGTTAGTGCAGAAATAGAGGCCGCTACTAAGTTTATAGGCAAAAAGAACAGGGGCGCTAGCCGGAGAGCTGCTAGGATAGATAAAACCCTTAGCAAGAAGGTCGCGCAGCGTTTTTTTAAAAATAAGGAGCTCTTCGCAAAATATACTATAAAAGGGGCTAAAGGGAATTATAGGATTAGTCCTATCTGCATTAGGGCAGAAAAGGATAGAGTAGTTAATACTAGGCTTATAGGGGTTTAACTTATCCGCGTTTTATTTATAGAAGAGTAGGAGAAAGTCTTAGATTTTAGGGAGAAGGCGTTATTAGAGCTAGGTATTAGAAAGGGGAACCTTATCCTATAGTGCCTTATTAATATTAGCAAAGGAGATAGCATAAAAAAGAAGGTTAGGAGAGGTTATTATATAAAGGTTATAGGTAACTTAGGCAATAAAGGCAGAAGCTATTATATATAGGGTGGAGGAGATCTCCTAAGCTAAAGAGGAGGGGGAGTCGAGATATTAAACCTAAGCCTAGGAGTCGCTATGCTAGAGGCGGGATTCGTAAGGAATAGAATAAGAGCATATATATTTAAGCTAGGGTTTGCCTAAAATAAGAGGAAAGTTAAGATAGGGAACTATATAGGCTATAATAAAGCGCGTAATATTATTAACTTCGAGGGCAAGCTAGGCAATACCTATAACTATAAGTCCCTATATTTAAGCAAAGGCACCCTAAATCCTATAGGGTAATATATATTTAATAGGGATATAAAGGTTAGTAGCTAGCTATATACTAATAGTAGTATAGTATTAATAGCTTTTATTAATAAGGGTTTATATAAGTTCTAAGTAGTTAAGGATTATAGAAATCTATATAAAGGGGGCATAAAGCTAGGACTAAAGAAGTGCCTTTATATTCTTATTTATAGCTAGTAGGGACCCTAGAGCGCTATAATACTCTAGGGTTAAGCGTTTCCCTATTCCTTAGCGTTTTTAAGGAGAGGTTCGATATTAGTATACACAATATACGGATTAGTAATACTAGGAGCAGGGGCTAGCTAACGCGCTATAGCGTATAGGCAAGCGTAGATTATATAGCTGCATACTCTATAGCGTATATATAACCTGTTATTTCGTTATTAGTCGATAACTAATAGAAGGACCTATTTAGCGTAAGGTTTAGTAAGGGCAATAAGAGTAAACTTTTTGCCTTTAATTAAGCGGGTGCTATTTATTAGGATATTACTATTAGCGTCTAGGATAAGGGCTATAGTAGTAGGAGCAGGGCTACTACCTATAAGAGTAGGGGGGGAGGACTTGCAAGTAATACGCAGGAAATAAGGAGTTTGCTTAAAAGACTAAGCAAGGCCCTAAAGCTTAGTAATAAAAGCTATATAAGATTTAGGCATATTAACTATAATAAGAAGGTCTTAAAGTATAGGAGAGAGAGAGTTTATAAGCTATATTAATTTAGCGGAGTCTGCCTACCTATAAGGGCTAGCGGCTATAAGCATAACCTCCTCGAATTCTAGAAAAAAGTCGCTAAAGCATTATCTATCCCTATAAATAAGGGTCTATAGCTAGTCCTAGGCTTTTTATTATTCCTAAACTGTACTAAAAGTATAGTATAAGTAGTTAAAAAAATCCTACGAGCGCTACTATTTATTAGAACCCCCTGCCTGCTAGAAAGCAGCAATACGCCTTATTTTATCTTTAGGGAGGCAATTAAGAATATAAAGCTAGGACTAGTTTAAAGTACTAGCTTTACCCTAAGGCTTATTAATATTATACTAGTAGATTAACTAGCTTATAAAGAAGTAAAAGGACTTAGGTTTACTATTCTTTTTTAGCTAGGCTTCTTGCTAGCATATAAGGGCTATAGCAATAAAGGAGGCATTTAGCGTTAGTTAGGCGGGAGCTAAGGGGGAGTTAGCAAGAGGGCAAGCGGCCGGATTACCTAGCTAGGAGCAGTAAAGTTAATCGAGCTCGGCTAAATATAAGGCCTATATATGCTTAAGAACCTATTAATAGGTAACCTGCTCCTAGGAAAAGGAGGCCTAGGTATTAGCTAATGCCTGCCTAGTATAGTTAAGTTCCTGCTAAAAGTAAGAAATAAGGTCTAGATTTAGGGGGGTATTATCTATTAGAGAGATGCTAGTAAGCTATTTTTCTACGCTAGCTATATATAAGTCTTCTATAGATATTATTATAAGGAGCGTTCGATATAATTATTCGATAAGTATTAATATAATAGGGGCGTAAAAATAGTAGTTATATTAAGATATAGCTAGGGAATAAGGAAAAAGAAGGGAAAAGATATAAATAAAAAGGGCTATTAAAAGGAAAAAAGAAAGGAAAAAGGGAGAGAGAAAATACGTAATTATATTAAAGGGCTAGCTATAAGGAAATATACTTAGGCTAGACTAAGTATATTTAATTACGTATACTGCTTTAGAGGAAGCAGGCTACCTAGGGCTATATATATATATCTAGGTCCGATTTTAGGGAGCGGGCTATATACTCGTAGCTGCGTATCTTAGGGAGTATACTGCGCATAATAGGGGCGTAGCCGAGATAAGGGAACTATTATAAGATAAGTGCATTGCGTAGGCAGGGGGGCGGAGTCCATAGCTATACGGGCGCCTTTCCTAAGGTCAGGAGGTAAGTTCAGGTTATATAACTAGAACTATACTAAGGTCGAAGACCCTTATACTTTGTAGCTAATATTAGATATTAAGCTAGTATTTAAAGCAGGTTAAGCTGCTTAGGCTTTAGCAAGCAGCCTTTATATAAACTAACTACTTTTTTAATAAAAAGCAAAAAGGCGAGTATATAAATTTAGCGCGCATAGTAATATAAGCTTAGCAGGAATTTAGAACTAAAAAATAATCCTATAACGTGCTTAGCTAGCTAGGGCGGCTAGGGGGCAAAAAAAAATTAGCAAGCAATCTAGGCAAAGATTTTAAGCAAGTATAGCTAGGCAAAAAAAAATTTAAGTATAGCTAGGCAAAAAAAAATTAGATAGATTAGGCTAAGCAGATAATTTTTATTTACTAGTTTATCTAGGCTAAAAAGAATAAATAAAAAAGATTCTTGCTATTTTAATATAAAGAGTATAGTTTATTTTAAAAATAATTATATATTTATATAAATATATTTAGGATATAAAAATATAATTCTTTTAAAATAGAAAGAAAATAAATATAATATAAAGGCAATATCTATCCGATTTCGGGTTAGTATTAAAATAAAGTATTCTAAAAGTTGTAAAAAGTAAAAATAAAAATAAAAAAATAATTAAGAAAGTTATCCTAGAAAAAGAAATAAATTCCTCTAAGTATCTTAATTATTATTTTAAACGTTCTAGGTATAAGTTAAGGTCCTTAAGAGATTAAAACTATAAACTCTAGAAGTCTATTTCTTCCTAAAGATCTTATTATTATTTAAGGTCGATTTAGTCTTTTAAGCAGCTATTATACTATCTAGTACTATAAGAGATTAAAATCGCGAACTCTAGGAGTCTATTCCTTTCTAAAGTAAAGGTTATTTCTTAGCTTAAGTCTAGGCATTTATTTCCTAGCTAATCTGCATTTTATTAGAGATAGGACTTATATTAATAGCTAATAAAAATACTAATTAGTATAAATAGGATATTAATATATATTAGTATAATATAAGAAAGCATTCTGCTTAAGTTAGCTTAGGTCCTTAATCTATTACTATATACTTATATTTCTATATATCCTCTCTTCCTTAAAGGAAAAGGCTAGACTTTATATATATAGTTCCCTAATCCTAATCCTTTTCTTCTACTTTATTTTCCTAATCTCTTTATAATCTGCTTTTAATCTTAGGTTAAACTCGATCTAATTATACTATAAGTACTGCCTAAATATAGCCTTATTACGTAATTAAATGCTTTGTTTATACGTACCTATCCCTAGTTATTTCCTTTAGGGGCAGGAACGCGTCGAGACGCGTAAACGATTTGTGTTATATATAGTTATATTTATACACTCCTTTTATCTCTTTTATTCCTAAGACTACCCTAGCGGGCAGCTGCCTTATACCCTATTATACTGCTGCGTTCCCTGCGTCGCGACCTACTAGGGCGCGAGGCCTTTCTTTTGCTCTATCTGCTAGGGGGTTTTCCCTTTTTAAGGGGTTTTTCCTACTCGAGCTATATAGAGGTTCTCAATGCCTATTACGGCCCCTAGCGTATAATTAATCATAATAAGTATTAAATTTATAGCATTTATATATATAAATAAAGGCTTTACTTTTGCCTTATATAAAGTAGTAAGAGGCAAGGCTAGAAAGTAGTAGTTAGCTATAAGTATTAAGCTAAGCCTTTTAAATAGCTACTATATTATAGCTATATTTAAAGAAAAGGGTAAGGTAAATAAAATAGTTTAACTTTTGTATATTCTATATAAGGGCCTTAATTTTTCTTAAGTTGCGTAAAGGGAATAATAAATAGCAATTAAGATATTAGTATAAGCTAGGTATAGGAGGGGGTAGATATAAAGGCAGTACTATGCTCTATACGGCCTTGCTATTTTACTATAAGATAGGAATAGCTATAAAGGCCGCCCCTAGATTATAGCATATATTTAATTAAAGAGTTAAGAAGGGGGATTTTCATATTACCTAGGGAGCTATAGTAGGCCCGCTTTTATAGCAAAACCTAGGTAAAGCTATTTTTATTAGTAAATAGTATAGGCTAGAAAGCAGGCAGTTATTAAAAAGTAGGCAGTAGTTAGCTATAATTTAATAGTTAGTCTTAATAGTAGTCTTAGAAGTAATAAGGTCGCGCAGGGTATATAGATCTAGCCCTATCCTAGTACTAGCAGGATACTTTATAATCTTAGGACTATAAGGCATAGTTTCCTTTTTATAAGACGCAGTAGTATTAACGTTTACCCTTAAAAGCAGGGTAGTTAGTTTCCCTTCCTTTATATAGGGAGAACTTATAGTGCTTATAATATAGGGTATTTTTATAGTATTTAGCTATATAACCAAACTAGAAATATTAATAGTATTATTTAAAGCAAATAGTATCTTTATAGGGTTTATAATAAATAATCTTAGTATTAATAATTAATCTATTTATATAGAGTTAATTAGTATTAGCTGTAACGGCCTTGAAATAATAAGTGAATATATTATAAGTACTATAAACAAAGATTCTAAGATAAAGAGAAAAGAGAAAAAGGGGCATAAAGCTATACGCATTAAGGACGACTATATACACTGCTATACATAACCCAGGGTCTATCAGGGCTTTAATTAAATAGTTAGTGCCCTTATAATTAGTCTTATAGATATATAGCCCAAGAGTTAGTATATATAGCGCGTAATACTACCCCCTAACTAAGGCCTTAATATGCCTATTAAGGTATATATCTATAGACTTATAGTAATATGCTAAATTTAGCAGCACGGTTATTATTATTATTGTTATTATATAGCTTATCTACTATAGCAGCCTTAATCTACTTAGTTAAGTATATAGGGGGTCCTAGGGCATTAATATAATAGTTATAGTATTTCTTTAAGGCGATTAGCGCGTTTTTAATATTTCTAGCAGGATACTATATATAATTGGGATTATAGCCTTGCTATTATACTTAATACTCTAGGCGTTTATTCCTCCCTATAATATAAGAATAGAGGACGCGATCGATTTCCTATTCGAGCATACCTTAGATTTCTTTAAGTTTAAGCGCTAGGACTATTTAATTAGGCAATAGATTATCTAGGGCTTTATAGAGTCGGTTAGTATAGAATAAATTAGTTATTTTATAGCTATTTAGCAAGTTAAGAATATAGCTAAAACCTCTCTTAGTAGTAACTATAAATAGACTAGACTACTAAATATCAAGGCGAGTTATTAAAGCGATTATGCTAAATCCCTTTTATTATAGGAAGACAAGTCTATAGGGCGTTTTTTTTTATTAGCTTATTACTTTTGCTATTCCTAAGTTCGAGCTATAGTATCGCGAGCCTATTACTATACTTTCTATATATAAGTAATAAGGCGTAAGGCAATATAGGCAGGGTTAATAGAGTTATTAAGGGTTAAAGAACTATTTAATTAAGGCAGAGAAAAAGGGTTCCTAACTGCTTTGCTAAGTGCTACTATTAGTAAGGCTATACTAATAGAAGCATATTAGGATAAGTTATATATAAAGTCTAGCGCTAGTAAATAATTGCTTTAATTATTTTAATATTTATTAATATAGAAGCATAGCTTTTAATCTAAATACTAGTTTATAATTTTAATACTGCCCTAGGTCTATAAGTAGAAAGCACTACTATTATTATTATTATTTATTCTTACGCTAGGGACCTATAGCAGGTATCTAGGAAACAAGCGGGGTAAAATCAGGCTAGAAAAACCGGGCTATACCCAGGGGAAAACCAGTCTCTTTAGGGGGCAGCGTGCCTAAAAAGGCAAGGAAATAGTCGTATATTAAGGTACTGCAAGCAGGACGAGTCCTAGTCCTATAGGCTATAGTAAAAATAAGTAAAGGGGGGTGCGTATATCTAATATATTAGCAGGCTATAAAGGTATAAGAGTACTTCTAGCTAGAGGTATAAGAGTATATTTAGTTGTATTAGTATAGGGGTACTTTTATATAGTAGGGCATAGTATAGATTAGCTAGGTATATAGTTACTTAATAGCAAAGTATAAATTTATTAATTATATTATGCCCTGCTTTATAAACTATTACTTATTACCTCGAACTATTACTATATATAAAATAGGCTAAGATATAAACTAAGGAGATAAGAAGGAAGTCCTATATAATAAGTATATATTGCGTATATATATAATACATAGCTATATATTATTTAAAAGCTATTAGGATTAGGCTTATAAGTAGTTAGAGTATTAACTAGTATTAGCTAAGCTAATATTAAGCAGTAGCGATTATATAAGCATATACTTACTATATAAAGACTAATATTTAGTATTATTAGGTTAGTATAGTATAGGGGTTAAGGTAAGAAGTATTTATTAATAGTTAGGCAGGTATACTTAGAGCTTGCTTATAATACTAAGAAGCTCTATAACTATTAGCAGACGCATAAGGAGCAGAAGGAGTTATTAGGCAGGAAGCTAACTATTGCTAAGTTAGATAAGATTTAGGACGTATTATAGCTAAAAGCATACTAGGTAGTAAATAAATATTATCTCTCTTTTAAAGGCCTATTTAACTTATGCTCGAACTAGGTTGCTAATAACGCTACTCTAGTAGCTATTGCAAAAACTAATAATCTCCTAAGCAAGGTAATAAAGTAGCTAGATAAGATTATTACTATCCTTAAAAAAAGGCCTATAGCTTAGCTTTAGCCTATTGCTAGTTAGCTAGCTAGGATTATAAGTCCTCCCTCTGCTATAAAAAAGAGGTTATTTAAGGATATTATTAAAGCAAGCACTACTAAGCAGGTTGCTATAGAGCTATTGCCTTCTTTTATTAATAAAAGCAAGAGTAGGGCAGAGGCATAGCTAGTAATAAAGAGTATTCCTTTAATAGCTCTAGTAATAGCTATCTTTTTAAAGCAGCCTAAGGTATTTTTCTAGCTAAGTGCTAAAAAAGAGCTAATAGATATTAATAATAGCGCTAAGGATAATAATAATAAAAATAAAATTAAGCTAGTTAATAATATAGTATTAAGCAAGGCACTAACTTACTTTAGTAAAACGCTAGCTAAGTTATCTTATAGCTATAATACTCCTATAGCTCCTATAGCTCCTATAGCTCTTATTATTTATCCTGCTATAACTACTCTTATTATACTAATTATTCCCCTTGCCCTAACTACGCCTAAGATAAAGTCGATATTTAAGGAATAGTATAATATTAGTAAGTCGATAGCTTTCCCTAACTTAGTTATATGCAGTTTAAAGGGCAAGGAGGCAGGCGGATACTTAGCTAGATATTAGGCAGCTAGGGGTTATAGTCTAGGCAAAAAGCTGCTTTTTAAAGTATAGCAGGCTATTTAGCAAGCTATAGTAAGATAAGCTATACTATAAATACTTATAACTAATTATATAACTATATCTATTCCTACTATATTACTAGTAATGCTAATAGGCTAGGTATTAACTCTTTCTAGAGTATAAATAGGGTTATATAAATAGTCTTATTATATAGTGCTTTATATTAAATTAGATAATAAGCTTAGTAAGACTTAAGTAAGGGAAAAGTAGTAAGTAAAAAGGGGTATAAGTAAGGGTTATATTAGAATAGATTAGTGCATCTAGGATAGTAAATTAAGAGGTTAAGAAGTTAGATAAGTGCTTATATATTAGTAGTTAGACCTTTGCCCTTATAGCAGAGTAGAGGGAGATTAGTAGAGTCTATTAGTAAAGTCGAACTAGTATAGTCTTCTATATTATAGCATCTATTTAGCTAGGATTACTATAGATTTATAATATTATAGCTTAGTGCATAAGTTAATATTATTATAAAGATACTATAGTAATAAGTTATAAGCAGTAGTATATAGTTAGTATTTAAAAAGAATATAGTATATAGTTTTAGGCTTATTATTATAAGGGCAAAAAGGAGTAATAATATCTAGGATATTATACTAGAAAAGGAAAGCGTATAGTCTAATCTTCCTTATATAGAGTTAGGTAATTATAATACTTATATATTTAGGCGTATTACGATATTTATCTAGTGCTATAGGTTAGTTAAAGCAGGATAGGGTACTAGAGGGGTATATAGTCTAGCAGTATTAGAGTTAGTAAAGGGTTTTCTTCTTATCCTATTATTATAACTATTTATTAGTAAGTAATCTAGCTATAGTCTTAGGAGGGGGAATATTAGCCTAGCCTAACTATGCTTAGACTTATATAAGGCATTCTTAGAAAGGGGGTTTGCTATATTTATAGCGCTTAGGTTTATACTAGGGGAAGCGGAGAAAATAGTATAAGACTGCTCTAGATATAGTCCGGATCTTATTAAGCATCCCTTAGCAATCGAGTCGAGCAAGAGTATTAAGTTTCCTCTAAATAAAGTATAGGTTAATAAGCAGGGTCTAGGTTTTAGTTTTAAAATAGTAGATAAGTATAGCTCTATACGCGCTAGAGATAGTATAAAAGCAGGCAGATTATTCTATAGCAAGTAACTTAGCTATACTAATAGGGTTCTAATTTTATCTAGTAGGTTAGTAAAACGCTATTATAATATAACTAATAAAAAAGCGGATAACTTTAGTATAGACTTCTTGCGTATAATTAAAGGAATACCCCTAAGTAAAGGCAGTAAAAAAAGTAAAGGCAAGGTTTTATTTTTTAAGCTTATTATAGATAGCTTTTAAGTAAGCTTTTTACTAAAAGCAATAGTATACTTAAACGCTAAAGAGCTAGGCCTTTAAAATAGGGTATATAACGTATTATCCTAAGTAAATAGGAGTATTTCTATCTTATTTATATTAAAAAAAGTGCATAAGTTTACTCTTATCTAGTTTAAATTCTATATTATAATCTATTGCCTATTCCTTATAGACCTGCTATACTAACTATAAGTAGCAGGTTATAGAGCTAGTATCTAGGCTAATAGTAAAGAGGTTAATATTATTAGCGAACCTAATAATAGTAATACTTTTAATAACTTCTAAGTAGTAATAGAAAGGCGTTATATAAAGGATAAAAAGAATCGTAAATAAAAGTAATCCTTAAGGAACTCTAGTATAAATAGGAATAGGGCAGGAGGTATAACTATTAAAGCAGAGGGAGAAAGAGTAGTTAGTAAGGTAGCTAAAAAAGAAGGACTAGATCTATACTAGGAAGCCTAGGTATTTAATCTCTGCTATTAATTTAGCATGCTAAACTATATTAAACGCCTTTTTAATATTAAGCTAGAGGAAGGAAGCTACTCTTTTGCATACCTATATAGCTTAAATAAGTTCTATAACTATTATAATAGCGATTTTAGTAAAGCAGTTATACTTATTGCTTATTTGCCTTTTTAAGAGCAGGTTATTATCCTTTACTATAGTAATAATAAGTTAGCTAATAATAGCCTTTAGGATCTTACTAAGGTAGTATAAGAGTAAAATAGGGCAATACCCTACTGCCTGCTTATATATCTCTAGTTGCTTGCCTTGCTTGCAAAGTATAATAATAATAGCATACTAAAGTTAGTAAGGAAAGTATCTAATTATAATATATACCTAGAAAAGGGTAGCTAGCTAGTTTATTAATAGATAAGAGTATATTTTAAAAAACCCTACTAAGATACTATTATCCCTTATTGCTTTCTAAAATAGTATATAGGATAATATAGTATAAATATCTAATAGGGAGATACTCTATAGTATATAAAACCTAGGTTTTAGCTGCTTATTTTCCTATTAAAGGAGGGAATAAATAAAAGGGAAGAATTTAAGGCTAAGGACTATAGCCTTATTTTTAAAGGAAATAGTCCGATTTCCTACTATATTAGTAAAAAGGGGAATATAAATAGGATTAAGAGTAAGTCTGCTTTAGTATCTAGCCTACTTCTTAGTAGACTATAGTTTTAAAGAGGAGAAAGTAGTTAAAGCAAGAAAGGAATGCTAATAGGCTCTTCTCGCCTTAAAAATAGCCTTTTTCTAGGCTTTTATCGCGTTTTATAGCTTGCCCTAGTCCTAATCTATATATATAAGTCGAAATCTTTATTATACTTTTTTAGCTATCTTAGTAGCAAAGGCAACCCCTAGCGTAAACTATTAATTACCCTTACTAAGCTTTAGCGTAATAAATAAGACTATCCGCTAAATAATATTATTAAGTTCGGAGTAAAGGGTATCTAGGGTAGTATTAATCTAGTCTAGCAAAGTAAGCTATTATATTATAGGGCTAATATAGGCTTTAGCCTCCTAGAGGACTGCTTTTAGGTTAGTCTATTACTATTAAGGTCTAGGTTCTAGCTATATAAGGTTAGTTTAAGCGCTAATACTAATAACCTAGGGGATATAATTAGAACCTATAAGGTTAGGGTTTAAGCTAAGGAAAATAGTATAAGTATTAGTAGTTGCCTATATAAGGTCTAAAGTACTATCTTAATAGCTTTAGAAAATCCTTATATACTCCCTTTTTAGGGTAAAAAGATAAAGCTAGAGTTATTATATATAAGCTAGGAGGTTAGCTATATACGGGCTATAGCGTTTATATTTATCCTATAGGGGGTAGTATATATTAAAGTCGCGAATAAGGACTTAATATAGCGAAAATATAAGGGTAAATAGTATATTATTTGCATAGGGTTAGAACGCGTTTAGTAGGGTATATATAGAGAAAATCTAAAAGCTATTAGTAAAAGTAATACTAGCCTAGTCTTCCCCTGCCTTAGAGCTCTATATATTAGGACTATAGACTTTATAAATATAGAGCGCGTTCTATCTAGATATATAAATAAATCGGTATAGGGAGGCTTCTAGGAGCAGAGGAGGAAGTCCAGGCTTAGTAATAACTTTTTATAGTATAATAATATTATAGTCGTGCTTATTATAAAATACTAAGCAGGCAAGATTATAATGCTTATTAATATTCTAATAGAGGGCTTTTATATATATTAATTATATTAGCTAGGGAGGGGCGAGTTAGTAATATATTAGGGCATTAGTAAAAATAGTATATAAATAAGCTAAAGTTAGTCTAGAGATAGGGTATAAGGTATAGCTATAGCAGAATAAGCCTAAAAAGGCTAATCTAGTTATATTGCAATAGGAGGATAGGGTATTATTAAGGCAGCCTATTAAGTAGCTAGAGATAGACTAGTAGGGAGCAAAGCGCTCTAGGCTTATTTAAGGAAACGTTTTATAGCCTTAGGGGTATTACTAATAATAGCAGCCTTAGCAAGCGGCCTAGCAGTATTCGTACCTTAAGTTTAGTCGAGTCCTCTTATAAGTATAGCCTAGGAGTTAGTAGGAAGCAGTCGCTATAAGCAGGTCCCTTAGGATATTAAGCAAGGGGAAGTCGTATTAGCTTAGGGCTTAGCAAACCTTACTAGTTATTATTTATAGTTAGCTTTTGCCCTATCCTATCTCTATATTACTATTAGGTATATCCTTAACTAAGATAAGTAGTCTCTATAGTATAAGATATAGTTATATAGAATCCTATTCTTGCCTGCCCTATAGTTAGTCTTATTCTTATATGCTATTGCTCTATAAAAGCTATAAAGCTTAGCTAAGGTATAGACTTTAGCTATATAGCTATACTTATAGTAGTTATAATATTATTAAGGTTATACTAAATCTTTATATAGTTTATAAGTAAAAACTTATATATTAAAGGCAAGGCCTATATTATAAAAGCAGTTAGTATCTTAGGTAAACGCTAAACCTATAAGGACTACTATCTTAATAGTATTAGGATAGGCATAAAGAGCCCTAATCTTTAAAATAGAAACTTTATTAATATATTTAATTTCTTATATAAAGTTAGCCTAGTTTGCTATAGTAGCTATAACTAGGATACCCTTAGCAATAACTATATATAATTATATAGCTATTATTACTTTATAACTAAAAACGCAGTAGATTTAACTAATATTTATAATAAAGTTAGCTATAAGTTTATTAAAAGTAACTACTATATTTTTACTAAGGAGGCGTTTTATAGCAATATATAAGGAAGTATAAAGGATATTATTAATAGCCTAAATAGTATTTTTTAGGGTTTAGTTAACTATATTTTTAGGCAGGTTATTATTATATATTATAATCTCTCTCTTATATTAGGGTAGGATTTGCTTCTCTATATTAGAGTTAACTATTAACGCTAGAGCGCTAGCAACCTAGGCCTAGGTAAGGTTAGATTTAGTTAGAGCGTTAGTTAAAGTCTATAGCAAGTACTACTAGAGTAAGTTAATAATTATCTTCCTAATAGCAGCCTTAATATTATTAATAGGTAAAGAGAGTCTAGAATAGAGCTTTATTTTACTAAATTCTCGTACTATAGTCTAGATATATTCTATTATATTAAGGGGGATAAGTCCTACTAAGTTATTATATATAGTCTGCTTAATAGTATTAAAAAGGACTAGAGTAGTACTATTTAGTATATTTAATAATTCTCGATTAGTAAATAAGTATATTCGCGCTATAGTATATTAGCGCTAAAAAAAAGGTTTTAAGGGAGCATAGCTTCTCGATATGCTGCTTTATCCCTAGCTACTGCGATCCTAGGCTAGGATTACTATAGCTACTAAGCGGCAGGAGTCGCCTTAGAGTTCCTACTATATATTATATCCTCTCGATACTAGAGTCGCGCTAGGGTTAAGCGCAAGTCGAGTTACTCTAGGGGTTATTAAAAGCACTACTATAATAATACTTTATACTAGTAAGTTAGTTAATTCTTTTTAGAAATAAAGAGATAAAAGAGCTAGTATTATTTATAATCTAAGCAGATAGCAAGCTAAAAAAGCAGTATAAATACTAGAAGTAATAGCTAGCAAGGGTTTTTAAAGTATTATTCTTTCTACTAGGCAATATAGCAATAATCTAGCTTAGCTTATAAATAAAGGTCTAAATATAGTCGTATCTATAGCAATCTATAGGCATAGTTTTTCTATTATAAGCAACTTATTCCTAAATAGCGGTTAGTACTAGTAAAGAGTGCAAGAGGCTAGGGGTTTTATTACGCAGGGTCTTATTTCTCTAATAGTTATAATAGTTATAAATATACTTTTAAATATCCTGCTTTATCCTACGCTAGTAGTAGTCCTATTATAGTACCTTAATTATCTTATTTTAGCCTTTATAAGCAAAAATCGGAGGTTTATAAGCCTTGCAAATTAGGGCTATATAGAGGAATATTTGCCTATTAGCAGTCTGCTCTAGGATAATTAAATACTTGCTATAATAGCCGAGTTTCTAAACTGCGTTCTCTTTTAAGATAAGCATAGCAAGGTTAGTACTATAAGGGGTTATAGTATTAGGTATATAAATTAAGGCGATTAAAAAAGCAACTTTAGGGAAGTCGAAACTAAGAGACTCTAGCTTAATTAATTAGTTTATCTATTCTTTTTTCTCTTTAGCCTTAACTATAAGGAGTTCGACTATCTTACGTAAAAGAGTATTAGCAGCTATATTTAGTTAACTAGGGCAATAAAAGAAATAGATATTAAATTAAACTAGGAAGTTAGACTAATAGATTTATTAGATTAAGAGCAGCCTTTTTATTAAGAAATATATTAGGGCTTTATAGTTTATAATACTATTAAATTTCTAACTAAAGAGTTCTAGGTAAAAGTATTTAAGGCTTTAGATAATAGCAAGGAGCTTATAGTCTTAGATTAAATAAGCGCGTTTAGTAAGGGATATAGTCTTAGAAAAGAAGCCTATAGGCTTCTAAGTCGAGTTAGTCTGCTATTACTATAATATACTAGTAGTTGCGTTCTAGGAGGCATTAGTCTTAAGTCGGGTCGGTAGTTTAGGATAGAAGAAGGCGAGAATAAGAGCTTTAATTATAAGCTTCTTTATTTAATTAAATGCTTTGCGCTATTTTAGTCCGAGTTTAAAAAGCATATCCTTTTTAAGCAGTTAGTTTAAGGGTTTAGCAGTCGCGCTAGCGTAATAGCAAAAGATCCGGATAAAGTTATAAAGACTTATAAAAAAGCGTATAGCTTTATAACCTCTAAAGTCTTTAAACTTTTAATCTATAATAGCCTATACCTTATAGGGGTTAATACTAAGTCTTACGCTAGTATATAGTATTATACTAAAGTAGTTAACTTTAGTAATATTAAACTAGGACTTCTTAATATTACCCTATAGATTAGCCTAATAAAAGCGCTAGATAACTTTATAGTATTTAGTCTAATAGTCTTCCTTATTATTATTATTTATATAGATTAGGATATTATCTATATATGCACTAGTATATTAATTAAGGAGGTTATAGAGCTAGGTATTAATAAAGTTCTAGAACTAAGCAAGGCTAACTTTTAATCTAAATAAAAGAACTAACTAATAGAATATACTAAACCTAGTATAGAATGCTATTAAGTATTTAAAAGCCGGGTCGAGATAGAAATAGTAGAACGCCTAGATAATATTAATTTTAGAGAAGCATTTTATAGATTAGCAGTTAAAAGCAGTACTATTAAGAAAAGGGGCAAGTAAGATATAACTCTTTAAGTAGTCGTTTATCTAATAGTAGTCGATATAGAAATATCGGGCTATAGAGTATAGCTTTAGCGTGAATAGGATAAAAGCAGTATACGGGCTAGTATTAGGTTTAATAAAACCTATCTTAAGCAAGTAGTCTATAGTTTCTTTCTCTAATAGCAAGTATTTAATTAGAGTGCAATAAGATAGGGGACTAGCTAGGTAAAAGGGTTTCTTAAGTTCTAGCGTAATATTATAACTAGGATAGGGGCTTATAAGGGTATATGCTTCCTTCTTACTAAAAAAGCCTTCTATATATGCAAGGGGCTATAAAATTAGGCTGCGGATTAGGGCAATATAATTAGGGTCTTCTCTTGCTAGGAATAGGATTTTTTAGCCTTAATATATATAACTCGCGGGACTAAGCTTTGCAATTAAGACTTTAGGCAGGTTAGGGTTATTTTCTAAAAGTATAGGCTAGGTTAGTATTAAAGGAGTTAATTCCTTCTATTATACTTATTAGGGATCTTTTTAGACTACTTAGATTAATTAGTCTTAGTAGTCCTAGTCGTCTTCCTAAGGGTTAGTTAGGTTAAGGGTCTTAGTCTAGGTTAGGATCTAAGCTAGCTTTTTTTTCTTTATAAGCTATATAAAGTTATTATTCTTCTATAAGTATTAAAGGATCTTATACTTTTTTTTATCTGCCTTAATTAATTAGTTCTAGTATTCTGCATTAGCCTAAACAGCTCGGTTAATCTGCCTATTAAATAAAGGCGTTTTAGGTAGAAGGATTAAAAAAGAGTACTTAGCAAAGGCAGGGAGGTTATTAGGCTAGATAAGCTTTCAAGCAGTATAGTCGAGTAGTAGTTTCTTTTTAGCTAGCTAGTATAAGCTAATAAAGAGATCCTAGGTATAATTAGTAACTTAGAAAGTCTCCTAGGGAAAGGACTAGCTATTAATTATAAGGGTTATAATTAACTAATTACGTATTAGACTAGCTAGGCGGCCTTAGAAATCGACTAGGGGGACTAGACTAATAAGGACTAGTTTAGTATTAAGGCGTTTAATAGCCTGCTTAGCGAATTAGCAACTAATAAGGAGATAGGCATTTACTTTAGTATTATAAAGAAATAAGGCTTAAAAAGCGATTCTATTAATTTAAACTTAACTATTAATAGTAAATAACTCTCCTACCTTCTTCTCTATATATAAGACCTTTAGGACTATTAAAAAGCCTTATAATAGTCTTATTCTTTTCCTAAGTCCGAGTCTTTAGAAGCAGTTAGCAGTAGCGTTAGCATTCTTTTTATACCTAAGATCTAGGCTTAGTCGGAGCAATCTTTAGCTATATAGCCCTTCTTTCTATAAATAAAGCACGTATTATTATCCTAGTAAACCTTCTTTTTATCCTTAGAAAAAGCCTTGCTTTTTTCCTTAAATATTATTATTAGGATCTTTTTATTTTCCCCTGCTAACTTATTTTTATAGCAGGGAGTATAACTACTTAATCGCTAGGTCTCTTATTAGATAGTATCTCTTTTTAATAGTAGACCGAGTCCTTAATATAGCTATAAAAGTCTTTATAGGAGAGGTTATTATCCTTAGTTTTAGTTAATAGGCTAGAGTCTAGGTTAGTTAGAAAGTAGTCCTAAAGCATATACTTTATTTAATTAAATAGTATACGGGTCTTAGCGGCTAGGTTAATAAATTCTGCAATAAATTCCTAGATCTCCTACTTGCTAGAGATCGAGAAGTTTTAATAATAAAAGCGCTTAGCAGCTTTTACGAACTTATTAGGATTGCTATAAGCGGATTTAAGATACTAGATTATCTCTGCTAGTCTAGGGAAGGGTTATTCTAATAAGTTATACTAGGTCTTAAAAGTCTTATAAGCCTTATTATTAAGGGAGCAAAATAAAAAGCCTATTCTATCTTCCTTATCCTAAAAAGTAGCCTTATTAGTCTTTATCTTATCTTGTAAGTTAGTTAGAAAGGCGCTAAACTTGCCTTTCTTTCTAGAAAACGTTCTAATATCCTTATAGCGAGTCTTAGCTAAGTTAGAGTAAGCCAGGTTCGGTTATCTAATAGCAGTAAAGATAGGCTATATAGCCTTTCTAAAAGGGATAAAAGCAGTAGATTAATCCGTAAAGACTATCGAGGCTTCTCTATAGTAGGCGGGCTTAAGGGTTTATTAGCTCTGCAAGTTAGTAATTTACTGCTAAAGAGCCGCTAACTAGGACTATAAGTCCTAGTTAGTTAGGGTTATTAAGAAAGAAGCTATAATTAAATAGTCTTTATCCTTAATATTATAATCTTAGTTTTAGGGGTTATATTCTAATTCTCTCGAGGCTAACCTTGCAGAGCATTAAGGAAAGGTCTAGTCTTAACTTCTAGATATATATTAAGAAGCAGGTCTAAGTCTTAGGTCTTATTTCTTATAGCCTAATTAAATAGTTTAAAGGGTCTAGGAGTCTTCTAGGGTCTTAGCTGCCTATCTTAGTAATAAGAAGTCGTAGTCTAGTCTTAAGTCGTATTATACGGGTATTTTGCGTCTTTATATAAGATATAAGGTTAGTATATATTTATAAACCGCTTATTAGTAATATATTAATCTTAGAATAGTATAATAGCCTTAAAATAATAAGTAAATATATTATAGGCATTATAAATAAAGATTCTAAAATAAAGAGAAAAGAGAAAAAGGGGCATAAAGCTATGCGTACTAAGGACGACTATATATACTGCTATATATAACCCAGGGTCTATTAGGGCTTTAATTAAATAGTTAGTGCCTTTGTAATTAGTCTTATAGATACGTGGCCTGAGAGTTAGTATATATAGCGCGTAATATTAGCTATACTACTAATAATAAGGATAAGATAAGTCTAAAGCATAACCCCCTAGGGACTCTTATAGGGCTTAATTACTTAAGCTCTAATAATATTAATTTTATTAACCTTCTTAATACTTTAAAGCAACTTATCTTTATCTTAAAAAGCGGCTATAGTATAAATACCCTTAGCGATTATAGTATATAAGCATTAAGTAAGTATAGCTTTCTTGCTAAAAGCCGCTTAAATTTATCTTTTAGGGCAGGTATATAATGTCTTATTAAGGTTAAAAGTAAGTATAATATTACTGCTTAGCAAGCGCCTAGTAGTAATTATAGTAAGGTTGCTTATAGCAGAATTAGCTTTATTAATAATCTTAATAAGAGTAAGAGAAAGTATCCCTTTAATAACTAGGACGCCCTAAACTAAAATTAGTATCTTGTATTCCTATTAAGCTAGTACTAGTTAAACAAAAAGTAGTCCTAAGGTTAATATAGTAGCAGGGATAGCAAGTATAGCAGCCTAGGATAGTTTTAACCTAGATATATAAGGTTATAGAGCTTTCTATATAGCTAACTTAACGGATTTCTAGATTATATAGGTAATAGTAGTAAGGAGGGAAGTCTTATTTATCTTAGTTATAGCAGGGGCGCGTTTTTAAAGCTTCTTCTATACTATATTTATTATAGCCTATATAGCCTAAAAATTCTCGTATAAAACTACCCTAGTAAAATAGTTAAAGGCGTTTTTTATAATAGGATTAGTTAGCGCTTATAGCGTTTTTATAAATAGGTCCTTATTAGGTATATTAATAATATTAAACTAACTAGCACTTATATATAAGTGCTATTATAACTATGCAATCCTTTTAGGACTCTTATTAATTACTATTAGGACCCTAATAGTATTGCTAGGGGCCTTGTCTAGGGGCGCTATAAATAGCGCTATGCTAAACAAGAGGGGGAAGAGGGAAATTAAATAAGAAGACTTATAGTTGCAAGCAGAGATTATAGCGAACGCTTTATTATCGCTATAGCAAATGTTATTAAGCTTGTAAGTCTAATATAGTTATATTTAGTATAGGTAATATTATAAGGCTATTATAATTAGGGTATAGGGCTAGTATAGGACTATTGCTAGTCTTATATAAGTCTAGTATTAGCATATAGGCCTTAGTAGAAAATAGGCCTGCGTTATTATTAATAATTTTATAACACAACTTATAATAAGGTCTAATATATATAAAACGGGATATTTTAATACTAGCAGATATATTAACCTTAATATTATAACTATTAATTAAAATAAAATAGAATAGCCCCTCCTATTTATTTTTCTCTTTTTAGATACAAATTTAAGAGTTAATAGGGAGATTAAAAAAACAGGAAGTTGAAGTCTATTCCTAGTAAGAAGTATAGATTAAACTTTATTTTTAGCTATATATTTATAAAGCATCTTTATTATAGCTTTAATAGCTTTACTATGCTTAAACGTAGTTGCTAATAATAGGGAGTCGGATATAATATATAGGTATGCTTTAAAGATAAGAAGTATTAGTATAAGACTATCTAAGCCTGCTATATTATTAACTGCTTTAACTACTATCTAAAGAATATATTCCTTAGCGGTATTCTTTTTAAGTAACTCGTATAGAATATTAAAAGTATATTATAAGGGTTTATAGTATTATTTAATTTTTCTATCTAACTAATATGCCTTAATTAGTACTTAGTAATAAGTTATGCTTAAAAAATATGCCTTAAAGCGAAATTCTTATAAGTTAAAGTTAGTATTAGTTATATAAGTAACTATTCTTTACTAATAGATACGAAGTACTACTCTTGTACTAAAATAACCTGACTAAAGAAGTAGTAGTCGGATAAGGTAAGGAAAAAAGTGGGTTTATAGTCGGGTCAGGTCGGTCCTAATAGTAAGCTTAATATAGTACTCACGCTTATCGGAGATAAACTAGTATTAGAAAAAAAGGCCTTCTTAGAGTTATATAGCTATATAAGGCCTATAGGCTCCGCAGTAATTTGCGCTGCCTCGCTAACCTTAGAATAATCGTCTTAGCAGAAGACTAGCTATCTAATATTCTTAGAGGAAATCTCTTTGGATCTTATATATATAAAGAGCTCTTCTTAGCAGGAAAGGAGAGGGAGAACACACAGATTACACACAGAAGACAGATAGATTATACACCTAGCCTAATAGGCTCTCTTACACATATATACCTCTCTTTTCCATATATTTCCTTCTATATAACCTTCTAATTCCGATAGAATCTCTTCTAAGATCCTAATAGTTAAAAGCTATAGCTTTCTAGCAATATACTACCCGAGAAATAATAATAGTTTCCGAAGGAATTACGCTAGAAAAGATAAGTATAATATAATAAGAAAATATACTAACAAATAAAAAATAGCAAATTTAAACAAACTATTATAACAAGGCCTAGCTAGCCCGTATAAAAATTAAGGGGAGAAAACCCCTATAAAAAATAATTATAGAGACGAAGGGCGAAGAAGAAAGCCCGTATAAAATCAAGGGGAGAAAACCCCTATAAAAAACAATTAATTATAGAGACAAAGGGCAAAGAAGAAAGCCCGCATAAAATTAAGGGGAGAAAACCCCTATAAAAAATAATTAATTATAGAGACGAAGGGCAAAGAAGATAGCCTGTATAAAAATTAAGGGGAGAAAACCCCTAATAAAAAATAATTAATTATAGAGATAAAGGGCGAAGAAAATAATTATAGAGACAAAAGGCGAAGAAAAACACAGGGAACTAACTCCTATAAACTTCTGCAGGGGAAATAATCTCCCTACAAATAAACTAACGCGGTATATAATTATAGGTATAAGGAAAAGCAAAAATAGGCAGAGACGAAATAGAATATATTAATTGGCCTTCTTAGCTTTCTTCTAGGCCGAGCCTAATATAGCAGAAGCCGCCCTCTTACAAGGCGTCTTTGTTAGCGTTATTAGCGTTATAGTCGTCGCAGCTGCTGCCCCCCGCCTATTTTTCGTCGGGGTAGTAGGCGTTGCGGTAGTCGGCGTCTTCGTCGTCTTCTTTTTCTTATTCTTCTTTATCTTTTTCTTTGCCGCTATAGTAGCTAACTCCGTACGAAAGGCAGCGGCCTCCGTATCGATACGGGCCTTAACGGCGGCTAGCCGTCCTTCCTAGCTACGGAAGATACGAATAACGGCTAAAAAGCCTAGAGCATTATAGTCGTTATTATTATTAGCCTTATTATTATTGTTATTATCCGACTCCTTTTCGTCGGAGTCGTTATCTTTATCTTTATTATTATTATTATCGATAGTAGCAGTAGCGGGAATACTAGCAGCAGCAGCGCTAGCAGTAGCAAGAATTATAGCAGTAGCAGCGCTAGCAGTAGTTATATTATTATTATTATTAGTAATAAGCTCTGCGCTTAATAGGGCCTAATAAATAGTACTACTAAAAAGAATTAAATAAATGCAAATAGGAACTCCGTAATAATTCATGCTTACGCAAGAAGGTATTTTATAGCCTTAAGGAGGCCTATATAATGCATTATTATTATTATAGATTTTATTAGGCAGCAGAGGTGCTCTGTATCCTTCCTGCGCTAGCTAGACTAGGCGGCCCTCTAGTCCGCTGCAATCTAGCATAGCATAAGAGGTGCCTTATTATACCTCCGCCCTTTTATTACGCACTTAATGCATAAAAACGCTCGGGTAGACCTAGCCTAGATCTAGCACTCAAGGCCCCTAGTAAGGCATAGAACGCAAGGAGCGTTCTATACTTCCCTAGGCACTATAAAGGCCTTTACCTACTACGAGGAAAAGAGTTAGGAATTAAAACACAGGCTATAGGAATTAGAGGGACTTATATAGGCCCTCCTAAGGTTCTCGCTACTATCTTCCCCTGCTTCCTCGGCCTTGCCCTAGCTATCTATAGCCTCCTCTATAGGGCTCTCTACTTTAAATACCTCTACCTCTTGCCCTGCGTTAATACCCGAGAAGATATAGGCAGGATAGACTGTATTAGGGATAACGGCCTCTCTAGCCTATTCCCTATAAGCGCCAGCGCGGGCCTTTACTTTTCCCTCTATAGTATTATTCTCGGTCGTTTAATCGGTTATTATTATTATTATTATTATAGAATACTAACTATATATACTTATTAGCAAAGAACGCTGCGGAATAAATAATAGATTATAACTTATATAAAAGATCAATCCTATAGAAAAGGAAGAGAAGAAAAGAGCCTGCTAATAAAGGGGGCATTCGACCCTTATATACTATAGGGGTGCCTTAGATTTTAGGCACGAAAAATATATACTAATAGGCATAGAGGAATAATAGTAAAGAATTTAGCAATAAAATATTTAAACTTTACGAGAAAAATAGCGATTCCGCGAAAAAAGTATCGAGGAGCTATTTAGGAATAATAGTAAGAAAAAGTAGGGACTATACGCTAATAGATAAATAATAGAATACCTTAGTATATAGTAATAAATATAGTGCAGGACTTAATAAATACTAATCTTAGCAATAAATATAGCATAAATAACCTTATAACTTACTTATATACTAATCTTAGCAGTAAATATAGCGCAATAATAAGTAATAAACGTATAAATACTAATATTAGCAGCAAATATAATAGAAAAAGAGTAATAAATACTCTAAAGTCCTTCTTTCTTTTCTTTTTAGGCTCCCTAACTATATTAGGAAACCTGCAAGGGTATATTAGAAAAAAAGGCCTTCTTAGAGTTATATAGCTATATAAGGCCTATAGGCTCCGCAGCAATTTGCGCTGCCTCGCTAACCTTAGAATAATCGTCTTAATAGAAGACTAGCTATCTAATATTCTTAGAGGAAATCTCTTCGGATCTTATATATATAAAGAGCTCTTCTTAGCAGGAAAGGAGAGGGAGAACACATAGATTACACACAGAAGACAGACAGATTATACACCTAGCCTAATAGGCTCTCTCACACACACACACCTCTCTTCTCCGCACATTTCCTTCCACGTGACCTTCCGATTCCGACAGAATCTCTCCTGAGATCCTGACAACTAGCTTTAAAGTACTCGGTATTAAAATGCTAAGTTCTTAACCTAGGAATGCCTAACTTCAGTGAACAAAGTCCTAAACAAGTATGGTTTTTAAACCGTCTCCCTCTTCCCGTCCTTCGCCTCTTTCTGCAGTATGTCAGAGAGCAACCAGGGCATGTCTCAAAAGCAATAGGTTCATACCAAAGCCTTGGCATTGCCATGGAGAGCGTGTCGATGATTTCGGCGAAATTTGGGATCGGTTCCTTTCAAAGAGGGATATTTGGATGTCTTGGGCTTCTTGATGCTATAGTATATTAGCGGCGTGTTGTTATTTTGCGTAACAGTGACTGACCCGTTGCGGTGCGCCTTACGCGACTGGTTGTGCTGTGACGAGTTCTTCGACTCTAAAAGCATTTGTTAGAATATGTGGCATAGAATGATTAATATTATGGGTGACTGACTAGCCATGGTCGTAGATGCTAACTGGAGATTAACTGCCTTGGTGATACAGGTGAAATTAAGAAGTATGTGGTGGCTGTACTCAGCACGGCAATGTTTGCAGAATGACGATAGATGTGGGTTGTCATCTATTGAGTGAGCCCTAGCCCTGCGTTTATTTCCCACTGGCTTACTAATAAGCGTTGTCGCCCCCATCAAGTACTTACCGCCCGGGCTTCTAGGATTGTGATGGCACCAAATGGTCAGGTGACCATACTTAGTCAGACTTTGATGGGGGGGCATTTCTTTGGTCATAGACCAGCCTCTTCTCTTTCTTCTGATTCTGACACACATCATAATTGGACTGGCTTTTTGACACGTTGCTTGGTGTCACCTCTTTTTGACTGCTTTGGTGACCTCATACGACCCCTGATACTGGTTTGGTGCGCTGCATCATTTCTGGTGACCGAGACAGAGATAAATAGAATAGGAGAGGCGTCGGCCAAAGAGAGTCAATTTTTATAGGCCTTCCAAAAGGGGGTGTAAAAAGGATAATATCCACGATAAGTCCAGCCTGGCCAGTACGTGCCAATTTAAACCCCAATTAGGCTCCCTAGCGCCTGCCTCTATAGGCCGCCACTAAGTTTTTCACCTATTTTCAGCAGCAGAAGAAGAAGAAAAGGCCGGCCAGTCTCGCGATCCTCGCAAAAG
>LKCN02000011.1:1450411-1461619 GCA_001633055.2 Ophiocordyceps polyrhachis-furcata BCC 54312
ACTTTATTTTAATCTATTTATAGGGCGAATTTAGAACTGCTTTTATATAATATTCTCTAGAAAATATTTAATAAACTAAAGTTATATTAATAAGCACTCGGTAAAAAGTATAAAGGAAATACCCCTTTATATATTATAATTATTAATATATACTAAGGAGTACTAGAACTTAAGTTTACGTTATTCTAACTAGCTAAAATTATTTAGAACTTATAAGCTAATTTGCAATTTGTATTAGAGATATTAATTACTAAAAATAAAGCTAAATAAATAATATAATAAAGTACGACTTACTATCTAGACTAAAAATACTAGAATAATGCATAAAATCGTTCTACGGATAATTCGATAGTAACCCGAGTTCGATTTAATTTTAGATCTAATAAGAATTAGACTCGGAAGTATTTTATATATAGTAAAGTTAGTTGCTAGTTAACTAAATACTCGCCTAATAAATAAAAGCAGGCAAAAACCGCATATATAGTATACTGCAAATTTATAGATAATAGTCCTAAGGATTTCGCCGCTTATATAACTATATTTAAAGGCCTTAAGATATATAATAAAGAATAATATATAATTAATAATAATTCTAAAGATATTTTATAATAATAGGAAGCTTTTTAGTTCCTATTAATATTAGTATTTATATACTTTTTAATTAGATATAATTTAAAATTAGATATAATAGAACTTATACTAGCTTTATAATTTCTTCTTAAAGACTAGTATTCCTAATAGTCCTTTTAAGGAATTATAATTAATACTAGTACTATATAAATTTCGACTATTAAATAAAATTAGGTTAAAGCCTTTTAGAAAATAATACTATATCTTACTATTTATTTATTTATTAATTATACGCTAGGGGCCGTAAAAGGCATCTAGAACCTCTATATATATCGAGTAGGAAAAACCCCCCTAGGGGGGAAAACCCCCTAGCAAACAGAGCAAAGGAAAGGCCTCGCGCCCCTAGGGGTCGCGAGGCGGGGAACGCGGTAGTATAGTAAGGTGCAGGGCAGCTGCCCGCTAGAGTAGTCTCGGAAAAACAAAGGAGATAAGGGGAGATAAAGAAGGGTAGTAATAACTTAGCGCAGAAGGTAGGGAAGGGGGAGAGGAGGGCGGTAAGGGCAGAGGGGGCAGTAGAATCGGAATAATAGTAAATCCGCTCTAGGGGGGGTATATAAACCTCTCCTTCCTCCCTCTCCCTCTCTCCTTCTTTCTTCCTTTATTATTATCTTAAGAGGTAAGGGTCCTTTAGCTCGAGAGGTTAGCTAGCTATTAGGTCGATTAATATAGTTATATAAGGCAGTATGCTAATACGTAACCTAGCAGGTAACTAAGCAATAGCAAGATAATAATAATAATAATAACTTAGCGAGAAAATAGTAGCCCTACTCCTTGCCGCAATCCCGATATAACTAACGCTAGTAGTAGTTAAGCTTAATAAACTGCAGGCAGTGCCCTATAGGGCATATATTAATAGGCTTATCGAGAAAGGGCAGGTTTGCTAGGATTAAACTAGTAAGTATACTTAGGGGTTGCGTAGTAAGAGCGAAAATTAACTAGTAGCAGGCACTCGCTTAGCTAGTTATTATTATTGCGCAACCTTATAATAAAAATGCTAGACAGTAAGTCGGGAGCGGGGAGCTTACAGGGAGGGAGAGACGCTAATAGCTTTAAGTTATAGACTTTGCTATTATAGAGAAAAGGCAGGCAGCTATTAAATTTATTATTAAGGGAGGGACTACTAATATAGTAGAGGCGAGTATGCCCTAGGGTCCTAAGCTAGGAGAGTAGGAATACGGTCTAATAGTAATAGTAGCGTTAACTTAGTTAGGAGCTATAGGAGGCGTAGAACTAGCACTAGAGTAGGGAGTCCGGGGGTTTCGCAGCGCAAGCCGCAGTTCCCCTAGTCGTACTCCCCTCGGTCCTAGCTACGCCTGCCCTGGCCCCGGCTACGCCTATAGTAATACCGCCCGCGCTAATAGTAACGAAAAACCTATAAATAATAATAACAATAATTATAAATCCGGTCTAGGTGCTAGAGGGCCTTATAGAGGCTATAGGCTAGGAGATCCTTAGCGAGCTAAGGGAAGTGTACTAATACTAGGAGATAATTTTCCGTATCTAGGAGAAATAGTTAGCGTACTAGGGGAGCATCGATACGCATTATATATATAACAGTTAGCGCTTTAGCAGGATCCTTAGCAATCTTCTTAGTATTAATCTAAATAAGCAGATATATATCCCTAGGGCCTAAGGGGCAGAGGACCTCCCCTTAGATACAGATAGACTAATCTAGCCCTACGTTACTAACCCTAACGTTAGGGGCGCGCTAATAGTATATATGCCCGAAGCTGCCCTAATACTACTAAAAATAGAAGGGGGGCTAGGGGCTAATCGAATAGGGTCTGCTCCTTATAACCGTAATAGCGATAGCGATAGCGATATTATAAAGGTGCTAGCTAAGAGATAGAGGCTGGAGGTAGTAGTAGAGGAGGAGAAGGTATTAGTAGAGGAGGGGGTAGCAGCAGCAGAAAAGGGGGGGGAGGAGAGTCCGGGAGGAGGGGACCTAGCTGCGACCCTAGTAGCGATAGGGACTCTAAGGCGAGGGCCTAGACGCCCCCTTAAGCGGGGTCGCAGTCGTAAGCGTAGGGGTTAGGGTAGTTATAGCAGGAGAGCATCGGGAAGCAAGTAGAGTTATTAGTGCTTTTAGAGTAGGGTTAGTAAATAAAAAGGCGGTCTATCCCTAGGGGGCAGTAATACCTTTTGTCCTATATAGTATAAAGGCGAGGTCGAACTAACGTAGGCAATGCAGTTATATAAACTATAGAGCTAACTTACTAGCAGAGACCCTGCGGCTAAGTAGACAAGTAAGGTTAGCCTAGTCCCTTAGGGGGCCTAGGTTAGAGAGCAGGAGTCTCTAGGCGCTCGTGCAGGGGCAGCGGAGGAATAAGTGCTTAGCGGTCTTATCCTCGCTAGTACTATAGGGGCAATATAGGGATAGAATGTTAGGGATATAGCAAGTATAGAGAAAGCAGTTTAGCCTAATCCTGCTAGACTAAAGCTATATTAGGACGCTGCTAAGGAATTTAGGAAGGGTAGTATATAAGTTAAGGGCAAGGCGCAGTTTAAATTAGGGGCGTTTATTAGTAGCCTATCCGTAAGACTATCCGTAGTGCTTTAGGCGGCCCTCCCGTAAGTCCTATCGGAGGAGCTATTTAGCCTAAAGGCGCTTACGTAAGTCCTAATATAACTATAAACTAGGGTTAGGTAACCCTACCTAATATATTATAGAGTCCTTTAGTGCCTAGAGTATAATATAGGGGGCGGGGGGTCGACTATAGCAGGGCCGGAGACGCTAGGAGACCCGGGCGCACGCGGCTCGAATGCCTGCTACGATACTATTAGCCTCGAGGAGCTAGAAAGTGCGGGCAGAGCAGTAGGAGAGGTAGAGGTCGAGTAGAGGGACGAAAGCTTTAAACTCTACGTAGTATAAGGGGGTAGCCCTATAAGCCCTAGTAATAACCCTAAGGCATTTAGATTAGACCTTAGATAATTCCTTATAAATAGGACTGCAAGGGGGGCCGGACGGGATTATAATAGGAGCGAAGTAGGCGGAACTATAAGCGATTGCTAAGCGGATAACCTTTATATAGATCTTACGCGCGCGGATAAGAGAGAATCCCTATATAGATATAGCGAGGTTAGTTAGTGCAAGCTGCTATTTCTAGAGCTTCTATATAAGTCGGCGTAAGTAAGCCTTCTACTTAAGCTTCTAATAAATCTAGACGCTAAGCATACAGGCCTCCTGCGTAGGGACTATAATAGAGCCGTCGAGAGTAAGAGTGCTAGTATTAGCTATACGGGCGCGTATAAAGTAAAGGAGTTCGCTCTTAAGGGGTTAAAACGATATCTTATACTTATAGGCCTAATCTCGGCAGACCTCCTATACTTAGACTAACTAGTCCTGAACCTATTGCAGTATGCGGCTAGTGCTAATAATATTCGTATTATCTGCGAACCCTATAGGAATAATTCCGATTTGTTATTTAAGTTAGCAGTAGAAGGAAGAGATATATAAAATAAATAAGATTAGGGATATTAGGGACCCTTAGAGGACGCCCCTCTCGATATTAAAGGGTTCGGATAGGCGGCCGTCGACCTTAAGCCTAGAACTGCGGCTAGTAAGATAGCTGCGGATAAGCGCGGTAAGCTAGGGGGGGAAGCTAAGGAGGTTAAGGGTAGCAATAAGCTTGCTATATAAAACGTAGTTAAAGGCGCTAGTTATATCGAGCATAAGGAGCAATATAGAGCCCTGCTAGGCCTAGGCCGCGCGTACTATTTTAGTAAGCATAAATAGTATACTATTAGTAGAATAGCAAGGTCTATTTCCTATCTATCTAAAGGGGAGGACTATAGCAGCCTTAGTAGCGCGAGATAGTTTTTATGCTAAAACGGTCTCTAGTACCTTCCTAACCGTATTAAGTAGCGAGATTAGTCTATAACCCCTAGGGGTCCGTAGGACCTCCAGGCTCTTGCCCGCCTTCCAAAGCACTATAACGTTCGACTCCTTATATCGAGCAGGGAAGTAGCCGTACGCAATACAACTACGGAGGACTAAGGTAAGGAAGGAGACTAATAGTAGGCCGCACCCTTTAAGGAAGCCGACTAGGATCCTGTTAGGACTAGCTAATTTCTAGGAGGCAATACTAAAAAGGGCGGAGTATACCTTAGATTCGCTAACCTCGGGGGCGACGCTAATAGCCGGGAAGGGGTCCTTAAGGGAGAGGGGGGGAGTATTCGCCGGACTCGGGGGAAAGAACTTATTAGCAAGCAGCTTAGTCTTTCCTACGTAGGATAATTATAGGCCGCTAGAAGCATTATATTATAGGGCAGGTATATAGGTTAGTTCTAAGAGGGTCTAGCTTTATAAGCGCGCCTATTTAGTTAAAGACTATAGGGTCTAGGGGTTACTAGATGCGCTATCGAGAAAGTCCTGCTAGTTATCGTGTTTCGCCTTGCGGATAGCAGCCTTTTAAATAATAGTTTTATCTCCTAAGGCCTGCTATTAGGATAGGCCGGGGTTTGCTTGCTATGCCCGCCTAGCTTGCTTCGCGTCGCGTACTGCTTCGTTAACCTCCCGTATCTACTAAGGGCACGACCTTAGGCCGAGTCGCTAGGGGAGAGTCGGGATAGTAATAGTCGCTATAGTATCGAGTTCCTAGTATAGCTAGTCTAGAGTGGCGTCTATCTAATCTAGGGAACCTACGAGCGCCCGGAAGGGCAGGAGCCTATTGCGTGCCTTAGTAATAAGGACGTCCCTATTAAATAATTTCTAACGCCTAGTAAGGGCTATATCGGGGGGGGGATTAAGGTCGAAGGAGGCGGATTATAGTATATAATCGGAACCCTTAAGGTCGAGGTCGGGGCTAAGGAAGGTCGGGAAGCAGCTAGGGGATGCCTAGATAAGGTCGATAGTACTCGGTCGGCGGCTATATATTTCCTAAGTAACCTCGTATAAGGGAGTAACGAGTTCGAGGCGTAGCCGTCCCGCTACCCGGAGGAACTTAAGGATATATAGTAAGGATCGTTCGTAGAGATCCTAAGAAGGATAATAAGCGTTAAGGTTACCGAGGAGGATATAGGGGGAGCCTAGGTCGAGCTAGTCCTATAGACGAAGGAGGGGGCCTATCGCAATGCTAATAGGAGGGGAGTAAACTAATAGGATTCGGGGGCTATAAGCAAAGGAGGCTCCTGCAATATCCTAGCCGAGAATAGGTATCTAGGTATGCAGATTATAGCGCTTGTATATATAGAGGAGGGCCCTGCCCTCGCCCTAAACAAGATAGTAGGGGGCGAGGCCTAGGACTGGCAGTCGGCCGTTAGTATTAAGCTAAGCCTCCTAGATAGCCACTACGTCGTAGCTATATTTAGAAAAAAGAGCAAGGTAGATAAGATAGTTCGACTTCTATATATTCTATATAAGGGCCTTAATTTTTATTAAGTTATATAGAGGGGATAGTAAACGGCGATTAAGACGTTAGCATAAGCTAGGTGCGGGAAGGGGTAGACGTAGGGGCGGCACTGCGCCGCGCGCGGCCCTGTCGTCCTACTATAGGGCGGGAACGGCTACGGAGGCCGCCTCTAGCTTATAGCGAGTATCCGATCGGGGGGTCGATAGGGGGAATTTCCGTATTGCCTAGGGAGCCGCAGTAGGCCCGTTTCCGTAGCGAAACCTAGGTAAAGCCGTCCTCGTTAGTAGTAAGTGCGGGCTAGGAAGCGAGCGGCTATTAAGAAGTAGTCGGTATTTAGCTATAGTTTAGTAGGTAGTCCTAGCAGTAGTCCTAGAAGCAACGGGGTTACGCAGGGTATGCGGATCTAGCCCTATCCTAGTGCTAGCGGGACACTTTATAATCCTAGGACTATAAGGCGTAGTTCCCTTTGCATAGGATATAGTAGCGTTAACGTTTACCCTTAAAGGCGGGGCAGTTAGTCTCCCCTCCCTTGTGCAGGGAGGACCCGCAGTGCCCGCAACGCGGGGTATCTTTGCAGTATTTAGCTATATAGCCGAACTAGAAATATTAATAGTATTGTTTAGGGCGGATAGCATCTTTATAGGGTTCGCAGTAAATAATCTCGGCGTCGATAATTAGCCTGTTCGCATAGAGTCGATTAGTATTAGCGATGCTGCTAATACCGAGGATAAGGCAGGTCCGAGGCGCGACCCCCTAGGGTCCCTTGCGGGGCTTAATTGCCCGAGCTCGGATAACGTCGACCTTATTAATATCCTTAATGCCCTAAAGCAACTTATCTCTATCTTAGAGGGCGGCTAAGGTGCGGATACCCTTAGCAATTATAGCGTACGAGTATCGGGTAAGCACTGCTTCCTTGCTAAAAGCCGCCTAAATCTATCCTTTAGGACGAGGGCACGATATCTTATTAGGGTCGAAGGTAAGCATAATATCGCTGCTTAGTAGACGCTTAGCAGCAACTATAGCGGGGTCGCCTATAGCGGAATTAGCTTTAGTAATAATCTCTATAGGGGTAAGGGAGGGAGCCCCCTTAGTAACTAGGACGCCCTAAACCGAGATAAGTATCTCGCGTTCCTATCGAGCTAGTACTAGTCGGACGAGAGGTAGTCCTAAGGGTGGTGCAGTAGCGGGGGCAGCGAGTACGGCGGCCTAGGACGGTTTCGACCTGGTCGCATAGGGTTGCAAAACCTTTTATACGGCTAATTCGACGGATTTCTAGATTGCACGGGTAACAGTAGCAGGAAGGGAGGTCTCGTCCGTCTTAGCAGCAGCGGGGGCGCGCTTCTAAAGCTTCTTCCACACCGTATCTATAATAGCCTATACGGCCCTGAAATTTTCTTATAAGACCACCCTAGCAAGACTATTAAAAGCGTCTTTTATAATAGGATTAGTCGGCGCTCGCAACGTCTCTATAAACGGGTCCTTATCGGGTATATCGATAATATTAAATTGGCCAGCACCCGTATGCGGGTGCTATCGTAACTGCGCGATCCCCTTAGGACCCCTATCGATTACTATTAGGATACCGACGGTGTCGCCGGGGGCCCTATCCGGGGGCGCCGCGGACGGCGCCATGCCAAACAAAAAGGAGAGAAGGGGAACTAAAGAAGAAGACTTGCAGTCGCAATAAGAGATTACAGCAAGCGCTTTGTCGTCGATATTAATAGATTAAGGACCCGAGCTAACTTAAGCAGAGTCCTCTTTTATATTATACTAATATATATTAATGCCCTACCTATAATAGTATTCTAAAGATTTGCTAAAAAGGCTATAAAAAGCCTTAGGGCTAAACTTTCCTCTATTTGCTTATTTTCTCTTATTAATTTCTAAGGCTATAATATAAGTATTATAAACTAGCACTTAACTACTACTTTTATAATTAATAGTTATATATTCCTATAAGAAATATTCTAAGTTACTAACTATAACTAGAATATTCTTATTAGACTCTAATAGATAGCTAAAAAGCATCTCCTTTTTAACTTTCCTCCTAGTATTTTATATAGCCTAATAATCTGCCTGCTCTCGCAAAGTATTCCCTAGTAATAATTTTGCAGAATCTAACTTTTAGTAGTAGAAAAATTAATCTAGCTATATAGACAGATATTTATATTATATATGGATTTGTTTTTACTCTACGAGTACTTTATTAAGCTTAGTATAATAAAAGAAAAACGACTTATAATTAATATTATATTAATTAGAGAATTATATAAGGGGCGAGAAATTAATAAGATCTAATAGATTATAGGAAAAGATAATCCTACTAATACTATATTAAAAGCAACTCTGAATAAAACGCTAGAATATCTTATTAATATAAATAAGGCTATAATCTCTTTAAAAGGATTTATAATAAGGAAGGATATAAACTAGTATAATATTAGATTAAATTTAAATAAAACTCGATTTAATAAAAAAAGAACTACTAGTATATATTTATCCGAGTTAGGAACGCAACTATAGACTATAGAATAACCTATTTCCATATAAACCCCTTTTTCTATAACTAACTCCGAATCGTCCTTATTATAATATATGTAAACCCCTTTCTCTAAGATATCTAATATTACCCTTATTATAGTATATATTATCCCTTTTTATATAAATATTATGCTTTTTTAAATAAGAGATAGGAGTATAATAAAAGGCAGTATAAAAAAGGAAGTAGATTACCCTTAAACTTACTCTAATAAGTATATAATATTAGGATAAGTTTATACTAAGATTATAGCAATAATAGTTTAAAGGAGAAAAAGGGCGGCTATATATTTAAATTATATAGAGTTTAGGATAATTATATATTATCTCTAGTTTAACCTAGAGATCTTTAAGATTATATATATATTCTACTTTCCTCTCTAATAAAGGAAGAAAGGAGATAGATATAAGCAGATATTAATAGATTAAGGACCCGTGCTAACTTAAGCAGAGTCCTCTCTAATATTATAATAATATATATTAATGCCCTACCTATAAATAGGGTATTATTAAGGCAGCAAGTTAAATAGCTAGAAAAGAGCTAGCTAGGAGCAAAGCGCCCTAAGCTTATTTAAGGAAACGCCTTATAGCCTTAGGGGTATTACTAATAATAGCAGCTTTAGGAGGCGGCCTAGTAGTATTCGTACTACGAATCTAGTCGAGTCCTTTTATAAGTATAGCCTAGGAGTTAGTAGGGAGTAGTTGCTATAAGCAAGTCCCTTAAAGCATTAAGCAAGGGGAAGTTATATTAGCTTAGGGCTTAGTAAACTTAATTAGTTGGCGGTTATAGTTAGTTTTTGCTTTATCCTACTTTTAAATTACTATTAAGTATATCCTTAACTAAAATAAGTAGTTACTATAGTATTAAATATAGTTATATAGTATCCTATTCTTGCATGCTTTATAATTAGTTTTATTCTTATATATAATTGCTCTATAAAGGCTATAAAGCTTAGCTAAAGTATAGACTTTAGCTATATACTTATACTTATAGTAGTTATAATATTATTAAAGTTATACTAAATTTTTATATAGTTTATAAGTAAAAACTTATATATTAAAGGCAAGGCCTATATTATAAAGGCGGTTTATATCTCGAGTAATTGCTAGGCCTATAAGGACTACTATTTTAGTAGTATCTAGATAGGCGCAGAGAGCCTAAATTTTTAAAATAGAGACTTTATTAATATATTTAATTTCTTATATAAAGTCGGCCTAATCTGCTATAGTAGCTATAACTAGTATACCCTTAGTAATAACTATATATAATCGTATAGCTATTATTGCTTTTAAACTAAATATATAGTAAATCTAACTAATATCTATAACAAAGTTAGCTATAGTTTTATCGAAAGTAACTATTATATCCTTACTAGGGAGGCGCCTTATAGCAATATAGAAGGAGGTATAAAGGGTATTATTAATAGCTTAGATAGTATTTCTTAGGGTATAGTTAACTATATTTTTAAGCAGGTTATTGTTATATATAATAATCTCTCTCTTATATTAGGGTAGGATTTGCTTTTCTTTATTAGAGTTAACTATTAATACTAGAGCGCTAGCAACCTAGGCCTAAATAAGGTTAGATCTAGTTAAAGTATTAGTTAAGGCTTATAGCAAGTACTTTTATAGTAAATTAATAATTATCTTTTTAATAGTAGCTTAAATATTATTAATAAGTAGGGAGAGTCTAAAATAAAGCTTTATTTTGCTGAATTTTTATACTATAGCCTAAATATATTCTATTATATTAAAAAGTATAAGTTCTACTAAATTATTATACATAGTCTGCTTAATAGTATTATTATTATTATTATTAGTTATATGCTAAGGGCTATAATAGGCATTTAGAACCTTTATATATATAAGTAAGGCATTAATATATATTAGTATAATATAAAAAAGGGCTCTGCTTAAGTTAGCTTAGGTCCTTAATCTATTAATATCTGCTTATATCTATCTCTCTTCTCTCTTTTATAAGGGAAAAAGGCAGAGTTTATATATATATTTCCCTAATCCTAATCCTCTTCTCCTGCTTTATTTTCCTAATCTCCCTAAGATCTGCTTCTAATCTTAGACTAAGTTTAATCTAATTATACTATAAGCACTGCCTAAATATAGCCCTATTATATAATTAAATGCTTTATCTATGCGTATTTATCCTTAGTTATTTCCTTTTAGGGATAAATATGCATTAAAACGCATAGATAATTTATATTATATATAGTTTATATACTAGTAGTCCTTTTTTTTATTATCGAATTATTATAAGGGAAAGAAATAAATAAGAAGAAGAAAGGTATAAAAGAAAATAGTATATAGGAAAAATAAAAAGGAAGAAATAATATAGGAAATAAATAAATAAGTATATAAAAAAGAAAATAGTAAAAGAAAAAGGGTAAAGGGAAAAGAATTAGTCTTTTATAGGGTAGTAGGGTTATAATGCATACTTACTATATTTCTTATTTTTTATATATATATATATAACTTACCTTGCGAAATAAATTTATTCCTTTTTTTCTTTTTATACTTCTTTTTTTCTTTTTTCTTCTATGCTTTTAATAAAGCAGTAAAGCATTATTATTACTAGTAAAAATAAGTATAACTAAACTCTAATAAAAATAGTAGTAATATTTTCTAAAATTATTATATAAGGCTAATAAAATATTCTAGAAATACTACTAAAGCT
>LKCN02000011.1:1461724-1477824 GCA_001633055.2 Ophiocordyceps polyrhachis-furcata BCC 54312
TTTCTTTTTATACTTCTTTTTTTCTTTTTTCTTCTATGCTTTTAATAAAGCAGTAAAGCATTATTATTACTAGTAAAAATAAGTATAACTAAACTCTAATAAAAATAGTAGTAATATTTTCTAAAATTATTATATAAGGCTAATAAAATATTCTAGAAATACTACTAAAGCTAGCTAAGAAGCATAAGGGTAGGGGCAGGGGGAGGGGGTATAAGGGCAAGCAGGGGGGTAGAGAAAGTAGAAAAGGCGGGCCTTTAGGCAAAGATACCTCGATAAGAGAGATAATAGTCGTTAGTAGTAATAATAATAATAATAGCGATATCCCTCTAGTCCCTCCTCTATATACGCGTTAAAGTAAGCAGAATTTTAGCTAATTTAATTATAATTTCTAAATAATTTCGTAATATTTTATTAAAAGCATTAGACTAATTTTATATAGGTATCCTAGCCTCCTTATTAAGCAGCTTGCCCTTAATACTTTAGGTTATAAAATATACGCTATTGCTAATAATACTAAGTTATTGCCTTTTCCTAGCTATAACTATACTAAAAACGCTAATAATAATAATAAAAACGCCTAAAATACTAAAGGGGTTTTATTAAAACCTATAGACCCTAAGTCGCAGTTAGCTATATAGGGAGGTAATAAGAATAGTCCCCTATTACTAGTATATTTCCTATTTAGCTTAGTAGCCGCCTATAGCTAATGCCTATTAGAAATAGGATTTAGCTATAGTAAAGAGTTGCTTCTGCTATTTATTATAGGGATTAAAGTGCAAGATTATAAGTATCCCTTTCTAATATCGAAATAATTCTTAGCTAATATTAGATATAAAGCTAGCACTAGAAGCAGGACGCGCTATATAAGCTCTAGTAGTATTTATCTAGATAAACTACCTTTTTAACGAGTTTTAAAAAAGGGAGTATACTAATTTAGCCTAGGCCGCTATGCAAGCTTATTAGGAGTTTAGAATAAAAAAATAATCCTAATTATATAGCTTAGCAGCTAGGTCCTTAGGGCAAAATTAGCAGGGAAAATTAGCAAGAAGGCAAAAAAAAAATCAAATAAGCAAGGCTAGTAAAAAAAAAAATTTTAAGCATAGCTAGGCGCAAAAAAAAATTTAAATAGATTTAGCTAGGCAGATATTTTTTATTTACTAGTTTGCCTAGGCTAAATTAATAAAAAAGATTCTTGCTTCCTAAATATAATAAGTATAGTTTAATTATATATTTATATAAAAATATTTAAGATATAAAGATATAATCCTTTTAAAATAGAAAGAAAATAAGTATAGTATAGAGGCAATATCTATCTAATTTCGGGTTAGTATTAAAATAAAGTATTCTAAAAATCGTAAAGAATAAAAATAAAAGTAAAAGAGTAATTAAAAAGGTTTCCTTAGAAAAAAAAAATAAATCCTTTTAGGTATTTTAATTATTATCCTAAATATTCTAAGTATAAGTTAAAGTCCTTAAGAGATTAAAACTATAGGCTATAAGAGTCTATTCCTTCCTAAGGATCTTATTATTATTTAAAGTTGATTTAGTTTTCCTAAATATTCTAGGTATAAGTTAAGGTCCTTAAGAGATTAAAACCGCAGGCTATAAGAGTCTATTCTTTTTTAAGGGTCCTATTATTATTTAAGGTCGATTTAGTCTTCTAAGCAGCTATTATACTATCTAGTATTATAAAAAATTAAAACCGCGAACTCTAGGAGTCTATTCTTTCCTAGGGTAAAAGTTATTTCCTAGCTTAGGTCTAGGCATTTATTTCCTAGCTAATCTATATTTTTATTAGATATAAGACTCGTATTAATAGCTAATAGTAATACTAATTAATATAAATAGGGTATTAATATATATTAGTATAATATAAAAAAGGGCTTTGCTTAAATTAGCTTAGGTCCTTAATCTATTAATATCTGCTTATATTTATTTCTCTTCTCTTTTTTATAAGGGAAGAAGGCAGAGTTTATATATATATTTCCCTAATCCTAATCCTCTTCTCCTGCTTTATCTTCCTAATCTCTTTAAAATCTGCTTTTAATTTTAGACTAAGTTCGATCTAATTATACTATAAGTACTGCCTAAATATAGCCCTATTATATAATTAAATGCTTTATTTATACGTACCTATCCTTAGTTATTTCCTTTAGGGGCAGATACGCGTTAAAATACGTAGACGATTTGTATTATGCATAGTTTATATAATATAGCTTAAGTAAGAAAAACCCCTTAAAAGGGGAAAACCCCTTAGTAAATAAAGCAAAAAAAAGGCCTTGCGCCCTAGTAGGTTGCGAGGCAGGGAATATAGTAGTATAGTAAGGTATAGGGCAGCTGCCCGCTAGGGTAGTCTTAGGAATAAAGGAGATAAGAGGAGATAAAGGAAGGATAGGAATAACTTAGCGTAAAAAGTAAAGGAGGGGGAAGGGAGGGTAGTAAAGGCGAAAGGGCAGTAGAATTAGAATAATAGTAAATCCGCTCTAGGGGGGGTATATAAACCTCTCCTTTTTTCTTCTCCTTTTCTCCTTTTTTTTTCCTTTTTTATTATTTTATAAGGTAAGGGCCCCTTATTTTTAAAAGTCGGCCTACTATTAAGTTAACTAATATAATTAAATAGGACAGTATACTAATATATAACCTTATAAGTAACTTAGTAATAATAGTATAATAATAATAGTAACTTCTAACTTAGTAAAAATAGCAGCCCTACTTTTTACTATAATCCCTACTCGATTAATACTAGTAGTAGTCGAGCCTAATAGACTATAAGCAGTACTTTATAAGGCATATATTAATAGGCTTATTGAGAAAAGCTAGGTTTACTAGGATTAAACTAGTAAGTATGCCTAGGGATTATATAATAAGAGTAAAAATTAACTAGAAGCAGGTATTTACTTAGCTAGTTATTATTATTATATAACCTTATAATAAAAATACTAAATAGCAAGTTAAGAGTAGGAGGCTTATAGGGAAAGAGAGAGGTTAATAGTAATAAGTAATAGACTTTACTATTATAGAAAAGGGATAAGCGGCTATTAAATTTATTATTAAGGGAGGAACTATTAATATAGTAGAAGTAAGTACGCCCTAGGGTCCTAAGCTAAAAAAGTAGGAGTTTAATCTAATAGTAATAGTAGTATTAACTTAGTTAGGAGTTATAGGAGGCGTAAAACTAGTATTAGAATAGAGAGTCTAAGGGTTTTATAGCTTAAGCTATAGTCCCCCTAGTTATACTCCCCCTAGTCCTAGCTATACCTACCCTAGCCCTAGCTATGCCTATAGTAGTCCTGCTTATACTAATAATAATAAAGGACTTGTTAATAATAATAATAATAATTATAAGTCTAGTCTAAGTACTAGAGGGCCTTATAGAAGCTATAGGCTAAGAGACCTTAAAAGAGCTAAGTAAAGTATACTAATACTAGGAGACTATTTTTTATATTTAGGAAAAATAATTAGCCTACTAGGGGAGTATTAACTAGTATTATATATATAATAGTTAGCGCTTTAGTAGGATCCTTAGCAACTTTTTTAGTATTATAAGTAGGGCATTAATATATATTAGTATAATATAAGAGAGGACTCTGCTTTAGTTAGCTCGGGTCCTTAATCTATTAATATCTGCTTATATCTATCTCTCCTTCTCTTTTTTAAGGGAAAAGGCTAGACTTTATATATATAGTTCCTTAATCCTAATCCTCTTCTTCTGCTTTATCTTTCTAATCTCCCTATAACCCGCTTCTAATCTTAGGTCGAACTCGATCTAATTATACTATAAGCACTGCCTAAATATAGCCCTATTATATAATTAAATGCTTTATCTATATATACCTATCCCTAGTTATTTTCTTTAGGGGCAGATATATATTAAAACGCGTAAACAATTTATATTATGCATAGTTATATTTATATACTAGCAGTCCTCCTTTTATTATCGAATTATTATAGGGGAAAGAAATAAATAAGAAAAAGAAAAGTAATAAAAAACAGTATATAGGAAAAATAGAAAGGAAGAAAGTATATAGGAAATAAATAAGTATATAAAGAAGAAGAAAGAAAAAGGGTAAAGGAATTAGTCTTTTATAGGGTAGTAGGGTTATAGTGCGTACTTACTATATTTCGCGTTTTTTATACGCGTATATATAACTTACCTTATAAAATAAATTTATTCCCTCTTTTTTTTATACTTTTTCTTTTCTTTTTTCTTCTATACTTTTAATAAAGTAGCAAAGCATTATTATTACTATTAAAAATAAGTATAAATAACTTAAATAAAAATAGTAATAATACTTTCCTAAAATCGTTATATAAGGCTAATAAAATATTCTAGAAATACTACTAAAGCAAGCAAAGAAACGCAGGGGTAGGGGCAGGGGGAGGGGATATAGGGGCGGGCAGGGCAGTAGAGAAAGTAGGCCTTTAGGCAAGGATACCCTGATAAAAGAGATAATAGTTATTAGTAGTAATAATAATAATAATAATAATATTGCTCTAGTTCCTCTTTTGCATATGCGTTAAAATAAGCAGAATTATAGCCGATTTAATTATAATTTTAAAATAATTTTGCAATATTTATTAAAGAGCATTAGACTAATTTTATATAGGTATCCTAGCCTTATTATTAAGCAGCTTGCTATTAATACCTTAGGCCCTAAAACGCATGCTACTGCTTATAATACTAAGTTATTGCCTTTTCCTAGCTATAACTATGCTAAAAACGCTAATAATAATAATAAGGATACTAAAAACGCTAGGGGGGTCCTATTAAAACTTATAAACCCTAAGTCGTAATTATCCGCGTAGCGAGGTAATAAGGATAGTCCCCTATTACTAGTATATCTCCTAGCTAGCTTAGTAGCCGCCTATAACTAATGCCTATTAGGAATAGGATTTAGCAATAGTAAAGAGCTATTTCTACTACTTATTGCAGGGATTAAAGTATAAGATTATAAGTATCCTTTTCTAATATTAAGATAATTCTTAGCTAATATTAGATACAAAGCTAGTACTAGAAGCTAGACGCGCTATATAGGCTCTAGCAGCGTTTATCTAGATAAACTATCCTCTGAATAAGTTCTAGAAAAAGGAGTATACTAATTTAGCTCGGGCTATAATATAAGCCTATTAGGAGTTTAGAATAAAAAAATAATCCTAATAAATAGCTTAGCGGCTAGGGGCAGGAATTAGCAGGTAGCTAGGGGCAAAAAAAATTAAATAAGCATAGCTAGGCAAAAAAAAAATTTAAGCATAGCTAGGCGCAAAAAAAATTTAGATAAATTAGGCTAGGCAGATAATTTTTATTTACTAGTTTATCTAGGCTAAAAAGAATTAATAAAAAAGATTCTTGCTTTCCTAATATAAAGAGTATAGTTTATTTTTAAAATAATTATATATCTATATAAAAATATTTAGGATATAAAAATATAATCCCTTTAAAATAGAGAAAAAAATAAGTATAGTATAGAGGCAATATCTATCTAATTTCGGGTTAGTATTAAAATAAAGTATTCTAAAAATCGTAAAAAGTAATAGCAAAAATAAAAAAATAATTAAAAAAGTTTCCCTAGAAAAAGAAATAAATCCCTTTAAGTATCTCGATTATTATCCTAAATATTCTAAGTATAATTTAAAGTCCTTAAGAGATTAAAACTATAGGCTATAAGAGTCTATTCCTTCCTAAGGATTTTATTATTATTTAAGGTTAATTTAGTCTTCTAAGCAGCTATTATACTATCTAGTACTATAAGAGATTAAAACCGCGAACTCTAGGAGTCTATTCTTTCCTAGGGTAAAGGTCGTTTCCTAACTTAGGTTTAGGTATCTATTTCTTAGCTAATCTGCATTTTATTAAATATAGGACTTATATTAATAGCTAATAGTAATACTAATTAGTATAGGTAGGGTATTAATATATATTAGTATAATATAAGAGAGGACTTTGCTTAAGTTAGCTTAAGTCCTTAATCTATTAATATCTGCTTATATCTATCTCTCCCTTTTTTCCTTAAGGGAAAAAGCTAGACTTTATATATATAGTTCCTTAATCCTAATCCTCTTTTTCTGCTTTATTTTCCTAATTTCCCTGCGATCTGCTTTTAATCTTAGGTCGAACTCGATCCGATTATACTACGAGTACTGCTTAAATATAGCCCTATTCTATAATTAAATGCTTCGTCTATGCGTACCTATCCCTAGTTATTTCCTTTAAGGGCAGATACGCGTTAAAACGCGTAAACGATTTGTATTATATATAGTTATATTTATATAAGTATTAACTTAAATAAGCAAGTATATATCCCTAGGGCTTAGGGAGTAAAGGACCTCCCCTTAAATATATATAGACTAATTTAGCCTTTTATTATAAATCCTAATATTAAAGGCAAGCTAATAATCTATATACCTAAGGCTACTTTAAAACTACTAAAAGCAGAGGAGGCAGTAAAGGCTAAATAACTAGGGGCCGCCTTTTATAACTATAGTAGTAATAATAATAGCAATATAGTAGAGGTACTAGCTAAGAGGCAGAGGTTAGAAGCAGTAGTAGTAAAGGGGGAGAGGGCAGTAATAGATATTACGCGCCTCTGCTTAATCCGCACGCGCAGTTATATAATCCAACTAAAAGTAGCGGAACTTAATAAAAGCACTAGTTATATAGTACGGGGCTATTATAAGGGGTTATAATATATAACTTGCCCTAGTCCGCGCCTATATAAAAAGCTATAGACTCTGCTCTCTTTTACCTATTTTTTTCTCTTTCCTTTTTATTTAAGAATATTTGTTTATAGTGCCTAATATACGTTTACTTATTATGCCTAGCTATAATACTATTCTTAGATTATTTTCCTACTAGCAAGCGTTTAATTAAATACGCATTCTACTTTTATATCTTATAGAAGATAAAAACTACTATACCTAGACCTCTAGCAATAAGACTGCTAGAGTTAACCCTAACCCCTAATAGAGTTATTATTAGGCATGACTATTAACTAGCCTTATCTATTAGTACGACTATAGACCCTAACCTAGCGTAATAATAAAACTATTATAGCCCTACGACTTATAACCTAAGAATTTATATCTAGCAGAAACGCACTAGTTTATTGCTCTGCTAGGATTGCTTTAAAAGACCCTTTGCCTATACTAATAAGACTAGAGCAATAAAGCATAACCCTAGACTAGACTTTAGTCCTAACCCTTCCTATTAGCATAACCCTATAACTATAACCTAGAGAGATAGCTTCCTTTTTAGCATAGCCTAAGCCCTATATAAGATAATATATAGACTATATAGACCCTTATAGCTAAAATAACCTAGATAAGAGAAAAAATAGACTAATTATATTACTCCTACTCTTTTAACTAAAACTATAACTATTCTTATAGGGAGACCTCTACTACTTTTAGAGGGCCTTCTATAGGAAATTTTATAGTATTAGGCAAGGCCGCCTAGCGGACCTTTACTATAGTAGGCGACTCGAACCCTAACTACTTAGATAAGGCTAAATCCTATTATAAAAATATTAGGACTTTTTCTAGAAAAAAGAGCAAGTTTAGCGCTTTCCTAGTAAAGTTAAAAAATAAGATATAGACTAACTACTCTATATTCTATAATAAAAAGGACTAGATATTTTTCCTTTTCTAGGCTCTTAAGGGCAGGGCTTAGAAGACTCTTAAAACCTAGTATAAGTTAGAGACCCGCCCCTTTTCCTACTTAGCTAAGATAGTTTAAAGCCTCGAGTTAGCGTATAGCAACCTAAATAAATTTACTAAATCTATTTAAAGGCTGCGGAGATTAAACTTCTTAATAACTAGCAAGTAGGATATCTAGGAGTTTATTATAGAGTTAATAACTTAGCTATAAAGACCTGGATTTCTATAGACTAGTTAAAGTATTCTCTTTAAAACTACTTGCTAGCTAGCCCTAACCTAAGCCTTTTAATTAAGGCTAAAAATAACTGCCTCTTATATAAGGAATACTATAAGGCTATTAAAAATGCTATATTTTGCTATTAGAAAGAGGCGGTATAGAGAGAATTCTATCTCCTAGTACGCGCTCCCTAATATAATAGAGTTCCTGCGTCTTCCCTTTCTAACTAGGAAAAAGCAATTAAGGCTAAGGATAAAGGATAGGCATTTATAAAAAACAAAAAACGAGTATATTAGGAAAATAGTATTTATTTTATTTATAAAAAGAAAGGGCACTAGGCTAAAGACTGCCCTAACTGCTAGAAAGTTTCTAGGTTAAGGAGATAAGCAATGCCCCTACTTATAGTAAAAAAGATAGACTCTAATAGTAACGAGTTAGGAAAAGAGTAGGACTATTATAAGGCTCCTTAATAGTCCTAAAGGTATTAGCAGAGAAAAGCTTAGAAAAGTCCTTTACTATTAATAGCATAATTTAATCTAATAGTATTAGCCTAAATACTTCCTCTCTCTATAATACTAGAGCAGAAACTCGTTTTATAGTATTCCAAAGATTTGCTAAAAAGGCTATAAAAAGCCTTAGGGCTAAACTTTCCTCTATCTGCTTATTTCCTCTTATTAACTTCTAAAGCTATAACGCAAGTATTATAGACTAGTACTTAACTACTACTTTTATAATTGATAATTATATATTCCTGCAAGAAACGTTATAAGTTACTAACTATAACTAGGATATTCTTATTAGACTTAAATAAATAGCTAAAAAGCACCTCCTTTTTAACTATTCCTCCTAGCGTTTTATATAGCCTAATAACTTGCCTATGCTTATAAAGTATTCCCTAGTAATAATTTTATAAAATCTAACCCTTAGTAGCAGGAAAATTAATCTAGCTATATAGATAGATATTAAATAATAGGATAAGTTAATAAAAAAGGATAACTACTGCTATTAAATCCTATAGAAGTAGTAGTAGAATAATAACCTAGTATTCCCTACTAGTCTAAAAAAATGCCTAACCCTAACTAATAACCCTAACCCGACTAATAACCCCGACCTGACTACGACTAATAATAATAATACTGCCCTAGATAATAAACTCCTCTAGGCATAATTAATTAAATCCTTCTAGGCAGACCTATAATAGGCTCGCTAGAAGGATCTTACGCCCTTAATACTAACTATTCCTATGCCTTTTAAACTAGACTCTATACTAGTTAGTAAGGAGATTGCAAGACTCGCTCTAGCTAGCGTTACGTACGCTAGGCAGAATATTCCCTTCCCTGCTAGTAAGGACCTAGACTATATAACCCTTATATATAGTATAATTCCTCTAGCCCTTATATACCTAGAAGGTTTTTTTAGTAAAAAGGAAGTATATACCCTTGCTAGCCCTTGCCCTAGTTATAATATTACGCTTAAACTCAATAAGCCTTTTAATCTTACTAGCCTTTTTATATATAAAACGCTAGTTAAATATCTACTATTAAAGAAAAAGACTATTAACTACCTCCTTTTAATCGGATTTATTAAACCTAATACTAGCCTATATACTACTCTTATCCTTTTTGCCCTAAAGCTATACTCAACTACTTGCAGGTTTTATATTAATTACTAATAAATAAATAACTATCTAAAAAGCTAGATCTTTCTTATACTTTCTCTTAATAGTACTATATTTAATTACTAGGAAGCCCGATATTTTTCTAAGATTAATATAATCTAAGCCTTTTATTATTTTTATCTCGACCCTAACTCTAAATATCTAACTATATTCTATATAAGAATTAGTATATTCTATTAAAAAGTCCTTCCTTTTAGCTTAAAAGTTAGCCTAGCCTAGTTCTAGAATTTTATTAATACCTAGCTTTATAACTTTTTAGACTAGTATACTAGTGCTTATGCTAATAATATCTTAATCTACTTAGATTATAATAAGAAAAAAGCTTACTAGGAAGAATATTATAAGGTTATCTAGCGCTTTTACTAAGCGAATCTGTAAGGAGATATTAAAAAGTCCTAGTTTAATATTATAAAAGTTAACTATCTTAGAGTTATGCTTTATATAAGCATAAGGATTAGCGTTAATTCTTATAAGATTTAAGCAATTATTAACTAGAAATTCGAGGACCTTTATAATAAAAAGGCTATATATTTCTTCCTTAGCCTTTGCAACTTTATTTAGATCTTCTATTACTATATAAATAAGGCTGCCGAACTTTTAAACTATTTATTAAAAAAGGATAGCGACTTTTCCCTTAGACCTAAATAGCGCAACGCTTTTACTTAGATAAAAAAGCTTGCTATAAAGGCCCTAGTCCTAGTCTTCTTCTAACCTAAACTGCTAACCTGCTTTAAGACTAACGCATCTTATAACGCTATTACTAGAGTTCTATAGTAGTAGTAGCTTAATAATTCAACCTAGAAGCCGACTAGATTTTTTTTTTAAAAAATAACCCTAGCTAAGCGCGCTTACTTAATCTAGGACTGCGAATTTCTTATAGTAATCTAAAGCCTTAAGTACTTTTACTTAGAACTCCTTAGTTAAAAGTTTAATACTATTATAGATTATAAAGCTTTAGTATATTTTGCAATAAAAAGGCTCCTCTTTATATAATAAGTATAGTAGTCCGACTTTTTAGCTTAATTCGATATACGTTTCTTATATTATCCTAGCCGTTTAAACGTAATCGCTAATACTTTATTACGGAAAACTGCTAAGTTGCCTATTATTAAAGCTAGAGAAAAAAAGAAGCATATATTTAGTATAAATCCGCTAGAAAGACTTAGATTTAATATACCTTTAATTAACTCCCTAACTATAGCTTCTATAACTATTTATATAGTAACCCCCTTAACTAGAACGGACCTAGTTAATCTAATCTAAAAGGAAAACGCTGCTTAGAACCTTAGTTGCTAAAGCACCCTGCTAATTATCCTAGAGAACGCTGCTAATAGTATATTCCTCCGTACTATACTAATCCGCACTGCTTATAAGCCTATTATATTCGCATATATAGGCTAAAATAAGTTATTAATTCTTATTAAGCAGGATTATTACTAGCCTAGTATAAAGCAAGATGTTTGCTAATATATTCGCAACTGCTATAACTGCTAGAAAAATAAGATCCCCTATATTATTATTATTATTAATTATACGCTAGGGGCTGTAATAGGCATCTAGAACTTCTATATAGCTCGAGTAGGAAAAACCCCCTAAAGGGGGAAAACCCCTTAGTAAATAGAGCAAAAAAAAGGCCTTGCGCCCTAGTAAGTTACGAGGCGGGGAACGTAGCAGTATAGTAGGGTATAGGGCAGCTGCCTGCTAGGATAGTCTTAGGAATAAAGGAGATAAGAGGAGATAAGGGAGGGGGTAGGGATAACTCGACGCGGAAGGTAAGGGGGGGGGGGGGGAGGGCGGTAAGGGCGAAGGGGCGGCAGAATCGGAATAATAGTAAATCTGCTCTAGGGGGGGTATATAAACCTCTCCTTCCTCCTTCTCCCTCTCTCCTTCCTTTTTCCTTCTTTATTATCTTATAAAGTAAGGGCCTCTTAACTTGAAAAGTCGGCCTGCTATTAAGTATTACGCGCCTTTGCCTAATCCGTACGCGTAGTTATATAATCCGACTAAAAGTAGCGGAACTCGATAAAAGCACTAGTTATATAGTATAGGGCTATTATAAGGGGTTATAATATATAACTTGCCCTAGTCCGCGCTTATATAAAAGGCTATAGACTCTGCTCTCTTTTGCTTATTTTCTTCTCTTTCCTTTTTATCTAATAATATTTATTTATAGTGCTTAATACACGTTTACTTGTTATGCCTAGCTATAATACTATTTTTAGATTATTTTCCTGCTAGCAATCGTTTAATTAAATATATATTTTACTTTTATATCTTATAGAAAACGAAAACTACTATACTTAGACCTTTAGTAATAAGACTGCTAGAGTTAACTATAACCCCTAATAGAGTTATTATTAAGCACGACTATTAACTAACCTTATCTATTAGTATAATAAAAAACCCTAGCTTAATAATAAGACTATTAGCCCTTAACTTATATTAACTAACCTTATCTATTAGTATAACTATAAACCCTAACCTAGCGTAATAATAAGACTATTATAGCCCTATAAGCCGAGGATTTATATTTAGTAGAAACGCACTAGTTTATCGCTCTGCTAGAATTGCCTTAAAAGACCCCTTACCTGTACTAACAAGACTAGAGCAGTAAGGCACGACCCTAGACAAGACTTTAGTCCTAACCCTTTCTATTAGCATAACTCTACAAATTAGAGAAATAGCTTCCTCTTTAGTATAGCTTAAGCCTATATAGGATAATATAAAGACTATATAGACCCTTATAGATAAAATAACCTAGATAAGAGAAGAAATAGACTAACTGCATTGCTCCTGCTCTTCCGACTAAGACTACGACTATTCCTGCAAGGAGGCCTTTACTGCTTTTAGAGGGCCTTCCGTAGGAAATTTTATAGCATTAGGCAAGGCTACCTAGCGGACCTTTGCTATAATAAGCAACTCGGACCCTAACTACTCGGATAAGGCTAAATCCTGCTATAAAAATATTAGGACCTTTTCTAAGAAAAAGGGCGAGTTTAGCGCTTTCCTAGTAAAATTAAAAAATAAGATATAGACTAACTACTCTATATTCTATAATAAAAAAGACTAGATCCTTTTACTCTTTTAAGCTTTTAAAAGCAGGGCTTAGAAAACTCTTAAGACCTAGTATAAGTTAGAGACCCGCTTTTTTTCCTGCTTAGCTAAAATAGTCTAAAGCCTCGAGTTAGTATATAGTAACCCGAATAAATTTGCCGAATCTATTAAAAGGCTATAAAGATTAAACTTTTTAATAACTAGTAAGTAGGATATCTAGGAGTTTATTATAGAATTTAATAACTTAGCTACGAAAACCTAGATTCCTATAGACTAGTTAAAGTATTTTCTCTAGGACTATTTGCTAGCTAGCCTTAATATAAGCCTTTTAACTAAGGCTAAAAATAACTGCCTTTTATATAAAGAATACTATATGGCTATTGAAAATACTATATTCTGCTATAAGAAAGAAGCAGTATAAAAAGAGTCCTGCCCCTTAGTATATATTCCCTAATATAATAGAGTTCCTGCGTCTTTCCCTTCTAACTAAAAAAGAGCAGTTAGGGCTAAGGATAAAAAGCAAGCACTTATAGAAAACAAAAAACAAGTGCATTAGGAAAATAGCACTTATTTTATTTATAGAAATAAAAGGCACTAGGCTAAAAACTGCCCTAACTGCTAGAAAGTCTTTAGGTTAAGGAGACAAGCAATGTTCTTACTTATAGCAAAAAAGATAGACTCTAATAGTAATAAGTCGGGAAAAAAGTAGGACTATTATAAGGCTCCTTAATAGTCCTAAAGGTATTAGCAGAGAAAAGCTTAGGAAAGTCTTTTACTATTAATAGTATAATTTAATCTAATAGTATTAGTCTAAATACTTCCTCTTTTTATAATACTAGAGCAGAAACTCGTCTTATAGTATCCTAAAGATTTGCTAAAAAGGCTATAAAAAGCCTTAGGGCTAAACTTTCCTCTATCCGCCTATTTCCTCTTATCGACTTCTAAGGCTATAACGCAAGTATTATAGACTAATACTTAACCGCTACTTTTATAATTAATAGTTATATATTTTTATAAAAAACGTTCTAAGTTACTAACTATAACTAGGATATTCTTATTAGACTTAAATAGATAGCTAAAAAGCACCTTCTTTTTAACTATTCCTCCTAGCGTTTTATATAGCCTAATAACCTGCCCGCGCTTATAAAGTATTCCCTAGCAATAATTTTATAGAATCCGACCCTTAGTAGTAGAAAGATTAATCTAGCTATATAGATAGATATTAAATAATAGGATAGGTTAATAAAGAAGGACGACTACTGCTATTAAATCCTATAAAAGCAGTAGCAGAATAATAACCTAGTATTCCCTGCTAGTCTAAAGAAAAAGTGCCTAACCTTAACTAATAACCCTAACCCGACTAATAATCCTAACCCGACTACGACTAATAATAATAACGCTACCCTAGATAATAAACTCCTCTAAGCATAATTAATTAAATCCCTTTAAGCAGACTTATAATAGGCTTGCTAGAAGGATTTTATGCCTGTATAAATATAACTATATATAATACGAATCGTCTATGCATCTTAATATATTCCTGCCCCTAAAGGAAATAACTAGGGATAGGTATATATAGATAAAGTATTTAATTACGCAATAAGGCTATATTTAGGCAGTACTCGTAATATAATCGGATCGAGTTTAACCTAAGATTAGAAGCAGATTATAAAGAGATTAGGAAAATAAAGCAGAAGAAGAGGATTAGGATTAGAGAACTATATATATAAAGTCTAGCCTCTTTCCTTAAGAAAGGAGATAGAGAAAGATATAAGCATATAGTAATAGATTAAGAACCCGAGCTAACTTAAGTAGAGTCCTCTTTTATATTATACTAATATATATTAATACCCTACTTATACTAATTAGTATTCCTATTAGCTATTAATACAAGTTCTATATTTAATAAAATGCAGATTAGCTAGGAAATAGATGCCTAGACTTAAGCTAGGAAATAACCTTTACCCTAAGAAGGAACGGACTCTTAGAGTTCGCGGTTTTAATCTCTTATAGTTAGGGTTTAAAAAAAGTCTTAACTATTTATAGTTACTTATAAGTAACTAATAACTAACTGACTAAAGTCATGACTTTTTGCTAACTAATATAGTTATAACTAACTATAGTTATAGCTATGACTTTTTTTAGTTACTTATATAAAGTCTTTAGTTACTTATAAGTAACTAATAACTAAAAATTTAGTTACTAATTAAGTTTTTTTAAAAATTAGTTTTCTGGATAGATAAGAAAAGGAGCTATATAACTATTTTTTCTTATAATTTTATATATTTTGTTCGCTTTTTAATTAAATTTTAAAAACTCTTTTTAGTATAGGTTAAAAAACAACTATATTATTTTAAATATAGAAATAAAAAAAAGTATATTCTTTTAAAGAAAAAGTGAACTTTAGATTAAGCAATATATTATTTACTTCTTTTTTTAAGTAGTAATACTTATTATAATAATTAAAAATAATAGTTTTTATAATATAAAAACTTAAAGTATTAATTAGAAAAAAAATAACCTTTATAAAAGTATAAACTTAGGAAAGCTAGTAGTATTCTTTAAGATTTTATATATATATTTTCTTTTTTTTACTATTAATATTAGAGAAAACTATTTGCCTACCCTATACTAAGTAATTATATAATTTTTTTAAAATACTTAAAAACAGTAGTAAAAAAAATTTAAAAAATTTATTATACTACTTTAAATATTATTGCTATATAAATAAAATAGCTTTTTATTTTTATTAATAAAGCTAAAGATAATAATAATACCTTTTTACCTTTTTTATAAAATAGGGTTTTTACTATAGTTAATATTAATAAAAAGTAGAAAATTATAATTTTTTTATAACTTTTTTAATATTTAGGCTTAAATAAAAAAATAAAAATAAAATAATATATCTATTTTAATTTTAAATTATATATTTTTTAATGTATTTTTAAGCATTTTTTAGTTTTTATTTAAAATACTTTTTTAAATACTTATAATAATTTTATTTCTCCCTAATTGGAAAAAAAAATAAAGAAATATAATAAAAATATAAATCTAGGGTTTTTTGCCTTTTCTTAACTTATAATATAACCTTTTATTATTTTTTCTTACTATTATAATTAAATTTAAATAAAAAAAATATTATTTTAGAAGTATTTACTCTTTTATTTAAACCTTTTTCTTTTTTTTTAGTTTTATTATAATAAAATAAATAAAAAAAAACTAGACTAGCTAAAAATAATATCTATTTTATATAATTTTTGCCTTATTTTGCTAAATTTAGTATAACTTTTATTTAAATAATAAAGTAAAAAAGTACGTTTTTAATACTACCCTAGCCCCTTTATAGTTAGTAAGCAAGGAGTACTTTTTATATTATTTTTAAAAAGAATTTATTTACTTTGTAAAAACATAAAAAAAATCTTATAAAAATTTTCCTATTTAGGCCTAGCTCTTCTACTTACTATTTATATTTTTAATTATTTTTTTATGCCTATTATA